>CALNXK010000107.1:1075000-1090000 GCA_942486035.1 Porites lobata | reverse complement strand
ATAATGGTAAAGAAATATCAGCGATCAGGGCCGTGCGGAAAGATTTCAATCGGATGGCTAGGGATGATTACCAGCCCAAGTAAGTAAGTAGATAAGTATTGTATACTATAAACAGTTGTCTCCTTTTTCCTTTGTAGCAACGAAGATGATTACTTTATCTGTGCTGGTCGTTATCGTCCTGCTTAATGACATCAGAGCTGGTAAGACTGATCTTCACTATATATGGTCTCATTTACCAACTAAGAACGTTTCATGAGTCATCAAATTGGAATTTGAAAATGTTTGCTTGAGGAGAGGGGAAATCCTTAGTACTACGCTGGGGAAAAATCGACCAGAAAAGGGACATTCTTGTCCCCAGAGCCATTCGGTTTAGTTTGTAACGAACCACGTGACCAAGAAACGATGGGCTCTGGGGACGAGAATGGAATAAGAGCGAGTATATGCGAGTATCACCAACGAACTGAACACTCCTACGCTACCCCGTTCCCAGGGTTGACGAGAGGGATAGAACCCGGCGCCTGGGGACGATGTTGCACTCATATTTGCACATGTTTGCGACAATTACGACTCCTTCGGGATTCAAACCCAGGCCACATTGGTTGAAGGGGAGGGCCGGCTCACCGCTGCGCTATTCTTATGCCAACCTTTCTACTCTCAGTGGCCTATCTACGAGCAGTCTCACGGGCGATCAAAGGAACCGAGCGAGCGTGAAGTCATCACCTGCCACACGCATGGATAAGCTACGCACAGAAAGCCTCCATGGCAGGCGTTTGAAGGAAAAGGAGGAATTAAGGTGGGCGTTGGCTAAAACGCGGCAAGGAAAATGTGGGACTCATATTTCCTTTTTCCCCTTCGGGTGATGCTTCTTCTTGCGTGAGGCGATTTCACGCACGCTTTCGCCCGGTTTACCACTATGGCCTGGGGAAAAGAAAAGACTCCTCGTGGTCTAGTAATCCAGTGGACCAATAAGACCTTCAAAGAAACGTAGCTACAGTCAGCCGTCAAGGGCAAGAAGGGCATAACCACTGAATTAAACGGGTAGCATCACTAGACCTCCAGGAGAGATGGAGGAGTAACAGGACACTTAATTCCGCGGTTGCTTTCCTGTCAATTCATCCCAAACTATTGTAAATGCTCTCTTGTTTACATTTTCACTTAATTTTTTTGCCAGCATTTGAGTCTCATATTATCTTTTTCGTGGATATATCTAGCGACCAACCTTTGCGAGGATCCTGAAGGGTGCGGTGTATTGTTCAAGCCTCTGGGCTGTTTCAGAGATAGACGACACGACCGAGCACTTCCTCACTACATCTACAACGAACGCGACAAAAGTATTGCCAACTATGGAGGGCGGCTGATAGACTGGGTGAATTGGGAAAACTATCTCCCTAGATTCATCTGTCGCTGTGCCCAGAAAGCAAAGGAACTGGGTTATGACTTGTTTGGAGTGCAGTTTTATGGTAACTCATAGTCTAGCATGTTCATATTTGGAGGATTACCTTACTCAACTACTCGACAAGCTCTTTGTCGTCTTTAAGCAAATCTCCGTTGGGAAGGTCCAGGATTTTGACTGCAGGGGGAGTTCGCCTCAGCTACATATATGTAGCTTGTTTTGCAGATAAGGAGAGGGTTGGACGAATACCCATGTACCATGTAAAGTTGGTTTCGTCAAATGAATTCAAACCTTATGCTTTCACCACTTCTCTTCCTCGGGCGATTCGTTTTTGCAGTTTGGTCGCGAATAAAGGCAAGCGAGAAACGCGAATGACTGGTGAAGAAGCGCAAGGGTCCATGGAAAGGAGAAAGAACAGGGGGAATCTCGCCCGTTTTCTCCTTTCCATCTTCCTTTGCGCGCAAATTTACATTCGCCATTTGCACATCTCCCATAATACACCTTGTCTACCCCCCAAAATTTTGCATAACCTTTGTTTTTCACTTCTCCTGGGTATTAGAGCCGTCCCAAGAGAAATTGAAAGCAATGCTTAAACAAAATTTTGGGGGCAAACAAGGTGCATTTTGGGAGATGTGCAAGTGGCGAATTGAGAGAGAGACGTCTAGGAACGAGGCAGCTGCTTTCACAACCTTCGGCAGCAGTGGTTACTTTGTTCTGCCGCAGAAGAGCTAAAGCTTTAAACTTAGTTTTTATTTTTGTGCGTTGGCCTGAATTTAACTATGAACCCAACTCCGCTAAAAGAACTAGAGCTACTCCCACACCACAAGCGCAACATGGCTTCTTTAAAACGAACCCGTTTATCGTCAAGATTATTTGAAGTTTTTTACGTGCCTAATTCAGGTGAATGTCACGCTGGCAGCAGTTCGTCGCATCGTTATTATCGTTATGGTAAAGGGAGATGTAAGGACTGTATTGGAACGGACCGCAACGACTGCAACGGAAGGAAATTCTGTGCAGGACAGGCGCGGCGTAACATGGTCTACAAAATTGTTGGTGAGCTAGGTTAACTACATTTTTACACAAATAGGCTAGGGTAACATCGCTTCAAGGGAAAAGTTCTACGTGACTTTTTGTGGTGTTGTTGTAACATCTGCCTAAAAGTCGAAGGAGAATCTATAGCTATCTATCTACCTACCTACCTACCCACGTACCTACCCACCCACCCACCTGACTACAGGAGCCCATAACCATATGCAAAATAGTCAAGACACTTTTGCAAAAGAACAGGTTTTCTTCCTTAAATGTGCCTCAGCGGATCCTTACGATTAGAAGATATTTTTCTTCCTCCGATCTACTCGTTCATAGTTGTCACCGCAAGTGTTGAATACCATCTTGAATGATTGGAATCGTTATTGATATAGGGGGAGGGGTCAGGAATCATGCAAAGTCTGATAAATAACGAACTCGTTCCCAGGATCCTCTCCAACAGTTCCCTTCTCTCGCTCCAGGAAACGAGTAGGAGAGGACCCTGGGAACGAGGTTGGATAAACAACCGGTTCTTGGCTATTAAATAAATGAATAAATCAATATTTTTTTCCTGATTCGGCGTGCGAATTGTTTAGATCTCTGCAGCGTCAGCTTTGAGAGGATTGGATGTTTCAAGGATAAAACAGACCAGCCACGCCTACTTCCGTCGTATATTCTGACCGACAGAGATGAGCAGATTCAAAACCCAGTCTTCAGCGGTCAACTTATTGACTGGAAAAACTGGTACGAGCATCTCCCGAGTTTCGTGTGCCGCTGTGCACAACAAGCGCAGAAAAAAGGATGGAGAATCTTTGGGATTCAGTACTGGGGTGAGAATATTTTACTGAACTAGTAATAACCGAAGCTTACGGAGTGCGGGCGACAACGCTCGAAGGTCAAAACGCTTTTATTCCAACGCGGCTGTACTTTGCGTAAATTCACGTGATAGATGGCCAAAACACGCATGATCAAATTACGAGTGATAGAAGGTCCAAACGCGTGTGATCAAAATGTGATCAGATTGCCCTCTGTGCATTCCATTCATTCTTAGTGGAAGTCAAAACGAGACTGGCTATACGTACCGTGCATGCGTAACAGCCACCCGGAGATTAGGATTGCGGGCTCTTCTTATCGCCCGCAATTAAGCAGTAAACTAGTAATAACCAAAGGTTAGGGTGTGCAGGCGAGAACGATGGAAGGTCTAAACGCTTTTGCTCCATTGCTGTGCTTTGCGTAAGTTTCACGTGACAGATGGTCAAAACACGCGTAATCAAATTACGTTTTGTGCATTCTATTCATTCTTAGTGAAAGTCCCAACTAATACTGGCTACATATATGCGACTCATGCGTAGTAAGAACCTGGAGATTAGGATTGCGGGCTCCTCTTGTCGCCCGCAAAAATGGGACGCCAAACTTAAATTCAACTTTCTAACCAACCGAAGTCTTACGAAGCTCCCAGTTACAATTAATATGTCGCGGATCGAAAAGAAAAAAAATGCAATGACGAATACTTACTTACGAATACTTAATCCCTATCTATAGATTTATCCAGCTCTAAAAGCGATTCTCTCGTTAATATCTTTAGTTTACTCAAACAAAATATAAAATCGTGTAATGCTAAGCGACGACGGCAACAAAAACAGCCAAAAAAATCAGTAGGTCTATTTAGCAAAAAAACAATTTCTTTGCCGTTGTTTTGCGCGGGTGATTGAAATGCAAAATTTCAACCCGGCTTACATGAAGGGGTAGACGTACGACCGGACGATTTACCAGTAACGCCTACCTTTTCTCAGAACCAAAATTTCTTGGATGCAAGAGTAACTAAATTTTCTTACCCATGGTGCTCCGCTATCATTTCTTTATTTAGGTGAGTGTTGGAGTGGAACCGACGATTCCCCGTTCTTTTTGGAAGGACATGCGCGACGGGGACAGTGTGCTGACCAGTGCTACAACGATTGCGGATGTTCCACTAGGTTTTGTGCAGGAAAAAACTTCACTAACGCTGTTTATGCCATAAGTAAGCCTCTTAAAATGCTCATATAATCATGAAATACTCTATATACGCTGACCTTTAATTCATCATCAACCTACTCCCAAACCCGCTATACTCAAAATTATTTCAACGACCCACTTTGCACTACAATTGCGAAAATTCTGTTGGGGTGGGTACATTGGGCAATTTTGCGGAGAGAAAAATTTAAAATACTGGTTGCGTTTTCCGGCAAGAAACTTCTTGTAATTTACCACTTGGTGTTTTACGATCCGCTTGTGACGAAAAGAAACTTGTTGAAACTGATTTGACAAGAATTCAACGACTTTTACCTAGTTATGGGAGCTATACTGTGGCTATTATGGCGAGCGAAGTGAGACCCGAGAGAACACGCGAGCGAGCACTCGTCTCCTTTCGCGTGAATTCTCGCAACTCTCCCATCGCAGGCTACAAAATCGCTCGATATGTTCAGAAATGTATTTGTACTTTTTTCAGCCAGTCGGGATATTGCTGATGGAGGAAGCGGGATGGCGGGTTCAGACGGCATGGTATACGTCTACGGATAACTTCACGAAGAAATTCACGTTGACCGGAACGGAACAAACAGTACCGAAACGAAAGTAGAACAACGCAAATGTTAAATTCCATGTAGAAGGTATAAATCAAAGTGAATTAAACTGATAGCAAAAACTGCTCAATCCTTAATTTTTTGGTACTGACAAAAGATTTTTCCCTTCTTCCACTCCACAAAGCACATGTACAATGACACCAGGGTGTGGTTTCGGTGAATATGGCCTACGGGAAACCGGTCGTTTCGATACAATTCAAACTGATTCAAAGTCTTTTCGATGCAAACTCAAGCAGTGAGATTGCACTAAAATTTCGACCACTTCAAGTATAGTTTGTGCGAGAACAAGAAAAACGTTTGGGGTGAATATTCTTCTTTCTTTATGCTAAGTAAGTAAAAATTTTTACACCTCAACTGAATAAACTCGTATTGAAACGACTTGTAACCGGACTACATAGCAAGCGTTTCCGCGCGAGTTTGTCGCGAAAGTTGGGACGAGCGCAGAAAAGACGACGCTTAGGGTGAATAGTTTCTTACAACTCACTGTATTTTGTCGACCCAAGCATTGAAAAGGTTCCTTTGTTCACAGGAGTGCGGGAAAGCATCTCTATCAAAACCCCTTGTATTACAGTAACACCCTTCTCAGTGGTCAAAGAACTGCCAGCGTCCTTTGCGTCAAAGCTAAATGCTCCCATAATCCATTGCGCGATACTCCTTGATCGCTCGCAGTCACGTTTTCCGTTTTCCACCAAACACTTAAGACGCCTAGGAACGAGGTTTCTTAATCGCTAGGCCTCATTATTGCGCGCGGCTGATGCGTTTCGAGTCACGTGGCCTGGGAAAGTTTTTGAGTCTCCTGGCCATTCGTCTCGGTTACGTCATCAAAATGAGTTGCCCGAGAAGACCTGGGAAGACGCTGTACAGGGAATAGGCAAGGACCGAGGCAGGTCAATGAATGTAGCGACAATGATTAGAATCTTTGGCACCGATTTCATAGAAGTTATTATTGCTCCTTTTGTCAGTTTTTGTACTTACCATTCAACAGCTAAGAGTTAATTTTTTCTCTGCACAGTTATTAAAAAACATATATATATATGCCTTACAATAAACTTTTTAACAAATTGTTCTCTTTCAATAAATGCCACCCTTAAAATTTAAGTGGTAAATATTTATCCCAGTTACAGCAGCAGATTCAGGAGAGGGTTAAGCCCTTCAGATCCAGTCTTGCCCCCAGAGGTCTTCTGCCCATTGGGTCAAAATGCTTCAAATACTGCAGGTATTGCTAGTAACCGACTTTGCAAATGGACTTGTAAAGGTTAAAATAATTTATTATTCTACAGCATTCATAGCTAAGCAATGAAACTTGCCCAACACTTTGGCTGTTAGCCATAAAATAATTAATAATAATCATTATGTCTTTTAATCACAGTTATGCTCAAATTTTTCTCAGGTTTACGGTAAAACAAATAAAAGACAGGAAGGAATAGGAATTATTACCTAGGGAAGACAGTTTCAACCATGGATAAGTTTGGACTCCCCTTATCAAAATTCCTAAATCTGCCCCTGATATACTTTCCTGCATGAAGGACTCACTTTCTTTCACACCAATACATTGAGACCACATAGGGAAAGACAATTTCATTCTGCTGATCGACTTCATGCTTCTGAAGAAGCAATTTGAGTCTGTCTTTTATCACTTCTTTTTCAACCTCACTTTTCGCCTGAATGACACTAGAAGACATTGTTCTGTTTATGACCTCTTCACAGGTTGAGAAAGTTTGCTCAAACTTGAAAGTTTCATCACATTCTATTGGCCCAAACTTATCAGATGCTTCTAACACTCTTTTCCATTCAAAGGTTCTTTGGTTGGGTGTGTTAGTTTGTGCATAAATTGGGAAAACAATTTCTTCATGCATTTCTTTTACCCACTGAACTGAATTTAAATCCCGTGTATTCCATACAAGACCCAGTTTGCCTCCTGGTACAAGTACACGGTGAATTTCAGAAAGAGACCTGTCATTGGCAAACCAGTGGAAACTTTGAGCAGCGCACACAGCATGTACACTAGCGTCTGGTAATGCTATAGGAAAATAATAAGACACACAAGTAATCAAATTGGAATCCAACGCATAAAGCATATCAGAAAGGTGATACACAAAATGTGCATGAAAGTTCCCTGTCATAAATTTAAGATCTAGGGATGAACATGTCAACCACTACATTATACATATACAATCCCACTAGTCTGAAGTGTCTTCCATCTCCTTTGCAGGCTCACTTGACTGCCCCTTAGGGGGGCTGAGACAAGGAGACGGCTGGCACTACAGACTACCACTATGCTAATGTTGTTCCAAGTAAGAGCCACAGATAGGAGCAAAATACCAGTAAGCACTTCTGTAACTTTGTTTCCAGTGCTCTATTCAACCCATCCTCTAAGAGACAAGAAAAGAGCCCTGGGATTGAACTTGGCCCTCCCCCTCACCCCACACACACACACACACACACACACACACACCCTCTCTGATATTGGTTCGGCTTTGAGGGATATGACCTAGCTGTCTCTTCAGCATGCCTTGACTCTTCACCCCCTTCCCCCCATGCCCCCCTGCTCCCCAACGCAAATCCCTTCAGCTTACTTTAAGGTAGGCTAGATTCCTGCCATCTTTGGGATTAGTGTGGGCTCATTTCCCAGAATAGCGGCTGATAATCGAGCACAGCCAAACGTCCAGGTCTTCCCAGCGTCCTCTTGTGTTCTATAAATCTAGTGGCTGCTTCAGTGCCATTTGGAAAAACAGGAAGAGTACACGAGATCCTTTTTAAACCTTACCTATATTTTCCGCTGAAAAATCCTTGATCTCTAAATCAGGAAAATGTTTCGCAAATTCTTGCCGCATAGAAAGGACAGGGTCACTCGCTATAATTTCGACATTGTTGCCATGAAGAAGGTCTTTCAAGATACCCGTAAACTTTCCTGTTCCTGCTCCAAGTTCCAGGATACGTTTGGGCTGCGAGTCGCGTGCATTAAAAAGTTTACCAACTAAGAAGCTCACAGCCTCTTTTGAGTAACTCGGTCTAAAGCGATCATAAAATTGTGATGCTACAAATCCACTCGCTGCGATGGGATGAACACTCATTTGTGCCATTTTGCAAAGTTCTCGAGCGAAAAGGAGTCGTGTCTTTCGAGACAACATGTACCAGGAACGACAACTTATCTGGTCATCACGAACAAGTTGTTATAATCAGCTGAGAATCAGCTGTCATGATCCTTAACGTGTCAGTAAACGTGTCATGATCCGAAAGTCTTCCTGGTCAGCGGATGTTCACTGAAAGAAAAGATATGTTGTGTATGGATATTCCTTTTTCAGGCAGTAAATGTAGCATACATGACGTAACCTACCTAAGGGTAATCGGAAGAAATGAATATGGCTGACTTGACAAAAGTTCTTTGAAAGCAGTCGTTGGAATTGGGTTTATACTGCCCTGATCGCGCAGGGAAGAATTAAGGACGAGATAAACTTCATGGATACATCGTTCATAACCCAGATAACCAGGATAAAGTTTATACCCTCCAGCCGGGCCCTCTAGGGAAATCTGCAGTCCCCGAGAATGCGAAGACAACTGATCCTTGCTGCCATGCATGTATAGTAGCTTGACTGGAAGACCTATTGTGTTTTGTATATTATTATTTCCAGTTTGAGGCAAAAAGAACTGATGATGCTGAATCTGTGATCGGACACTGTCATCTCTGTGAAGCACAATGGATGAATCCCCTTCTCAAGAGATAAAAGAAGAAAATGCAGTTGTTGACGAGGATAAAGTATCAAGTCGTAAAACTAAAAGCTATGGTATTTCAATCGATTCAGGTTTGATTCCCTCTGTTCCCGTCGAAGAGCAAGCCTCAGTTCTGAGGAACTTGGGTGTGAATGTGTTCAACCAGGATGAATTTGAAGAAGGTGTTTTAAAGCAGGTTGATGAGGCTATTGCAGTGAAAGAGACTGAGGAGCTTGTTAGAGGATGGGAGAAAAACTTGAAGGCAGTAAATGAAGATATCAGGTGAGATAGTGTTCTCAATAGTTGAGTGATCAGCTTAACTGCAGAATACCCTGCCATTTTAAAGCAACCCCTAAAAATAGGTGAATATGTAGATACTCAGTCACTAGCTATCTGTGTATCCGTGTATCCACTGAATGTCAGTACGTATCCGTGTATCCACTTGGTAAATATCTTTAAAATAATACTCATTGGGTATCCGAGTATCCGTGTATCCACTTCAATATACACTTAAGACAGCGTAAAAACAATACAATATGTCTATGTGTCGTTCTTAAAGCCACTGAAGGTAGAAAATCACATAAAAGGGATAACTGCATATCCACATATCCTGCTCTTTCAGGGATATAGCTTCGAAGGTGGCAGAGTATTCTGCAGTTACCCCAGGTGATCAATATAGTATCAATATAGACTCTCTCAGGGTTAGCTCCGATACAAAATGTAAGTAACATGGCCTTGAAACAGCAACATAAGACATGAAATGGCAACAAGCAACATTAAGTTAGATAGAATCACTAACAAGGACACGGCTGAAAGTCATCCTCAATACCGGGTTACTCCAAAATATATCCATGCCTCCCCCTTTCTCTGACTGATGGTTTTATAGTTTTTTGCAATCCCTCTCCTGTGAGAATTTCCAGAATGTTATCAGCTAGTGGGGGGAGTGTTGATTTTTTTCTGGAATTTTAAACAAAGGGATTTGAGCTTGATATTCAAGACATCCTTAACCCTATTCACCACTTTAGAGATGAGAAGGGCACTAGAGCTGAAATGCATCCCACAATTGTTTCTGGGATCATTATTGGGGATTCGCTGATCAGCTATTGGTCAATTTTTTCCCTGTCCCTAGTAAAAGTCTCAAAAGTCTTTGTGCAAGTAAACTTGACCCAGTTCCTTTCTTGTTTCTAAAGGGGTAGTCTGAGAAAACAGCTGACATTTGGTGACACCACCACCAGTGGTTTCCCCGCCAAATGCCATCTGAGAAGCGAGTGCAAAAATTTCTTACTGATGACATATCACTACCCAGAGCTGGGTAGTGCTTCTGATTGGTTGAATCAAATTTGCTATGTGGCACGACCAATCAGAAGCACTACCCAGATCTGGGAAGTGACGCGTCATCAGTATGGAATTTCTGCGCTCATTTCTCAGACATCATTTGGCAGGGAAACCAGTGGTAGCGTCACCAAATATCAGCTGTTTTCTCAGGCTGCTAAAGGGGCAATTAAGGTCAAGCGGGTGTTGCAAGTCAGCTGTCTGCTGCTCATGAATTTCCAAGGATTTAGTCAGCACTTAAAGCTTCTCGAGAACACACAAGAATGAAACACTATCAAAGAAGCTATCACTTTTAGTGAGTAAACCCTTTGTCAAATGTCATGTAGCATCCAATACCTGGCTATTAATTATACTCTGTATAAACATGCAACATTCTAGGACAGTGGAAGAAGAAATACAGGGGATTGACAAGATTCTAAAACAACTTGAGGGGAAGAGTGGATCAGGATATGAAGCATGGCGCAGAACACAAGCAGTTCAGAAGCAAAAGGATAACAAGGTACATGTTCTGATACCACCACTGCTGCCACTGCTGCATGCTACTCCTGTTTTAGTGTGTTTGTAATACAGTCAAACCCCACTTTATGGACATGCACTCTCTTTATACCGACACCTCCTAATCATGGACAGTTTGCTTTGTCCCTGGGAAAAGAAAGTCCTTACATTTTCTCTATATTCAACTTGCCCTTTCAAAATGTCCAAAGGCAGACACTCCCAAATTTCATTTTGGCAAATAACCCACATGAAAGTAGTTCCAAAGAGATTTCATTTGAATGAACAAGGTTTTGTCCACTGCACTGAAGAACACTGTCATCCACTCTTTGAAAGCTTAAAACGTACATTTTAAGGCTCCCTTAGTGACTACTAAGAAACAATTCTAAGAGGACAACTTGAAATTGTTTTTTTTTTTGTCCTAACAGCTACGGCAGCTAAAGAAACTGCAAGCAACTCAGAAGTCTCTGCACAACAAGTTGGGTCTTTTGGATGAAGATACTGATATCGATGTCCCAGGTAATGAGACAAGGTGTCATTGTAATAATGCTTCCATTGTACGCTGCAAAAAGTCTCTCCATACTGAATACAAAAGTACCATTATTCAGTCTCGCCACAACTAGAAGTGATCGATAAGAAGAAGTGTTTTGTAGCATTTTGGAGTGTTAGCTTTATGCTTTATCAAAATTAATGATGGTGCATTTGCTTGATTAAAACTAGAACTTTGAAGGTGTTTAGTATAGTTGATGGTAAGAGAAATTACATGTAAGAAGAATAATTAATTAAATTTAAATTTTTTTTAAATTTGTTTTATATTAAACATGTAGTTTCTAAAAACTTTCCAAAGTCTGTTGATATACCTTTTGCAAATACAATAATGTGCATGCAAATGTATTGATTCCAGATAAAGTAAATGCTTCTGATGTTGCTGCCCATCAAAGCGAAACCCAAGAAGTTCCAATGACATTACAGGATCATTCTGCAAAGGATGAGCTGATTAAGACAGGTGAGATGACACCATTTGGAGGGACTGTGGAAAATGCTAAGGACAGAAAAGAGATACAACTGGAAAAAGAAGGATCGTTTAATGAACAAAGTGGGGATGTGGACAAAAGAACTCAAGAAGTACAAAGGAAATCTCTTGTCAGATCATTAGCAGATGATGGAGAGATTTCTGACAGTGATGATGACAATAATGATGATGATGAATTTGTTCCTGATGACAATGAACTTAAGTACAGTTGGTATGAGGATGATAGTGAAGAAACCAAGAAAGTGGACCTTGGAAAAGGAAAGAAACCTGCAGCGAGCAGACGCTCGCTGAATGTTGCATATAGAGAAGAGGATGGTTTGAAACCCAAGAAGAAAAAGAAGATAAAGAAGAAAAGTAGAAAGATTGACACCAGACCAGTTGATGATGGAAGTGAGAAAATGTACCGTCAAAGAATCAGGTAATTTAGTTACCAATAGACATTTTTTTTAAGTAATGTAACAATAATAATAACTTTCTTCTGAAGATACTAAAAACAATTCCAGGCGATAATAGAGAGAAGCCCACAAAATGCTATCCCAATCTCCAGGCTGCTATTACAGTGTAAGCTTGCTTGGCACATATGTGGCCAGCATTTGTTTGGACTTCCACTAAGAATGAATGGAATACTTAGAATGCAATCTGCTTGTGCAAATTTATACCTGCTATCATTATTTTATGATCTGATCACCCGTGTTTTGACCTTCCTTCATGTGAAATTAATGCAAATTGCCAGTGTTGGAGCAAGAGTGTTTTGCTCTTCAATCAGAATCCTGAAAGTTAAGCCTGCACTCCTAACCTTTGGTTATTACCAGTATAAAAATACAGTGGCATCTACAGGATTGTCAGAGAGTGTAGAAGTAAATGGCTTTGTTGTTGAATAAGTAGATTCGGAGAAAAAGCTCAGTTGACTAGCTGTCCAAAAACATGTTGTAGGTGTTCAGTTTCACCAGCTGCCAGTTGTTTTTGACCAGTCTGATCTAGAAAAGAACCTGACTGTACATGTTGTGTTTGGCGCAAGGTTAACCCATCTAAACTCCAGAAAGGTTAAGTTAAAAATAATATATTCAAGTCCATAAGTAATGAAGTTTGTACTTACAGTACTCACTTGTTTACTCACTGATACTTTTATTTGAAAAATTAAGAGAGTTGAGAATCAAAGAATTGCTCAAAAAGAGAAAGGAATCCCAAGTTGATGAAAGTGATGAAGAAGAGCTTCCAGACATGGAGTTTGACAAGGGGCTGAAAATTCCAGGGAAAATTTGGCATAAATTATACAAGTAAGTCTGAGAGTGAGTAAGATATTTAGATTCTCAAGCTTATTAATTTTACTGGACCAGTTATAACATCCCTCCCATTTCATCCTATCCATCCATCTTTTCATCCCTCCCTCCCCTCACCCTTTCGTGCAGTAAATTACAACTGCATGGCATTGCAGCACATTTTGTTTAAGCTTATCCAACTCAGGACCTACAACCCTGGACAAAACTGTTGAGACATTTCCATTTATCTTTCAATTTCATGCCATGCAACCATCTTGTCGAAATGGAACAAAGTCACCCCCTCCCCACCCCATGTGCATTTCTTGTGTTACCACAAACAACATGGCAATGGGGGGGGGGGGACGGTTTTTTTTAGTTTGTGATGGTAAGTATTTTTGTCAGGACGAGTGCCAAAAAGTAGGTATTTTTGTAATGTGTCTCAACAGGTTTTGTGCGGGGTTGTAGTGATGGATAATTTCATGAGGACTTGGATTGGTACATGATGATATTATTGCTATTTTAAAGTAGGTAAAAATAGATGAAAGACTAGCCTCATTCCACTATTTTCCCACTCTCAATTTCACCCATCCATTCCTCTCTCCTTGCTTTGTGTCTCTGGATCTTGTTGTATCCATCCATCCGTGATCTCATCCCATCATTCCTTCCCCTGTTCATTTATTCCATTGTTTACTAACCATTTGTTATTTGACCTGTTACTGTAAGATACCAGCAAACAGGAGTTCAGTGGCTTTGGGAACTTCACTGCCAACAGGCAGGTGGCATTATTGGTGATGAGATGGGCCTGGGAAAAACAATTCAGATTATTGCTTTTCTAACTGGACTCAAGCACAGCAAGATATCAGCAAAGAAAAAAAAGTAAGAGGAGCCCAATAACATGTGTAGTAATTCAGACAGTACAATCTCACATTAAGAAACTCAAACCTCACCTGTGTGTGATAACTTCAAACCTTGATTGACACCTTCTGTCCAACCTAGTTATGTAAATGTAATGTGTAAACTTTTGTAAACTTATGAGTGCACAAAATCAAAATTGAGAATTTGTATGTAAATGTAAAGCGTAGAGTGTTACCAGTGGCAAGTTGGTCTCATTGATTTCCCTGAACCCTAGGCAAGTACAGTTGTACTCTAATGCTGTATCTTGTTCTTTGAAGAGGTTAATAAAATCTCCCTTGTTCATCTCAGCCCAGTTTGCCGTACCTTAATAATAAATAATAGATAATTTTTCAACAGGCAGTGTGGCCTTGGTCCAGTGTTGATTATTTGTCCTGTCACAGTTCTTCATCAATGGGTGCAAGAGTTTCACAGATGGTGGCCTGAGTTTAGGGTAGCTGTATTACATGAAACAGGAACTTACCAGGGATTCAAGGTGAGCCAAAAGAGAGATTTAAAATCACATCTATGACAAACAGCAGCCATTAGTATTATATGTATTTGTACCTCATTACTAAGTTTTTACTTGTCATTTAGTGTTCATCATGTTGACATAAAAATTGGTACATTTACATGACTAACTCTTCCTCTTTATTTTTAAACAGAGGAAAAAAAGTTTGAGTGTCTCTGTAATGATGATAATAATAATGACATTAATAATGATGTTGATAATAATACAAATGATAAACATAATTGAATAAGTAAATCAATGAAAATAAATAATGGCTTTAGTCGTGGCATATCTGTTACAGGTCACAATTTAATTCAGGTTAAATTTTTTTAACCTACAATAGTTTGATTCTCAGTTTCCTTTGTCTCCTTGTCGTAATTCATGAAAAATTAGGGATAGGAGACAAAGGAAATTGAGATTCAACCTGGATTAATTTAAAAATTTTATCCGAAATTTAATATCAAATAATATTTTATTATTTTGACCTGTAAAATATCCAACAGATGACTGTTCATCTACCACCGCAGTCATTCTTCTTTGAACTGGAATTCTAAAATGCTGGGTTTTGAGGTGAGAGGAAACCCAAAGAACCCGGGGAAAAACGTCATGGAGAGGAGAAGAGAAACAACAACAAACTAAACCCACGTTAATGGTGTAAACTCTGGGATTTGAACCTGGGGCACTTTGGTGAAAGGCAGGTGCTTTAAACACTGACAACCCTTGCTCCGTAAGGA
>CALNXK010000107.1:1030000-1070000 GCA_942486035.1 Porites lobata | reverse complement strand
ACTTTCTATAAGGTGAGGTGGACAGCCTTGCTAGCTTGAGTTCGCTTTATGATTGGTTTTACCATTATTTTTCGGCTTATTTTCACAGATGTTAAACATCCTGGAAAAGTTTGTGGTTTCGAAAGGTTACACTTACTTTAGACTTGATGGTTCCACGCCGGTTGCATCAAGACAGGGCCTTATCAAAAAGTACAATGAGGTAAAACTCGAATCTGTCGTAGTGGTGATTTCACTGTCGTTTACCGCAGTTAATAGGGAGCTTAAAGATGATGTTACACTGGACGATTCGCAACAACGATTTTTAGCGCAACAGAGCGTTACAGCATTGTTGTGGCGTTGTTTCGAATGGTTGCAGCATTGTTCCAACATTGCAATGCTGTGTTGCGCTGAAAATCGTCGATGCAAATCGTCACGTTTAAGGAACGACGACGACAAGGAAAACGTCAAAAAACGATTGGTTTTATGAGCGAAACAACAGCTCTACACGTGTCCACTGCATGACTACGATGTGAAACCTCCTAATGCGACATTTTTTGGAGGACGTGAACATACGAAGAAGAATTTTCCTCTTTTTGAACCTGAATAAAATCCTTAAGAATTCAACTCCAGGAGAAATAGCCTACATTTGACAAATTGAAAGGGTCCAAATAGACGCGATAAAGTTTGAAAAAACGCAAATTGAATTTTTTGAGCGTCGTTTTCACTGCCGCCGTCGTCATCGTCGTCGCTTTACCGGACTTAATTAATTATTATGTGTAAATTGTATTCGCTGAATCTTTTATGCCCCAATATCCACATACAAATTCTACAGCCTGATCTCCGTACGTCTCCCTAAGGAATAAGTAGAGAGAATTTGTTAAAAGATCAAAGCATTTTCCCTTGGTGATCATTTTAATAATTCTCCTAACCTATAAGCCTGAGTGTGTTTTGATATTGTTGGGAGAAAATTCATGTCGGCCACATTTGGGGCTTTAAAAAGGGTTGATAGGACATGTCCCTACTATTGTTTGTTTGACCACCTAGCCTGCGTAGCAGGCGCTTGGAATTAGTGGGCGTAAGAGACAACGGGCGCGCGTGAAGGAGACGCGCGAGGGGTGAGGGAGCTCTCCCCTCGCGTGTCTCCTTCTCGCGCGCCCGTGTTTTCTTGCGCCCACTACTTCAACGCCTTCTACGCAGGCAATTGACCACCCATCACGGGTATCCATCTGTTTGTTTACTCTTCCTAAATTATCGGTTGATATGAACACAAGGAGAAATCTAGGGCTTTAATACTGACAATTTGTTATCTATATGTGAAATAGGATCGGTCAATCTTCATGTTCCTACTCACAACTCGCGTTGGAGGTCTGGGGGTAAATCTAGTGGGCGCAGACAGGATTATTATTTATGACCCCGACTGGAACCCCAGCACGGACACGCAGGCGCGTGAACGAGCCTGGAGAATTGGCCAGAAGAAACCTGTCACTATATATCGCCTGATCACTACTGGTACAATAGAGGAGAAGATTTATCATAGGTAAGAGAGAGGGGACGGCCTCAGGCGCAGCGTTTGTGATCAACAGTCGCCTACTTGGCACAGGCTGCGTGTTTTTCCGCCTACAGTTGGGCTTAAAATTTTAGTGTGATTTGTCTTGCTTTTTTCGCTCTTATATTCCGTGCATGATTTCGCGCGCTTGCATTCTTTCGAACTGGCAGACGTTTTGTAAAATGATGACTTGTTCAAGTAACAAATGCTTTACATGCACTTACTGCAGACATTTCGTTTCTATACCCTGTCTGTGTGTTAATTTCGCGATTCTTATTCAAACGTTCGGCGATGCGCAAAATCAATGAAATATGCGAAACTACTGCCGCTCAAGAATTTGTCATTATTTCATCTGACGTGTTGAATATCTGCTCCAGGCTCTTCATTAGATTCTCAAGGCATCCGGGCGAAAAATTTTGAGACAACGGTGAGGAACAGAAAAATGAACATCAATCCGTTTTTTTTTTTACCCTAACCCTAACCCTTACTTTGTTTACGAATCATTAATCTGTCAACGTCAGTTTGGCGGATGGAAATAAGTGTTGACCGCAGCCTCGTTCCCAGGATTGTTCCCGCCCCTCCCAGTGTCCAAGGGGTGTGCCCTGGGGACAAGGTTGCACTATCTGACCACTTGAAATGCGTAAATACATTACAATGGCAGAGCACATTGGCTCACCGCAGCCATAACTGACTTCAAATTGTATCTCTTGGCAGGCAAATTTTTAAACAGTTTTTGACTAACCGAGTGCTCAAGGACCCAAAGCAGCGAAGATTCTTCAAATCTAATGATCTTTACGAGCTATTTACTCTGGACAATTGCGACAAGCGCTATGGCACAGAGACGAGCGCCATTTTTGCTGGATCTAACTGCGAAGTCAAAGTTCCTGGAGTCCACAGAAAAAAGAGAAAAATGACAGGAGATGAAGATGCCACTTCCAAGGAGAAGAAGGGGACTAAGCAAACGGAAAAAGAGGTTAGCAAGAAGGTGCAAGATGAAGGGAACGACAGTGGAGCGTTCTGTATCGATTGGAGAGACATTCAGGAGGCGAAAAAATTAACGAATGATGAAATAGAGAAAGATAAAATCAGCATTTGCGAGGGGGACGAAGGAGAGGTCACTGAAACGGGGAAACAGATAGTCGTTGGAAATATAGAAAACAGAAAGAAAATTGAGCAAATGAATGCGACTGCAAGTGAAAATTTTACAGAGGAAAATGCAGTTTCTAAAGCTTCCAGTATTGCTGAAAAAGAACAAGTCGCCTCGTCCCCATCTGAAGTTACTTCAATTCCTGCAAGACAGGATGGAGTAATCAACAGCTCGCTACAGCTGAGAGTGGAAGCAAAAACAGAAAGAAAGAAAACAGTGGCATTTGCGGCCGAAAATCCTGTAAGTGGAGAAGGCGCGAAAAATCAAGGGACTAGTGGCGGATCTCCCAAGAATCGCAAGAACAAGATTTCGTCTTTAAGCGACCAGGAGCTGAAAAAGAGAATCAGAATTAAAGAAAAGAAGAAAAAACGTCGAAGAGCAAGTAAGTGATTCTTGATAATTGCTTGATTGCTTGATATCATTTTGATCTTATTGACAATAAGAACGTCGCATCATTTTGGTCAGTCACAAATTATTAGGAAGCTTGCAACATAAACTTAAGTACCGTTGTTTTTATCTTTCATGTTTACCGGCTTCGTAACCAGTCTTTTCCACCAACTAAGTGTATATTATGAACCGGACATCTGAGCGGAAACCATCAGTCTGTTTTCTAGAGAGGAGGAGGAGATAATTCATCCATTTAAGAAAAAGAAACAAAAATAATACTGTGCGCTTGTGAATAAGATGTCTTTTTGTTTAAAAGAAATTGACGGTCAGGCTATCGAAAACCTGGATTATCATGAAATGTACAACCCTTCCAATGCAAGTCAGTCAAGTGCTGAAGAAATGGAGGAGCAGAAACAGCACAGTGCCCATCAAGACGAGTTCATTCTCAAGCATCTCTTCAAGGAAACAGGTATTAGATGAAGGCAGCTAAAAAGTGACACTATTTTAGAATAGCCCTAATCTTGGGTTCTAATTGACAGATTTATAATTCTGTCGTGTGGATTTCAAACAAAGAATAAATATTAATCCGGTCATTTCGATTTTAAAATTACCACAGACTTCAAACACAGATGACACATTTTTAGGGTTACTCTCAGCCTATGAACAGGTTCCCGGGGGTCTCTTTTCCCGTCCCCGATCCCCTGTCCGCTCGTGGCTTCGGCCTTCGGTCGACCCTGAAGCATCCCGCCGCACGCGAGAAAAATATATGGTACACTGGGTATCGCCTCGTTTAAGGGGGTGAAAATTTCAGATTTTGTTGTCACTTAGAGTGTTTAGGACGAAACGCCTACATTTTTTTGCCCTCGGGGTGCAACTGTTCTCGAAGACTGTCTTCGTATACACGCGCGGCAATCGTTTTAAAGCACTTGTATACTTAAAGTAACTCTTTTTATGCTCTCCCGAGAAATTAGCCAATAGCATTCGACAACAATTTTATAGGTGTACACAGTGCCTTGAAACATGACGTCATCATGGAATCTAGTAATCCTGATTTAGCCTTGGTTGAAAGCGAGGCAAATCGAGTCGCAGAGAATGCTGTTAAAGCGCTCAAACGGTCACGCCGGCAATGTCTGGGTGCGGCCAGTGGTGTTCCTACTTGGACAGGCTCATCAGGCTCATCTGGTCTGTCGGAACCACCCCCAAAAAGGTGAATATAGACACGAAAATTATTTGTAGTGGTTGGTATGTTTTTAATGTTAGTCTGTCGTGTCAAGGTGGAAAGATGGTATAGCTTGCGTAGCCTGCGTGCAAGCCATCCATTTATGGCGAGCGAACGTGCGGCGAAGCCCGCCCCACGCACTCGCGTTTCCTTTCGCGGAATCTCTCGCGACTCAGATGACCTTGCTCTCAGGCTATAGTTTGCGTAGTGACCTTTCATGTGTGAGCAAAGCACAAAAGTAGGGGTAAAGCAAGACCAAGTGCCCACCGTCCCGCTGAACCACTCGCCCTGTTCTGCACATGGAAACGCAGGCGAGAGGTGGTGGGGAAATTTACATTGTGATTCAAGATCCCACCTAGGGGACCCAGGGGGGTGGAGATATGGTTGCTGCACGCCACTGAACCACTCGCCTTGTCGCATGGAAGCGCTTTATACGCTGGCTAGAGGTGGTAGGGAGAATTACATTGTGATTCAAGATCCCACCCAGGGGACCCGGGGAGATAGAGGTATGGTTGTTTTTCTCTCTTGTTTAGAAAATGGTCGCAGCTTTTCGATATTTGGTGAATTCAACGAGACTTTTGATGTCCGGCGTGTGGATTGTTTTCTTTTGTTCCTAAAAAATGCTCTTCAACTCTTCACTAGACCATCTTTTTGTTCTTCTCTCTTATTTCAAGCATACTTGAGATAACATACCAGCTTGCTAGTTTTAATATGGTTTGCTTTGCATTCCTTTGCAGACCCCGCTTTGGACAGAAGAAGAAATCTACAGCAACACAGCAACTTGCACAAGTAAGGATTATGTATATATAAATTCACGGTCAATTTCTTTGGTGATTACAAAGGATAAGAGCAAGGCTTGAATTACTTTGTTGTGGTCTGAATAGAACTTTCGAGCGTTTGCCCTATTTCCTTCTTTCTTAGGGTTTTAGGTACCCTTGTATCCGATTTAGAAGCTGTCCTTTGCTCTGGCGGTGTAGGCGTGTAGTGTCCGTGCAGTATATAGGATTTCAGAATGGACAGCAGTACACTGGTTTTACGTGGTCACTGGAGAGTGCGTGGTCTTGGCCGCGAGGAAGGAGGGCGCGTAATCCTTTCTCGCGCGTATCGCTTATCGGCTCGCGCCCCATTTTTCTTGTGCAAGGTAGAGTGAGTCTCGCGAGAACTTCCCGATTACCGGTCAACATTGCTGTGACATTTTACGGCCGTTGCGCGGCTCCGCCTACCTTGTGTTTAGGTTTTATACGGTGATCAACAGAGCTATGAAATATTTTGATAAACTTTATTCATTGCTACTGTTTATCCACAGCCCTCGTCAAGCACAGATCCCAAACCTCACTTTAGTGGCGATCAAATGGGCATGAGCAGTGCAACCGCCGAAGGTTCGGAACCAGTCCACTCAAGTCAACTGCTCGCCAAAATGCGAGCGAGAAACAACCTGGTAGTCAGCGAAAACGCCAACGCAGAAAGTCATGGGGACCAAAGCGATGATTTGCTCGTTCAGATGAGGAATTTCATCGCGTTGCAATGTACAACTATTGGACAAGCGACCACGCAAGAGATTTTGAACGAATTTGGTTCCAAACTTCCGCAAAGCGACTCGGTCTTGTTTCGCTCGATGCTGAGACAAATATGTACTTTTAAGAGAGACTCGTCAACAAAGAAGGGGATTTGGGTATTGAAGGACGAGTTTAGATAAGTGCCTGTCAGGCCAGCGGGAGGTGGGGAAGACAAGTAAGAAAATTCTCCTAGCCTTATTCCCACACCACTGATTGCACTTTCTGCTTCCCCGTCTTCCGCCGATCTGCTCTCAGAATCAAAGAAGATAACTTGATGCTTCAGGAATTAATAGGAGCTTGGTCGCCGTAAAAATACGAGTGCACTGCTAGTGCAAGCGTATTCTGGGTACCAGACGGATGATTGGGTGCCTTAGCCACGAGCCGCGAGAAAAAACCTCTGGTACCCAGGGTACGCTTGCACTGCTTTTGCGCAGGTCATTACTTGGCCGAAACCGGAACTGGAAACCGTGAATGAGAGGTTTCTGACACCTCATCCCCAGGGCTTTTTCTGGGGTGCACTGTTAGTATAAAGCTAATAGAATAGTAAGGAGAGAAGTTTAAGTTTCCGTATTATACGATCGTCCAATTATGTTGCGCTGCAAAAAGAT
Source organism: Porites lobata (assembly GCA_942486035.1). Taxonomy (NCBI): domain Eukaryota; kingdom Metazoa; phylum Cnidaria; class Anthozoa; order Scleractinia; family Poritidae; genus Porites; species Porites lobata. Next base: position 1,063,558 of record CALNXK010000107.1, on the reverse strand, counting down.
ATAAAGAGAATAAAAATGTATTTTGAGAATGAAATGAAGAAAGATTTTTTGTATTTATGATAAAGTAAGAGAAAAAAAAATACAAAACCCAGCCATATAAACGTGTTCTCACACTACTCTGGTGTAGAAAAATAGGACTTAGCTGAGCAGATAAAGTAGACATTTGAACGCCTTATATGGCACCAATGTTTCCAGAAGAATTCGAATAGCCGACGAAATCTGCGTTGACGTTTCGCAGCTTTTAGTCATGTGTAGCAGGGGCGTGGCTAGAAATTTTCTGGAGCTACGCATAGTAGATGACATTTTCTGAAGGCGTCGCCTGAGGATACTACAGACTAAAATTTCCCGGGAAAAACTGCAGACACTTATATGGAGAATCTAAAGCAAGCGACCAGAAAAATTTAAGCACAAGTATAAAACTCCCGTTTCAGAAGAATTTGCCCATATTTGATTTATAGCCATGCCTTTTCTTTGTCATTGTTGCTTAAGCTTCCTGTTTGGTATTCAATGTGCCATTCAGTCAAACAGCTACTGAAAATAAGGACCCTCCGTCTTCAAAGCACCCCTCTCTTCAGTATTAAGAAAACAATAATCATTAATCTGCAAATTGATCACATTAATCCTATTAATCTTTGAGCAAACGTTTAGATTACAATGGCCTTAAAATTGGTCCCCGTTCCTCCGTAAAAGGATAAAACTTTTGGAAATGTCTACGTTATTGCATAGTCTTGTTTTAACCCAGTGTCAAATTTTCTGCAACAGAAATTTGTTGCGTGGTTGATTGTCTGGTAGCCCTAACGTATAACTCATTCGCACTGCATCGTCTTTCAATGCTTTTGCCTCTTCCAATTTCCCATTTTCTTTATTCCAGTAAGCCATTTGTGTTTTGAGATACACTTTCCACGTGTGATTCTCTCCTAGTTCCCTTTCTGCAATGTGCAATGCTCTTTGATACAATTTCATTGCTTGTTCTTGATTGCCTTGCAACTGGTGACAAATTCCTAAGTTTGTCAGACTCAGAATACACTCTTTGTGGTCAGCCATTCCAAGACTGTCCATAATTCCTAATGCATTCTCATAAAGTTCTATGCATTTTTGCTGGTCTTCTGCTGTTCCAAAACTATTGTCAAGGTGAAAGAGGAGAAAATCTGCAAGATATCTGTGAGCCCAAGCAGTCATGACATGTTTGCCAAGGACCCTTTGATAAAGGTTCAACGCTTCATTCAGTTTTTGATCTGCCTCGTGGCGTTCATTGCGACGATTGTCTTCAGTACCAGCAAAAAGCAAAGTTATTGCTTTCTGTACATACATGTAGTCCAAAGATAAATTTTCCTCACATATGTTAAGACAGAAGTCAAATTCTTCTTTTGCTTCATCTAGTTTTCCTTCTTCAGCAAGAAAGCGAGCATTGTTGTTGTAGAAAAAAGCTTCTGACACCTTTTCACCCTCAAATTCTGCAGGATTCTGCGAGAACGTTTCTCTGGCCTTTTCCTGAAACTCTTTATACTTATTGAGATCTCCAGCTCTTCTGCTTTCATGCCCAACAAGGCAAAGAAGCTCCACTGTTTTGTTAGCAGGGTGATGACCAGATGTCAGCAAATCACAAGAAAGTTTCAGGAACTCCACATAAACACTAGGAAGAAGGCACATTTCCAAATACAAGTATATTGAAGATATTCGGGAAATCCTCTCCAGTAAGGTCTCCACAATTGCCAAGACATCAGGATCTTTACTCTTCACCCCACTTATGCAGACATTGAGGAAAAATTCAAAGTTATGCCTGTCCTTATTAAAACGCTGAATTGATTCTTTGCACCTGTCTTTGCTCCAGTAAAGGACGGTATTGTCAGCGAGCTGCGAAACGAAGTAAGCACAAGCCACTTTCTCTCCCAAGGCGACAGGGGGGGTACCCAGATCTTGATCGATAGTCTTCAGAAATGCCTGTATAAGTGGATGGATCTGATATCTCTGTGACGCTGGTTGTTCAATGAGTGACCGATTTTTCAAAGAACGAAGAATTGATATCGGTTGAGTAGTGCAGCTTGTGCAGTTATTAATAACAGTCTTGGCAGCTTCAGAGCTAAAAGAACCAGGAAAGGCTGACATAACAAGCAGGGCTTGTTGCTCAATGTCGCTCAAAACATCATAGGAGGTTTTGATAGCCTTTGCAACAGAATTATCATCACTTTCATCTTCTCGAAGCACATCCAATGGTCTTTCCTTAAGACTGTTAATCAGTTCATCTTCTGTGTAGTCTAAAAGCAATGAGCCAACGATGCAGAGAGCAAGGGGCACACAACCACACAGTTCAACTAGAATGTCTGTTTTAGACAGCTGTTTTTTGATACAGTCATCAGAGATTTGTTCGGTAAGAACTCTTTGAGACTCTTCAGGAGGTAAGGGTTTTAGTCTGACTTCTATCATCTTCAAGCTGGAATCTTTGAATACTCTTCGAGATGTAACAACGAAATTAATATTCTGCCCTGATAAGATTCTCATGTCACGTAAAAGGCTTATAAAGTGCGATCGGTCATCTGAATTAAGAACGTCATCAGCATTGTCTAAAATGAAAGTAACATTGTTCATTTGCTGCTTGCTCCAGTTAAGCAACCAATGATGAGGATTCCGCGGAGGATGAGAGTGATTTTTATTGCAGGCAAGAATCATAGATGTTGCTACATCATCAACTGTTGTTTTTGATCTAATCGGGCAATACAAAACTGTGTTTTTGCAAACACCTACCAGTTCATGAGCCACTTTGTTGGCCACTGTGGTTTTTCCAAACCCTGGCCCCCCTGTTATCACAACAGTGGCCACGCCCTTAGTTTGGATAGCCTCTGTGACTTGTCTTATCTCCTCTGAACGGCCAAACACTTTGGGATCTTCATCTGGAAGGCAATTTGCAAGCTCACCAGCGCCTGTTTCTGAACCTGAAACTTCAATCCTTGAGATTTTTTCTTTCATCTGCTTTACCTCTAGCTCCAAGAGCTGTATTTGTGTCTCAAAATCTCGAGTCCATCTTTCCACTTCCGCCTTTACACGGCTTTCAGTATCGTGATCAATTGGTTTAGTCTTAAGACGGTCTACCTCATTTTGATCGAGTCCTAATGCGACTAGCGACTTTGAAATCTTGTTCCACTTATCTTCAAACTCGGCGTTTGTAATCCCGGTAGAAATACCATGACACAGCTCATTTCTGAAGAATTTTATTCGTACAATATTTGCTTCGTAACTAAAATCAGTATCGGCAGGTGGATTGTTCCATCCTGTCAAAGGCGGCGCCAAATAACAAATTTCCCGAAGCAACAAATGCAAAAGGGTAATGTCGAATGTCTCGGAATCTGGTGGGTCACCTGAAGAAGGAAACAGCGACTCCCACTGGCTATCAAAGATCGCTCTTCTCGATTTAAGAACCTGAAGTGTTCCACGGTTGCTCGCCAATTCTGCTTGTAATACGCCCGGGGGATAAATAGTGTGCAAAAATGTCCTTAACGCGTGTGTTCCTCCATCAATCACTAAACGTGCAAGTTTTGTTCCATTAGTTTTTTCTTGCGATGCTTCAAACACGGAAGTCATCTTTGTGACGCGGCGCTAAACTTCAGAATACCTAACAACCTTGTATTCATCTTTTTAAACATCTGCTGGGACATTCCCGTAGTCACGAAAATTTGCATAACAAATTCAAAAATAGCTAGAAAACGTGCTCCTTTTCAACCGCATGCTTATCGCATGGCAATAACCTAGTTTATTTACCGGATGTTAGGTGATCAAAAATAGGAATAACACACAAACTGCGGTTACAAACATCAGAAATAACAAACGCATTGTATAACTGACTTTTATAATATCAAACTTGACGTTTCGTATGCTTCAACATACATCTTCAGAAGTGAACGTTAACATGAGTAGTAACTAAATTTAAATCAAAAAACAAAGTAAGATAAGTAACTAATTAGCGTGAAGGAAAAAACAAATAAATTTGACAGATGAGAAAATTTGCGTGAAATTATACAAACTAGTACAAATAAAGCTTTCGTTTTTTGTTTGTTCAACTTGTGTGATGTGTAAGGCCTGTTTCAAACGTCGTGCTATCGCCGTTCTAAGCTGGCTCGACTTCAGCACCGTACGACTGTAGCACGACTTGGTTGTAGACGTCAAATTTAACTCAGTCGAATAAAATAGCTGTTGAGGGAAACAACACTTAAACTTAAAAGGCGGTTTAGTGAACTTTTCAAAATTATTTTAATGTATTTATAATTTATAAATTGAGTTCAGGGCGCGGCAGTAGCGAGACGTCTGAAACCAAGTCGAGCTGCTACGTCGCGCTACTAACGTGCTAACGTCGAATTTAATTCCGCCGATCAATTCAGTTAAGGCAGTAACGGCACGACGTTTGAAACGGGCCTAAGGCTTGCTGATCGGAAAGTTAGTGGGTAGCCCGTGAACAGGCTCTCTGTTTGGGGAAAAGGGTGAAAAAAAATCGCGAGGAGATGGAAGGGTGAGCAGAGAGCCTGTTCGCAGGCTATTAGTAGATGGATATCTCATTTGCCCGATATTTCGGTTAGGCGAAACTAACCTTCACCCGGGGATACGGACATATCGATAAAACCCTCAAAAACAAGACACTCAAGTATTGAGTACGAACTCGGCGGGCTAGCCATAACGCGTTGGTGAGCCTTGGCAGTCGTCTCCTTTTGCCTTTTCGCTTCTTGTTGCCCTGTTCGCTCAACTAGTGAACTCAGAGCGTAAAAGATAAGAGGATAAAAAAATTGCCTTTTTGGGTTTGCTCACTGGAAAACTTTAACAATGAAAATGTATCAAGTGCATCATAGGTACGTATTAGACTTACGATGTTAAGAGACTGGTCTTGATTGGTGTATATCTGTTATTATTACTGTAAAAACGTACTTATCCACAGTTATAGTATTGAATAATAAAAAGAGCTCTCTTAAGAGCACCTGGTTGAATTTTTTGTTACGTCTCTTGTGCACTTGTTCATTTTATTTGTGGAAAACGTAATATGTAACGTAGCAAATGTCAGTCCAAATTCACGTGCTTGCAAAATTGCCCGTTCGTTCTTAGCTCTTGCTCGCAGGTTTGTTCGTTCTGGGTGTCACGTTCATTTATACCTGCACGTACTAAGCAGCTGACTAAGACACATTGGACCGCAAAGGTTTGGTCGGCGGCAACAAGCAAAGTTTTTACTTTCACAGAAATCAGTGGTTTGCAGACTATTGTAGGAATCGTCCTGCCAAGATTTAGCACCCAAATACCATAAAGGATTTGTCATAACGGTAAAATTTTGAAAATATGAATTTTAAAACTATCTTTTTCAAAAGTTATGCAAATTTGCCATTTTTTAATCGACTGTTTACACAAGTGACAGTTTTTCTCACTGTTAGACTATGCCCTCTTCGCAACTTGAATTGCAATGTTTAATACCACGAACGTTTCAAAAATACTTTTTATTTTTAATACAACTTATTAAACAAAGAGCAAAACAGTTATGAACTGAATGAAAAAGGCAACAAGAAATCTAGCGAGACCAATTTGAGAAGTATAAGAAATTGCGAGAATTTTCAAAACACAGCAGCCTCCAAAGGGGCATGACAGCTCGAATTAGTCGTGTAAGAAAGCCAATTAATAATACCTCACATTTCTAAAATAAGCGGGCATAATGATAATCCAATTAATTTACAATCTTTCTCAAACATGTAGACATACATACACGTACTATAAGAATACACGGAAGTTACAGGGAAAGGGAAAATGAAAATGAATTCTCTGCTTTGTTGCCATTTCTCATTTCCTGTTTTCCTACAGTCCATGTTCCCTTTTTTCCCCTTAGTTTTAGTAACATCCCTCTTTTCAAGTTACGTTCTTTATTTTTAAATACATCACAAGTAAAGAAAACTTTTTCAAAAGCGAATCATGCGATTCGAAGCGTGATTACGTGACTGATCGAAACAGACTAGCTTTTTTGTTTACGTTTTTGCGGTTTGAAGTCTTTTCTGATAGCATAAGGGTTAATGACTTTATTTTTTTCACTCACACTGTATGTAAATTTGAATCCGACAACGGCGATGTCCATGAAAACGTCGCTGAAAAATAAACTTCGCATCCTTTCACTTTTTTTCGCGATTATTCCAAAGGGCCCAGTTACTTAAAAGAAGGGAATTTAGTTTGGAACTGAAGAGAAGGGACCGCGCCCGAGTTCAGACAGAGATCATGTAGAATTTATCGCCTTGACGTTCCCGTTCTGAACTAAACTTAAAATTTGCATGGTCATTTGACGTCGTAGTTGTGCAGGGACAGCAACGTGCAGAGTTGTTGTTTTGCTAATTAAACCTATTGCTTTTTTAGGTTCCGTTGACGTCGCCGTCGTAGTTTCGTAAGGTCCCTAATGGCCTATACGGGGAGCGTTCGCCCGAAAGGGATGCCTTTTTTCAGGCTTCAGGTATGTGAAAGGGTGGTGACTTCATTGGTTAAAGTATATGAAATGGTTGGGAAATCCGCTCATAAAGGCTAAGAGATGCATTTCTTGGCTGTAAAAAAAGTCAAGAAAACGTTCTGGTTTGGTGATTTATTCATATTTCAAAGATAGGTCATTTACAGCAGTTTCTGAAACTGATGCAAAGTTCTAAAGCAGGTATGTGAAAGGAGAATTATTTGTTAATAGGAGGTATACGAAACGGATACCTTTTCGGTCAAAATTTGGACCTCAGGGCGGGGCCTACTCGTATAAAACGTTCTTGAGTAGCCTCCCGGCCTAGGGGCACGCTTCCTTGATCCCGTAGGTGAGGGGACGGGCAGAAAAAAGGCAAAGCTCTTCTGTATTTCCCGTTCCCGCTTCCCTACCTAATGTGTTTATCAGTAAACGCGAGTATCCCAAATGTAGAGGTCCACTCAACCCGTAAATAAAACCGACTGGTTCTTTCTTGCCGGATCTCTAACGTAGAGATGCTAATGCCAGACGTCACTTGAACTGGGAATTTAGACAAGACTGAATGCAAGGCTGGCAATACGACATATGACTGATTTATCTCAAATGATGTTCTCTTGCAGGCGACAGTATTTCGCTGGACATTGACAGCGTTGGTTTGAAAGGCGGGGTGACGGGCTGGGGAAGAAACTATGTACACCCTTCCCTCTCCGGACCATCGGCGACGATTATATTTCCATGACAACTCCCATCCGGGGTAATTTTGCCGATTTTGTGCGCGCCTTTTAAGAGCCCTAGTAATCAAGTCAAGCTCTGTCGTTCTCTGCTCACCTGACTTTAAAATTACACCCCTTGAGAGAGGTCATATTACGTTGTTTTATGTGCAATGTTTCTCCGTTAGATACACCTTTCGCAGTATACATCTCGCTTTTTTATCAAAAAAAAGCAGGCCTCGCCTAAGACAGAAGGAGAAATCTACCACAAAATAGCAACTTGAAAAAGAAAGGATTAAGTGTATTCCTACATAGATTAAATTAGCTGGTCAATTTTCCGTGATCACAGTATGATGAGAGCCAGATTGCTTTTTTTTTCGACTAAATAGAATTTCAGTGTCTTTGTCGAACTTCAGTTTTGTTGCAGTACTAGTGTTAAACGTAGCTGTTTTAGAAGCAGTCATTTGCTTTAGAGTAGGCGATTACTGTCCGGGTGGTAAATTGTATCAGAATAGACTGCAATACACCGGTTTTACTTTATCATTGAAGTTTGCATGGGCGCTCCATATTTCTTATGCTCGCGCAAGTATGGACAACAGAAATTGAAATAAGAAGCGTGCTACTGTTTTGCGGTTTAACTTCAGGAATGAAATTTGGTTGTTTGCTGGCCTTGTTAGGAACTACCTACCTTATATTTAGGTGAGCAACATTGCTTCGCAATGGTATGATACCTCTTTACATCGTTACTATTAATCCACAGTTCTCCCAAATCTCACCTAAGTGGCAATCAAATGGGTATGCATTAAAGGTGCAAACGCAGAAGACTCGAAACCAGTCCACTCGTGTCAACTGCTCGATAAAACCTGGAGGGTCAGAAACACGGAGAGTCCTGGGAACGGCAAAGCGATCATTAACTCGTTCTTTTCAGGTCCCGCATATAGATAAATAACTATTCAGCGGATAAGTATTGGGGAAACCAAGCGTTTTTTTTAATACTATCCACTGGGTAGAGATTTATCCATTGGAGAGAACCATTCACCTTTAATTTTGAACAACTGAGGGCAGATGCAACTATTGCAGAGCAATAAACCAAATGTAGTTCAAAACTTCCACACAGAGCGACTCAGTCTTGTTTCATAACCCCCATCTCTGTTTCCTGCGATATTTAATCATCATTTGTTGTCACGTGATAACACTGAACGTTCACTGCTGATGAAGACCTGACTGTGCGATACAGTCGAAACCTTCAAGACTAAGATCTGAGACTTTGATACTAGAATTTATTTTTTCAATTGTTTTTCTATCAAGTGAAGTGTTAGTTATATATGTAAGGCTTTGGCCAATCGGGTCAGGAGCTGATTTCACCCCTGATCTGGTCAGGGTTAACGACTCCTGATCTAGTACAGTAGTATGAAGAGAAGTTTGATTCTTTAAATTTATATAAAATCGCCCAATTTCACAGCAGAGTCTATTACGAAAAATATTCTGAAAAGACGGAAAAAAACTATAGTTTTTAGAATGTTTTGAAGTATGTTTTTCTGTTTATTTATGATGAAAGTTACAGAAAAACAGTGTTTAATATACGAATAATCCAGTCATGTCTTAGTCGTGTTTTCACCATACTCTGGTGTAGAATACGAGAAAAAAATAGAAATTTTAACAAGTTCTATAACTTCCTGGTTTCAAGGCACGTTCTTGGTGTAATGTTTAGCATTTGAGGTTGTCCTGCAACGCAATAACGCAGGTCATCTCAGACTAGAAAGTTGCATCCCTGGACGCACCTCTTGGTTGGGTCAATTCAATATGGTGTGTCCTAAGCTTTTCTCGTATGCAGATCTCACTAATGTCACTGGTTCCTAGTTTGACGTGGGAGATCTGGGTACAAGATGAGGTAAGGGAATCTGCCTTGACTTTTCAGCTATCTTGAGCCCTCCAAGTTGCTAATACACCACAGTCGCTCTAAGTATTGTTTGTTTCTGGTAGGCACATAAAAGATTTCATTGAAAGTTACAAACAATTTGACAGACGAAATTTGATCAGAGATGGCTAAACACAGAATAAAACGCTATCCAGTCCACTTGAGAGTACTGTTGCGTGACGAGGCGACGAAACTTAAAACGGCTGCAAGAGAGACTAACCTAGTGGAAAATGTTTCTTTATAGAGCGGCCGAAACATGCAAGTTCGCGAACCCTGCGGGTTGTGAACAAGGCCCAGTTAATAAGTAGCGCGTCGTAGAATATCATCGTTTTCCACAAGGCGACGCAACGCGCGACGCTTGTAGCCGCCGTGACTACTTCGTTGTCAGGGGCCCAACGACTGATAGCGGAGCTCCACGCGCGAGCGCAGCCCCATGCCTAAGAAAATGTGTTAATCTAGCCATCCAAGAAATTCTGGTAATTATGTGACCGTACGCCCGACCGACCGTCCAACCGCACCACTGGCATACCAACGAAAAATAACTTAATCAACAGGTATGGTAACCCAAATGCAACTCGAGGTTATTTTGGCGGGAAATCGCATAGCCAGCCGCGTCTTGTGAAGCAGAGGCAACTAAAGAGTCAATTAAGAAGAAAACGGAAAGCGAAAATTGTTTCTGTATCCATTTTGTCTAAAGTATTAAGCGTAGCTTAATTGTCATGTCCACTAATTTGGAATATAGAGAAAGAGAAATAAAGAGAAAAAGAGAAAGTAGGCGACAGCCCAGCGAAGCTCAACGAGAAAAAGGGCGACAGAGACCTAGAGCGAGAGATAAAAAACAAAGGAGACATTTTTTGTTGGAAGAGCAACATGAAAATTTTGTAGCGGCAGTGAGAAAATGAGAAGTGCTAGCGGCCACCAAGGTGAAAATGAGCGGCAGTGAAAAAAAGAAAAAGTGAACAAGAATACGTACGTACTACATTTCCTCCATAAAACAGGTAACCAGCGGTAACCAGGAAGTTTCTGGAAGTTTTACGTTGTAGTCGTGCAAAACAACGGCAAGAAATGTACAAAAAAGTGCGCTGCACGTGCAAAGTTGCTATTTTTCGCTAATTAGACCTATTGTTGTTTTTTCACCGTCCTCTTTGCCTTCGCCGCTCAGCATTACACGAGTTTATATTTTGTTTGAGCACTGAACTATAAATATTATCGAGAGCTTCGCTTTTAGCCATGGCTAAATCTATATATTAAAGAAGTCATAAAGAGATCTTCAACAGAAAGAAGCAAGGCAGATTTTATAGTTGGAAATAACGTATGTTTTTTGAGCCGACAATATTTCGATAGGCACGGCCTTTCTTCTTCTTGAGGGTTACAGATGACTAGGTTAACTAGCTAAGTCTTAACGATTTAAAATCAGGATAGCGTGCAATATGATACTAAAACAACATGACTAAATAAAAAAAGAGACAGCGAATGTTACAAGTATATGAAAACAAAACCGAAATTGAGACTGGTCGCAAATTTATCAAGGTAGATATTCAATGACTAGTACAGCGAAATAAGACAAGTTTTTTCTCTTAACTCTAAGCCAAGGTATCTGAGAGCGTTTAATGATACGTGTACCATTTTTAGATGGTGCTGAGCCGGATTAGAGAGAGCCCGATATATACAGGAACAGGTCATACTTGGGCGTAGATGTAAAAAGGGTTTCACGAAGAAGCTTGCTGGGTTGTCTGCAAGCAGCAGAGTTCCTAGCAGGCTTACACTGAATCAATTATCGCCGGACATCTCAGTCATGTCGTTACGTTACAAACGTATTTTTAAAAAAAGTTGCAAGAGAAAATGAGTAAAGTCAATGCAATAGGTCGTGCTTACCTCATTTTGTTGATGTGACCAATGTACGCCTGACCAAAGAACGGCTTGCAATGTCCGCAAGAACGTATACATGTTTAAAAAGTTGAAAACTTGATCATCTGAATTTTACGAAGATCGACGAAGATCAGCTAGCCGCTTGCCTGTCTGCGTGCACGTGAAGCGTCCTCTGGTTCCCTGATTTCCCGCCAATTTGCCTAGGCCGAGCGAAGACTGGCGATAATGCCCAGAACTCCCTGCGGTTTGGGTAAAACAACATGGCGGCCACCACGAGAGGAGAGGCGATGTCCGCAATCACAGTGAGTAATCTTGAAAATTTTGCGAAATCTGCTTGTATGTAAGTAAAGTCAGTTCTTCTGGACATCTTTTTATACCTTGATCCTCAACAGTCACCTGCGTTTTCAGTTCGTGGGATGAAAGTCATTCAAATTCGTCCATGCATCAAAATTTTTCCTTCATGTACTTGATCTGATTTCCATCTACACGTAACATTTTACTTCGTTAATTGGGAGTTGAGTTAAATCCATATATTAACCTTTTCACTTCACAGCCATGGATAATTTTAGCTTATAATCTCGTGGATCTAGTATTGCCAAACTCTTGCATAATGCGAGGGCCTGAAAATATCGTTAGATGTACCTGGTGGCAGAAATGTCCGATCTCCGGATCTCCAGAGAAGAAGCCAGTTTTCACAAACGTCACACCCGTTTCTCCTGTCTTGGACACTTATGAACTATTATGTTAATTTTCTTTTATATAATAATAGGTCATCCCAGGATGTGAGAAACTGACGGGATACTGGGCTCCAGGCCATGGAATAGTTGTTCACACATCAAATGGCAAACCAAGTAAGATGCTGAAAAGTGTCGAACTATCATGTTATTCTAATGTCCATTTAAAAAGTTGGAAGGTGTCGTCTCATTGGTAAAACCCCAAAAGTAATGAACTACACTAACCCTTTAGACTGTATAGGCGGCTCTCTCTTAAGAGAAACTTCTATAAGATGGACACCTCAGTTAAACGGACACCTACAGTGTAGTGTTGGTGCCTACCTTTCTTTACTCCCTTTATTTGACTCTCTTTAAGATGGCCATTAGGCCTAGGTTTGAACCTATATCCTACCAACATGCTGTGCATGCTCAACAAAGATCTTACTCGATTCATGCATAATCTTACTCATTGGTACCCCAAAATGGAGCAAGTGAAAGGAAGGATCTGCTAGCAGGGTGTTTGCATCTATACGTAAGTCACACAACAGTAAGTTGTAGATACTGCCATTCATATCAAACATTTTTATTCTTTTCTTTCTGGTAGCAAGTGCTCAGAGTTCAACGCATTACAGATATCCTGTTCTACATGAGGTTCGATGGGGTGCAGATCTTCAGAGCATTATAACTCGCAAGCTGATTAATGAGACTCATGGTAATAATATTTTTATTTTAAGTTGTTGTTATTTGGACATCACCCAAAAAGAGTTTTCGAGTTTGCTTGTTTTAATTCAAAGATGCAATAGGCCTCAGTCTCCTGTGATCCCCGACTTTCCCAAGATTCATGTACCCAGACTTGGATATGTAGTACCAAGGCTGTGCTCCAAGGAAAATTGAAGGGTGCCCAGTGCTCTGAACCTGTAAAATCTAGGGTGCCCAGCATATGATTTGTATGAAAAATTTGAGATTTTCTAGTCGCCCAAGAGCAAAAGTTGGGTGCCAGGGTCCACCGGGCTCTGCTAGAGCACAGTCCTGGGCTCTACAAGCTGAATTCAGAAATGTTTGTGTTAAATGATGTTTCATCATCATCAGATCTCACCGTGCTAACACTTTCTGTCCAGCTAGTGTTGTATCATTATCAACACTTTTGGTTTCTGTAATAATAATTATTACAGAAACCAAAGCACAGGATCATTAGCCCTATTCCCAATCCCCAACCTGGAGGACCAGGGGGTCACTCTTTGTCAAGTCTCTACTCGACCTTTTCAGCATGGGTGGCCCTACCAGGAGTACAAGACTCCAGCTGACATAGAGGTCATTGAGACATGCAAACAGCCCCACCACAATAAAGTAGTTCTGGGGCAAAACGTGATGTATATTTATCTGATACATCGTATATTGTAGCTATCTTTATGGATCTTCAGCAAATTCCTGACTCTGGTGGAACAGGAAGAAAGGCGAGGTAAGTTTAAAAAGTGGCCTGACCTAAAGGGCGGGTTTATTGACACTCTGAATTGGTATTTCTGATGAAATAGAAGTAGAGATGATTGCTATTAATGAAAAGGTGATCTTAAAGATATTTGTTACATTATATGCATTATTTAGAGTATAGCAAGTTCACTGAGACAAGTTCATTTTCCTGTCAATATTACATTAACAAATGAAAAATGACAACTGCTTGTTATGCATCCTTGTTGCAGTTTTTGCTGTTATACATGTAAAAGTAGAGGGGGACAAGGGGGGGGAAGTCTCATCATGAGTTCACAAACAACAATTTTGCACTTCACGAGTCACAAAACAAATTTTACGTTTTCACGCTTCTCAAAAATCGAGTTCGTACAAAATGTCTAAAACGTTATGTTAGTCCCATTTTGTAAAACATGGTGCTTCCATAGATTACCTATTCGACATTCGGATCCACAAATTGTGGGGTCAGTGACTTTGTTTGCTTAGTTACTTGCCTATTCTACTGAAAATTTAATACAAAATTATTGAAATCTTAATTTTTTAGTTGCTTAGATTTTGGATTGTAGTAAAGCTCTTAAAGCTTTTATAATCAACTTTTATGTGGGTTTAAGTTTTCCGTAAACCCTTTTGTGTTGATTTCTTATCCATTCCATCGTTTCATTCCCAAAAAAGTTAATAGAAATATGAAATAAGAATGTTTTTAGCTGGTTTGAAGAATGCTGAATGATTCTCTTAATTACTTTTAAATGAGTTTATGTATGGAATCAAAGTAATTACCACCGATTTTGTGGCCAACAGAAAGATATTTGCTGGAAATAGAACTGAAGAAACCACATATTCTATAGATGTAACTGTCACCAATGTCTTTATACAAGCAGAAGAAACAACAGGATCACGTGCCATAGGTTCAATAGCAATCATATATTACAGGCTGTTTTCCATCTGTGTTACACTTCAAAAGCATTACTACAACTAACTGACAGTGAATGAAGCAAAGGCTTCTCTTGATTTTGAGTGATAGCAAGCATGTTATTGCTGTGAATGAAACACCCTGCCAAAATCAATTTCTTGTCGCAGCAAGCCTTGTCTTTGCCATCTCTTTCCATGCAGTGCCAAGAAATGCCTTAAGGTTGCTCTTGTTCACAGGGTTGGAGACGAAGTTTTGCCACTTCTTGGGAACTGGAGTAGACGGGCCCGATATTCGCATCTCAAAGCTTGATGATGATCCCGTTTGAGCATGATGTGCTTCCTTGATCAAGTCTTCATTCTCATTGTGATCAAAAACTACATCCACACAATTACGGCCATTATTACCGAGATGCGCGGTTATCACCTGGAAGTATTTGTTAGCGAGCTCTCCAAATGTGGCCGAGCCTGTGTTCTTCATCATTATTTTGTACCACTGCCATGCCATCTATGACATACGCAGTTGACATTCTGACATCTACTGGTAGTCTGGGTAGCCCTTGTACTTGTTCCTAGAGTATCCCCAGGAACACACTTTTAGTAGTTTTCCTTAACGATCCATCAGGATGAGCCAGTGCGCAAGGGACAGGGTCCAGCTCGTACTTTAACACTTCTCTTAAGTTGATTTCCCTTGATCGTGAAGCTATCAAAAGCGGCCCGAACAAGTTCCTGTCCACGCTTGCTGTTACAAGCTTCTCATCCACGGACTTAACCTTTGCTTTCTTTGACAAACTTGCAAAGGTTTTTTTGTTTATCTTTTCCATCAGTTCCCAAAACCAAACTTCATTGGTACTGATACGCTTGCTCACAATAATAATAACTTTATCCTCGCTGCTCCTAGACATTGGGCATCAATAAGTTGCTCTGATATCTCCTCTGGCATAACTACTCCTGTAGCAAGGCTCATTAGTGGAAAATCCTCTCTGTATGCATCTTCATAGAACAGACCAGACATCACTGTCTTCAGGGTATGTACATGTATGACCTTTTTGATGTCATTTTCGTCTCTTTGAACTCTGACTTTTCATGATTCCCTGTGTGTACTTCTGGTAGATTCATCCAAATCCATCATTCTTTTGGTAGCAGTCGTGGTTGCTGTTCTCTCGTGTGCTGTCAAAAACCATTTCTGGAGAGCGCTTGGCCTTTGCATAATACCGATTATGCCACCTTTAGTTACTATCAAGGTTAATGCTCCGTGCGAGTGCCATGTCCGCCAAGACTTGGTTAAATGACTGTGACGTTGACCTGCTGACAGTGTGGTTCCCTCTAAGGAACTTGTTATAGACATTTAGAGCTTTTTCTTGCAGATCAACCGCACATATCCATAATATATACTGGCAGCCATCGGGAGTAATTCTAGTGATCCATTGCAAAAAACAAGGAATCATCTTTGTTGTAACGTTTAGATGTAGCTCCCAGTCACCCTCTTGTTCTGCTCAAATGAACTCTAGAAGAAGGAGAATCATCTTGATGTACTTGTCCCTAAACTTGAAAATTTCAATGATGTTTCTTGCTTAAACCGCATCAACACGGATGGCGGTGTTACAAAGGAGCAAATAGGCCTCTTTCTTCTCTTCAGATGTTGTTGCTGTTCTGTAGTGCACTATGACAGAGTAAACGAGATTTAGAATTGAAACTCCTTCACTTTCGACTCCTCCACCTCCTCCTTTACTAACCCAGGATCAAAATGCATCCCATTTCAAATGCAGTAGCTTCTCTATAATCAATTTGTGTCCTCTAATTCCCGTTGTACGATTTTCCCTGCAATAGTGCCATAGTAGAGCTTGTTCCGTAGCGGCCAGACTCTATAGACACATCTTCTAAGCCACTCTCCTGCAACATCTTTCCAATCAAGGCCAAATAATTGAGTGTAATGTAAAACCCCCCTAACCAAATCACCAGGTTTTGGAACTCTTCTGGATAATGGCAGTGGATTTCTTCTTCCTTGGAGTAAATTGCCAGATTACTGCAGTGCTCCACTGGATATGTTTGGATATTTCTTGCATGATTTTAAGTACTGTATAGATGATGCTGTAACCTGTAGGCAATTCAGAAATCATCAGGCTGTACCCAATGACAGTACAAGACGACGTGATGGAAGATACATGCATTTCAGCATTGAATGCACTCCATCCAGATACTGATTGCTCTCCACAGGTATCATCAGCCTTCAATACATTTTTCCTATTGAGCCTGAGCAGAAACCTTGCCAGTTCTCTCACATTCTGAGTTGTTGTGGGATCTTTTCTTAAGTCAAAGTTCTCTTCTGCCCCTCCTATGAATGAGGCCAAGGCAGGACCCTTACCATGCACACTGCACATGTGCATGGGTTGACCGTGAACTGACTTCTCTAAGATCTTCTTCTAGAGGTGTGGTCGCTATGGATATTCGGTGGGAGTTTAGGTCCAAACGGCTGATGCTGATACACCACTAGCATTGTGGCGTGTGGGGTTTGTTTGCCATCTAGAGTTTCCTCGTTGAAGTCATTATTGCCAGCAACAAATTGTACCAATGGGCCAGGGGTGATGTTTGATGGAATGACTGCTCTATTTTGAGCAGTGCCTCATTCTGTTTTACAAAGTCACGATAACCTTAGACCCAGTTAAATTATTTATGGTGACTGCCAAACCGATGTGTTTTGGTGTTTTCACCTGACTGTTGTTTGCGGCATGAATTATACTCTGACCTAGCATAACTATGCGTCTTCCTTTCTCAGCAATGAGAGTAGATCCGTCCATCTTGCCTAAAGATAACCTCTGAAAGAAAACTGTAAAGGCTTTCTGGTATTGGACACCTACCCTTCTCTGTGGACACATCCTCTACACACAATGGCTTGATTGAAATACCATTGTGCTGTTTGATGCCATTGTTTATTATCTGGACTGCTTGGTACAAAATGGTAGCTTTATCTTGTTTGATATCCTGTCTTGTGTCCTCATCGATTTCAAAATCTTTGCTTGACTGCTGGGAGACTGATGTTTTCACAATGTTTTCCACTGACAAATGACTGGAATAAATTATTTCAGGTTTTGAAGGGTCGTTTTGCTTCTGGATGACTATTTGGTCTAAGAAAGCAATCGCTGGTCATCACGAGCAATGGCAGCATCGACAATCTCTTGTATATCTAAAAGAAGGTAACTGCTTGTTTTAGGATTGCATTACAATAATTGATTATAAATTGATTATAAATTGTAAATTGAAAATGAAATAAATTATAAATTATTTATAATCAAATTACATGCATTAAAGATTGATGGTTCAGTGTATATTGAATTGGTTGTAAAAACAAGGTCTAATTATAGAAAAATTTTCTCCATTTCATTTGCTCATTTTTCTTAATCAACTATGAAAAATCTTTTAATGTACACCTAGCACAACGACATTAAAAAAAGGTGTCTAACAGGATTAAAAGTGGCGAAGTGGAAATGTTTCTTTCCTTTTGAAAATTAAATCATTCCAGCAGTTAAAATGGTGGATGCTTCTTGTAAAGCAATTTGGGATTTGCATCAAAGGCATCATGGGAATGAAAAACGAAATATGAAAATGTTCAAATTGATGCTTCAAAATACCCCTGACCCCCCTCAGAAATTGCAGTGTACCATGTCACTGACCCCACAATTTGTAAATCCAAATGCCAAGTAAGTAATCTATGGGTATTTGGCTATCTGAATCTGTTGTCAAACCTCTTGTGTGGTGGGGGTGCTGCGTAACCCATTTTTTGGGCCTCCTTTAGAAACTAGCCATCCACGCAGATGTTTTTAGAGGTTTGTCATGCATTCCTGCCCCACTAACTCCTAAGAATAACTGCGTGGGAGGCTACTCCTTGACTTTTTCGTCGCATTGATCTGACTAAACAAATTTTTAACCTTGAAACTTTTGCAGACTCTTGTAAAGATGTTATGTCTAAAATAATAATTACAATCCTCTGCTAATGTTGTTATTATGTCAACAATCACCCTCCCCTAAACTGCAGGTAAAAATTTCAACCTCCTCCGCTAGGTAAAGTGGCTTAATCCCTGCCCTTTCCTGCTAAATGACCTGTCCCCAATGCATTTGAAGTCCCAGGTCATATAAAGGTGTTTTACACATAAAATATTTAGTCTCTCTTCTTAATAGTTATTCACTGACTTTGTTTTGTGTTAGTTTATTCTATTTATTGTATGTTGTAGTGTCTGTATTGTTGTTTAGTCCATCTACTAGAACCTTGTAATGTAAATATGTCTTTCCTCCCTCGGCCTTGATTAGTTACTATGGGTTATTAGCTTACTTAAGTACTCTTGTGTAAATGCCTTATATAGTGTGAAATAAAGAAAGATTAAAAAAGAAAGATTAAGATTATTTA
Source organism: Porites lobata (assembly GCA_942486035.1). Taxonomy (NCBI): domain Eukaryota; kingdom Metazoa; phylum Cnidaria; class Anthozoa; order Scleractinia; family Poritidae; genus Porites; species Porites lobata. The sequence continues at coordinate 1,045,131 of CALNXK010000107.1, read as the reverse complement.
TACAGGTTGAATTTCAAAAAAAATTGTTGTTAAACTGCCTTTTGGCCCTTTCCTGACTGGGATTCTTAACGCGGGACATTTCGTTTATCATATTTAAAGTACATATTGTTATGGCCGCTGGCCGTCAGATGCAGTGATTATAAACATTCGATTTGCGTCGAAAGTCAAAAGAAATGAAGAAAAAGATGTCATCCGTTTTCGAATCATCAGAGGAAAAAACGAATGGCACAAAACTGGCACGGTTAGTGATTGATGGAGGAACACACGCGTTAAGGACGTTTTTAAACACTTTTCATCCCCCGGGCGTGTTACAAGCAGCATTGGCGAGCAACTTTGGAAAACTTCACGTTCTTAAATCGAAACGAGGGATCTTTGATAGCCAGTGGGAGTCGCTGTTTCCTTCTTCAGGTGATCCACCAGATTCTGAGACATTCGATATCACCCTTTTGCATTTGCTGCTTCGGGAAATTTGTTATTTGGCGCCGCCTTCTACAGGATGGAACAATCTGCCACTAGATTCTGATGTCAGTCCCGAAGCACACATTGTCCGAATAAAATGCTTTAGAAATGAGCTCTGTCACAGTATTTCTACTGGTGTTACAAATGTTGAGTTTGAAGATAAGTGGAACAAGATTTCAGAGTCGCTAGTCGCGCTAGGACTCGATCAAAAGGAGATAGACCTCCTGAAGACTAAACCAATTGATCACGATACTGAAAGCCGTGTAAAGGCGGAAGTGGAAAGGTGGACTCGGGATTTTGAGACACAAATACAGATCTTGGAGCAAGAGGTCAAGCAGATGAAAGATGAAATCTCAAGGATTCATGATTCAATTTCAGAAAAAGGCGCAAATGAGCTCGCAAATTGTCTTCCAGATGAAATTCCAGATGTCTTTGGTCGTTCAGAGGAGATAAGACAAGTCACAGAAGCTATCCAATTTCAACGAGTAGACACTGTTGTGATAACAGGGGGGCCAGGGTTTGTCGCTCATGAACTGGTAGCTAATCATCATTGCAAAAACACAGTTTTGTATTGCCCGATCAGATCAAAAACGACAGTTGATGATGTTGCAACCTCAATGATTCTTACCTGTAATAAAAATCACTCTCATCCCCCACAGAATCCTCACCATTGGTTGCTTAACTGGAGCAAGCAACAAATGAACCATGTTACTTTTATTTTAGACAATGCTGATGACATTCTTAATTCAGATGACCGATTGCACTTCATAAATCTTTTACGTGATATGAGAATCTTATCGGGACAGAATGTTGATTTTCTTGTCACATCTCGAAGAGTATTCAAAGATTCAAGCTTGAAGATGATAGAAGTCAGATTAAAAGCCTTAGCACTTGAAGAGTCTCGAAGAGTTCTTACTGCACAAGTCTCTGATGACTGTATTAAAAAACAACTGTCGAAAACAGACATCCTAATTGAACTGTGTGGTTGTGTGCCTCTTGCTATCTGTATTGTTGGCTCTTTGCTTTCAGACTACACAGAAGATGAACTGATTAACAGTCTTAAGGAAAGTCCATTGGATGTGCTTCGAGAAGATGAAAGTGATGATAATTCTGTTAAAAAGGCTATTAAAACCTCCCATGATGTTTTGAGCGACATTGAGCAACAAGTCCTGGTTGTTATGTCAGCCTTTCTTGGTTCTTTCAGTTCTGAAGCTGCCAAGACTGTAATTAGTAAGTGCATGAGCTGTATTTCTCAGCCGATGTCAATTCTTCGTTCTTTGAAAAATCGGTCACTCATTGAACAACCAGCTTCACAGAGATATCAGATCCATCCACTTATACAGGCATTTCTGAAAACTATCGATCAAGAAGTTGGTACCCAGCTTGTCATATCGGGACAAAGAGAGGCTTGTGCTTACTTTATTTCTCAGCTTGCTGACAATGCCGACCTATACTGGACCAACGACATGTGCAAAGAGTCCATTCAGCGTTTTAATAAGGACAGACATAACTTTGAATATTTCCTCAAAGCCTGTATCAGTGGATTGAAGAATGAAGATCCTGATGTCTTAGCAGTCATGGAAACCTTAGTGGAGAGGATTTCCCAAATATCTTCAATATACTTGTATTTAGAGATGTGCCTTCTTCCTAGTGTTTATGTGGAGTTCCTTAAACTTTCTTGTGATTTGCTGACATCTGGCCATCACCCTTCCACTAGAAGAGTGGAGCTTCTTTGCCTTGTTGGGCATGAAAGCAGAAGAGCAGGAGATCTCAACAAGTACAAAGAGTTCCAGGAAAAGGCCAGAGAAGCACACTTGCAGAACCCTGCAGAATTTGAGGGTGAGAAGGTGTCAGAAGCTTTCTTTCACAACAACAATGCACGCTTCCTTGCTGAGGAAGGAAAACTAGATGAAGCAAAAGAACAATTTGACTTGTGTCTTAACATATGTGAGGAAAATTTGTCTTTGGATTACATGTATGTACAGAAAGCAATAACTTTGCTTTTTGCTGGTTATGAAGACAATCGTCGCAATGAACGCTGTAAAGCAGAACAAAAACTAAATGAAGCATTGGACCTTTATCAAAGGGTCCTTGGGAAACATGTTATGACTGCTTGGGCTGAAAGAAAGCTTGCAGATTTTCACCTCTTTCATGGTGATGGTAGTTTGGGAACTGTAGAAGACCAGCAAAAATGTATTGAGCTTTATGGGGATGCATTAACAATTATGGAGAGTCTTGGAATGGCAGGCCACAAAGAGTGCATCCTGAGTCTGACAAACTTAGGCATATGTCACCAACTACAAGGCAATCAAGAACAAGCAATGAAATTATATCAAGGAGCTTTGAACATTGCAGAAAGGGAATTAGGAGAGAATCACAAGTGGAAAGTATATCTTAAAACACAAATGGCTTACTGGAATAAAGAAAAAGGAAATTTGGATGAGGCCAAAGCATTAAAAGAAGAAGCAGTACATATGAGTGATACTTTGGGGCTCCCGGTCAATCAACCACGCAACAAGTTTTTGTTGCAGAAAATTTGATGCTGGGATGAATGAGCAAATACAAGACTATGAAACTTTTACAAAGGAACAGTCACTATTTTTAATGCCAGTTTGAACTAAACACTTGCTTAACCCTTTAAATCCTAAGAGTGATCAGCATCAAATTTCTCCTTGTGATAGCAATGCTTTGTGAAACAGAGTGGTCATGAGAATTAGGGACATGATCACACAAAATGTATTTACTTAATACCTCATTAACCTCATTACCTTCACACCACTACTTCTATAGTCAATGAATAGGGGTGACAAAGGAGAATTTTAATTTTGATCTTAGGGTTTAAAGGGTTAAAGGATAATGATCATTGCTATCCTGATACTGGAGAGAGGGGTGCTTTCAGGATGGAGGGACCTTATTTGAGCTTTCTGACTAAGTGCCTCATGGAATACCTACAAGTGACAATGATGGTGACAGCTGTGGAAACATTACTTATAAAGTGAATTCATGTTCTTTTAAACTTCATTGTGGTGCTTCCAACTTGCTAAGTTTGTTAAACAAGGGCAAATTCTCCTAAGGAGTGTACTCAAGTTGGTAAAAAAGAAGAATTTTTTGTGATGTGACTGTATGTTTACATCCTCCATAAAATGCTGCATTAGTAAAATTTTGCATTGTTATGCAGTGTCAGCAAAGAAATGTGCCAAACAGTGTGAGGCATATACTGAGTTGTTCTTTTGCTTAATAAACCTATTGCTTTTTTGATGTTCTCATTATTGTGGCTACTTAAGCTCCTTAATGAATACGTTTCAGAGGGAGAAGGCGTGAAAATGATAATGATAAATGATAATAGCATTTTTTAACTAGGATAAAACCCATCAGCAAAAGCTGCTATAAGTGGGTGCCACTTATAGCAAATAATAATAATAATGATAATAATAATAATAATAATAAATAAGTAAAAGAAGTCATGGAGAAAATAAAATCTATGTGATATGTAGCAGATAAAAAGGTATGACTGGCAGAAATTATTAAATGTAAGGGTAATTTAAGGTTGCTTGACTGGATTTTTCATGGGCACAACCTTCCAAGTTTGAGCATTAACTACGTTGCCATTAACAAAGACTTGGAAAAAATACCACCACTGCTGTATTAGATGAGGATGAAAATTTGTTATGATAGTGTTTCATTTACAATGGGATTGTCATAGCAGCAAAATGACGTCATTATCTATTTTACTTGCAGCCGTATTTCTTGGAACCGGAAGGTTTTTTCCAAAATTGTTCATGGGGGCTTGTTCCTCCAGTAGCTGCCTCAATGTCTGTGAAGTTTGAGGAAGTGACCTTCTGACCTTCTTGCCCCCAAGAGATACCTAGCTGGCATTCTCTTAAAGGGCAATAAATTTTTTCTGCTTCCTTAGCTTCTTTCTGTGGTACTTTATAGCTTTCAGCTAAGTGGATGCAAAGTATTTTTTTGGTTGGTTGTTTGTTGGTGTTGAAAACAAACTAGTGAAAGGCTTATCTATTGGAATAAACCTTTTCTCTAGTGACTTCACTGTGCTCTATAAGTTTGCCTCTTTCTTGTGTCATGCATCTACAAGAAAATGGGTCATAAAAAGTCCCAATTATCTAACATATACCGAAGCCAAATTCTAATGTGTCAAAACATTTGCAAGGAAATGTTTGTGCTATGATTGTGACTGGTCAGCCAAATTCATTATACCACTGTAAAGTAAATTATTTAATATACATTTTTCATGTTCCTTATGCCACATACATGATTTATCAAAGTTTACTGGTAATGCACAGGGCCAGTTCCTGAAGTAGGTCAGTGCAAGTGCAAATCATGGAGCATTTTATAGTGGAGCTCTCGCGTGCGCGAAGCGTGTGCAGCAAAGCACCATGGGTAAGAAAATGTGGTAATCTACCCATCTGAGAAACTTTTGTAATCACATGACATTACGTTGACCCATCCGTCTGCACCACAGGCATACCAATGTAAAATAACTCAATCAACAGGTATGGCAACCAAAATGCAACTCAAGGTTCTGTTTGGAAGGAAATCGCATGGCTGCCCAGACTTTTAGAGAGGAAAAACAACAACAAAGTCGTGTCTTTTTCGATGTTATTTTTTATGTTTACACTCACATGGATAACAGAGAAAGAAAGAACTAGAGTGAGTGATTGAAAGCAAAGGAGATGAATTTCATCAGGAGAAAAACCTGAAAATTTCGTAGTGGCGCTGAGAAAATGAGAAATGCTAGCAGCCTGCAAGGTGAAAATGAGTGGCAGTGAAAAAATAAATCTATATATTAAATAAAGAAATAGTAATCAAATAATAGTAATGTGATTTCTTGTCATCTTTTAATTGTTGATATTAGTTTTCTTTTTAACAGCCTGATCAAGATCAGCAGAAGGTATAGAAGCGTATTAAGAGCTTGCATTCTGGACCTGGAAGAAAAGGCTGGTACGTTGTGTTAGATTGCTTTGATGTTATCTTTATTTTTTTTTGTTACTTTCTCTGATCTCTATGTTCGCATTCTCTGATCTCCATGTTTGCTGTGTGCACTATGCTACTTATATACAAATATACAAAGAACTTTAGTGAAAACATGGAACTACACATGTTGTAACTTAGACATTACATGCAATAAATTATCTTCCGTAAATTGTAAGTAGATGTGCCTGGACCTCTTCTCAGAAAAGGCCCCCTGTGGTTTGATTAGTCTTGTACTTGACCACCTCGTGTAAGCAACCACTATATCTTTGCATTTTGGGTGGTCACTTATGGGAGGTTCCACTGTACTAAGCTTCTATTTTTTTTTTACCCTTGTTAATTACCCTGTTTAACAAACATAAACACAATGTATTGAATTTTTTTTACCCACTTGCAGTGGACTCTAGACTCTCATTGAGCAGTCCTCAGTCAAGTATTGCACAGGTGGGTATTGTAGAGGGAAATTGAAGAAATCTAGTGTTATGACTGTAATTTATCTTTTTAAAGTACATGTGTATTATATTTTGTTATCAAGAGAAAGAGAGTATACATTCCCAATGCGTTGGGAGTCAGGGTCCACCATTACCATCCAACTATGCAACTAGTTGCTAGCCTGCGAGCAAGCTCTCCAGGGCGCTCTGGCAGTGGGGCAGGAAAAGGAAGGAGAGCTTGCAACTAAGTCTCTGGCATTTGAATATCTGCATCAAAAAAGTCGATGCAAAATGCTGATTGGCAGAGATGACATTAGAAATGATGTCATTACCCATGGCATGTGTTTTTCAATGTTTGTTTACATTTGTGCTCATTTCCACTTCGCGCTGACTGGCAGAAATCTGACAGCTCAGTAGATGGGAGCCACAGGGGAATTGGATGTGGAATTCAAATTCCAGAGATGTAGTTGCAAGCTCTCCTTCCTTTTCCTGCCCTGCTACCTGAACGCCCGGGAGAGCTTGTCCACAGGTTAGCAACTAGTTGACCCCATTACCTGGCAAAGAGCAGTAATGTGGATCATTAGGGGCATTTATGGATTACTGATCGTGAAACATCTGTGGCTGTTATTCACTTGTATTTCCCTGCCCAGTTGGATGCACGTCTAATTTGTTTTAACCACTAGTCTAGATGTCTAGCTGCTTTTCTATTTCATAATTTGCAGAAGCATCTGTTGACACTTATTGAAACTGTCTGGCACCTGTGTGAAATACTATTCATTGAAACTTTGCCAGGTAAGACATGTGATACAGTGCTAACTCCATGATGGTTACACAGGCCTGTAAAGTGCTTCAAAATCACAACCATCACACTGAACAATTTATCTTTATTTCTTGGAACAGGTGGGGCTGTTCTACATCATCTGCTAGAATGGGTCCAAAATGGACATGCTGACAAGTATGTCAAAGATGTGCTACAGCATTCACAGCCACATGATAGCCCTTCATACTGGCCTGCCGTAAGTGTTCTGTCCGCCTTGCCATGGTAGTTCAAAAGTTGAATATTGTTGTCCACTGTGTGAATCACTGTCCAGTGAATAAGTATAAGGAAAACTAGTACAATATATTATCTACTGGATAGAGATTTGTTCAGTCATTAACACTACCCACCTTTGAGCAACTGGGGCGGCCTGGTCATATTTTTAATATGTAGTGTACACGTATTTCTCTCCTCCTACAACACTTTTTGTGGTCACTGTTTATTGGGGAGGAGCATTGCATGACAAGACAAAAATAGGGAATGTAAGCAAAGGCATTTTTGAGCAATGCACTTCAACCGGAAGTGGACTTTTTGCATTCTCAAGCAGTGGTTTTGCCCAAACTTTGAGTTAAATCGTCTCTACAAGTGCAAAGAAACTAAGCAATACAGACTGCATAGCGTCAAGGCATATTAAAATGGAAAAGTCTTCACCTCCGGTTGACATGCGTCTCTTAAAAGGTCTTTGCTTAAGCTCCCTAATGGCTGCAAGGGACACCACTTGTACAGGAGCTTATAGCCATTACAGTGTCATTAAGTTGTTAGAAAGTTTGGAACATCAGTTCACAGTAAGTCTGTCATGTGAATAACAACAGAATCTTCACCTTAACAATATTGGTAAACCTGCTTTACAAAGGTGCTTTGACAAATTCACTTGGTTCTCAAGAGGTGACAACCCTTTTTAATTCTTTCTGTTTTTTGAGATTGTTTTTTACATCACTAAGCCATGCACTTCTTCATTCTGTAAAACCTACCAAGATGTATGTAAACTGAGACAAAAAAACCTGATTATCATTATCCAGTTTGTTTTTTCATTCCTACAGATCTACTCTTTGGTTCTTCAAGGGCGGATAAATGATGTGCGTGAACTTCTTGCCCAGCATCCAGAAAAACAGCCAGGAAAATATGATGTGAGAATTTCTTTGGGTTTTTATTATGTTGACTTTCAACTCCATTGAGCAGGGCTGTCACTAAAAAGGACCAGGGGCCAGGGGCCAGGGATTTCCCCTAGCTACAATATGCATGACCCCTGGCTTCATTCTAAGGAAACTAGAGAAAAGTAAAGTTGAACCTCTATTAAGCGGCCACCTTCGAGGTACCAGCTAATGGTGGCTTAATAGAGGTTGACCGCTCAATAGAGGTTCATCAGTAATTAGCATAATCTTTGGCAGAAACATCACTTTATTTTGAACAAACGCGCGATGGAAGAAGCACTTCTGATCCACAGTTGGTCGTTAGCTTCTTTCTCAGACTGTATTTTTCTCATCACATTCTTGAAATGAAGCCAATTTAAGTGTATCAAGCGCTTGATGGCCGCTTAATAGATGTGACAACAACTGGAGAACTCTCATTGGAACGGACAAAAAGGGGCCGCGGCCACTCAGTAGAGGTTTAATTTCCCATTTTTTTCTACAGTTATTTCGGGACTTTGATTACTGGTTGCTTAAAAGAGGGTGACCGCTTAATAGAGCTTCAACTGTAGAACCGAAAGAACCTCCTAGCTGTTTAATTACCTGCCTACTTATTGCATTATACCCAGCAAATTGAAATCTTAGTGACAACTGTACTTGGAGTGCTCTAAATTTAAGTTAAGATTAATTAAAAGCTTTTTCTCAATATTGCAGGAGTTTGAAAGCATGGATGAACTTCTTCGAAAAATGCCAATGTACCAGGTTGGTTCAATAGGAAATGATGTAAAATATTTGCACTTAAGGAAGATTTAAGCAGAATGTGTCTACAGTTCTTGAAAAGTGCGAGTAATAACTAAAAGCTTGTTGCTAAAGAACAGGTCATCTAATGAAGGTGCTCTTAAATCACCTATGACCCTCGGCATCACAAGAAGACCTGACGATTATATGGAAACTAGGCAGTGAAGAAACATGCATTTCCTTGTTATGGTGAATTTGCTGCAAATTGTAATTTGTTGTTTGTTTACCCACGGAGCACTTAGGAGTTCATAAGAACTCGTTGAAACGTGTCCACGAATTCCAGATCAAATTGTTGGAAATGTTGGTTTTTAAGGAGAGTGGAAAACCAGAGTGCCCGGAGAGAAACCTCTCGGAGCAACGCAGACAACCAACAACAAATTCAACCCACATATGGTGTCGACGCCGGGATTTGAACCCGGGTCACATTGGTGGGAGCGAGTGTTCTCACCACTGCACCACCCCTGCTCCCCGAATTAGACTACGAGCAGTCTCCATTTTTGCTCAGGGATAGTAGAGTGAGCGAAACGCGAGTGTGCATGAAAATCACCCAATGCGAGAAAGGTGAGATGCAGCGCCTGTCTCGCGTGGGTTGACTTTCACGGGCGCTTGCGTTTCGCTTGCTCTGCTATCCCTGAGCAAAAATAAGGACTAATCGTAGTCTACCCCGAATAAGAATAATCAAGAACAAGAATAATCATTACAGCAAAAACTGCATTCAGTCACTTAACATTCTGGTAAAATCTTTATCTCTTAAATTTACAGTTATACATGGGCCAGACCTTACAAGAATTCAGTATGAAGTGGAGCCATTGGCAACGGGAGTGCAGGCATCGCTTGGACAGTGAAACTTACGCAACAAATCCCCATTTACACGCCCTTTGTCAGGTGAAGAAAAAAATGATTTCAAGACTGTTGTTTGCAAATTCAAATTGTTGATGCTTATTTTAGTACTGCCTATATTGATCATGTGTGAAATATTTTGTACATTTTGCTATTTTATTAATTATGTTTCCGGAGAATGCAAGTTACACTGACCCTGGAAATCCTCCCTTGTTTTGTCCAGATACTTTGTGGCGAGGAAGAAGTATTTGATGAAATGATGTAAGTTGCCATGACTAATTTTCAATCAATTGAGACAAAAAATAATCACTTATTATTAGCTGCTAATGTAACAGTTAGTTGCAGTTTTACTAATTAATCCTTCCTAATGAATGAAATGAATGATAGACTGTATTATTTGATTAATGACGACTGTGAGTGTGGACTCTTCCGGTAGGGTTTCAATCACGTGCTACAAGTCTGAATCAGCTAAACTAAATAAGCCCCCCCTCTCTATTACCCTGCCCCCTCAAACATGCTTGGCATAAATACCCCCCCGCAGGGGCTTTATAGGGGATTTTCAGTGTTACTTACGGATTTCTTTGACATGGTCTTGCAGTTAATTAGCAGTCTTGCAATAAATTATCAGTACTTATTTTTTTCTCTTTACAGCAAGTATTGTAAGACATGGTACCAGCTACTCGTGGCTAAATTACTGTACTGTAATCCTGCTGTCAAATCGTTTGACTTACAGTATCATACACAGGTATGCAACTGGTATTGGTTAAATGACTGAGAGGGTGTGTCTGTTCTAGGAATTACTAAGTGAATGAATGAACGAACGAACGAAAAAGCGAATAAATGAATGAAAGAACGAACGAACGAACTAACGAATGAACTGAATAAACAAACGAATGAGTAAGGTAATGGATAAATGAATGAGCCACAAATAAGCAGAGGAAAATGTGCATGTAGGGCAAGCTGTAGCTAGCATGTACCAGCTCAAGAGTCATTTTAACTTCAGCCCGAAAAAAAAGTTTTGATAACCAGGAGCTTGCAACTACGTCTCTGCAATTTGAACTCCAACTCCATTTCCCCTGTGGCTCCCCGTCGACTGAGCTGTCAGATTTCCGCCAATCAGCGCGAAGCGGAAAAGAGCGTGAATGTTAACAAACATAGAAAAACACGTGACAGGGATAATGACGTCATTACTATCCACTTTTTCGATGCAGATGTTCAAACTCCATAGACGTCGTTGCAAGCTCTCCTTCCTTTTCCCGCCCCGCCGCCAGAGCACCCCGGAGAGCATGCTCGCAGGTTAGCGTGAACTGACTGGTCTGGTCCTATTTTATTACTTTTTCAGGCTTGCATTAGTCAATTTGGAGGAAGTTCGAACGTGCACAGTTTTGACAGAATTCTGTTGTCAGCATTTGAATTTGATGTTCATGCCGTTATTAAGGAAAGCAGGTACACTATTTCTCTACTTATTAGGGCTATTTATGCGAGGAAAAATAAGTTGCGTCTTAAATAAGACGCGACCAAGCTAAGACGCGTCTTATTTTAGAACAGTCCTTAACACCTGTTCTTAGATAAGACGCGTCTTAGCTAAGACGAGAAAACCTTCGTTTAAATGACCTTCGTGTCTTACATAAGACGCGAACGCATAGTACGCATGCGTTAATTTTTGGCGGGAAAATTATCGCTTACCCCGCGGTGGACTGGCAGGCCACTTGTGGGGAAAAAATGTTTACAAATTACAACGCGTTTTCGTCTCCTTGTCTATTCTGCTTTATTTTTTTCTTCGCTCAAATACAATGAGCACGCCGTTAAAGCCAAAAGGTAAAAAGAAACACTTGGTCCATCGCGGAGGAAAAATATTTTTTGTTAATCTGTAAGGAGAAGGCGATAACAGACCTCCTGCACAAATGCGTGACATCTGCTGGTGTAAGTAGATCCTTTTAACTTTAAACTATCACAATTTATATTTGCTAATCAAATTGCTATCTCCGTATTATAAACTTACACTTTAAAAGTAAGTTTAAGTATACAGAAAACTTAGATAAGACATGCCCGTATAAATGGTCCAGTTCGCGTCTTATTTAAGACGCGCCTTATTTTCCTCGTATAAATGGCCCTATTGTTTCTTGTGCTACCTAAATAGGATTGCCCTAGGACAAAGCACTTATTCCAAAGCCAAATCAACTTTAAAACTGCGAGCAGTCTCTTACTTTTCTTTAAAGTTTTTGGGTTAGCATCAAACAGGCGAGGGGCGAGCTGGGAAGCTGCTACCCAGGGGTGTTTCACACTTCCAGTCACACAAATGTCCATTTTCGAATCTCACATGTTTTGCTAATGGACGAAGAAAGAAAGGGGGGGGGGGGGCTGCTCTAATCTATTCTGTTATTCGGCTGTTTCAGTGGTCTAACACATTAGTTGCAAGCAAAGGTCAATTATTATTTCTGAGTTGCCTTCCATTCCAAAATGTCTTTTAGCTTTTCATCTAGCAATATAAAAACCCCGTTATTATCATCCTTTAACATGAGACTCTGTTTTGTTGATATATAGTGACGCACTTGGTAACTGGTGGTTTGTTGCCCATCTGACTGACTTGCTTCATCATTGTGGACAGCTAGACTCACACCACATGAGGTAAAAAGACTTAAGTCATACAGTTATTGCTATTGAGTCTGTATTGTTACTGTATGACCCGCAATCTAGTGAGCAATATTTTGCTGTAAATATGCTTTTTATTTTGCTGCAAAAAGTGCCTTTAAACTCTCAAGTCAGTGTCTGAAGTCCTAAATCATGCTTAAAAGTTATCCGGAACTGATTTTGCCCTGCATTTGGATGTTTGCTGACGAAGGTCTATGACCAATTACATAAAAGCTACTGACTAGGACCTTCCTATGTCTCGGTTACTGTACGATATGGTTATGACATTCTGACATTTGAATCCGTGAGCGAAATTGAAGAGTGTGACTATTCAAATGAACCCACTAAGCAGTACTTTTCTGTGGTGCTGTTTATTATGCTGCACGAATTGACGATGGGCAAGAAAATAAAAACACAGCAAGAAAAGAAATACACAAATGAACAGTCTCAAAAGTTACAGGCTTAGCGGCGCATGCAATAGTAGCAGAAGAGTTTACAGCCTGCCTAGCAAGCGCTAGTTTCGCGCTCTCTTTAAAAACTAACCAAAAAAACTAACCGGCGCCACGCAAGGCTAAAGAGTTAACAGAATTATTATTCTTTTTTTCAGTCATAGCAGTACATGTAGCTTGAGAGAATTTCTGTTATTGGAATACGCTGCAAGTCTTATGTCAAATCACAGGTGAGAGTTGCTCCTAATGGCAGTAGCTGACGTGACACTCACTTTCCTTCGCTCGTAATATTTAATGGCCGTATGTAAGCTTCTTTGCCACGAAAGTCAACAACGATTACCTTACAAATTTCTACTGGATAAATGCTCACTCGTAAATATTTGGTTGAGGATATTCTTTTGACCCTCAAAATTCCAAATGTGGCACCCACTTTCTTTCTCCATAATATCCAATGTATGCATAGCTTTTTTACTGCGAAATTCGTCAACAACTTTTACCATACCAGCCTCTGCTAGAGAATTGCTTGCCTGTAAATTAGTAAAAATTCCAGTTTTGCGAATTTGTGAGTTTGCGTGTGCATTTTTCGAGCCCTGTAGAAAGCCTCTTGGTTTTCTTCACTAGCATTTGTTCGAACTCTAAAAGTTGCTAAATCCTGCTATACTTATTTCACAGTCTCTGGCGTGTTGCTGTCGACTATCTCCTTCAGTGTCCAGTTTATGGAAGGTACGCTTGTTGAAGAACAGTATTTTCTCTTTAAAACGTAGTTAAAGCATTCCGGGTTAGTTTCTAGAGAAACTGTGGTATTGTGAAGTGAGTTAGTGCAAGACTAAGACAAAAATCTCAATGGACTCTTAATGAATTGGATTCGGCTCCTTGTAGGGATTCGTTGCTGACGTTTCGAGCGTTAGAGAGTAGCGGAAGTGAGGCCTTTACCCTGTCAATATGCCTTGACGGTACTACATTTACCATTTACCATTACTAATTACTACTTTTCAGTGGGGCCCTCATAAGGAACGCTTGTTGAAGAGCAGTATTTTACAGCTTTTATTAATTTTTCACACGTACATAGTGAATACAAAACACAAATGTTAACAAATTAAAAACAGTACAAAACACAAAGTATCCAAAAAAATTTCGATGTACGCTATTTAGATTACAACCACAAAAAGAGGAAAAGATGAAATGGCCTATTGACTCTTGGAGTTGAAGGGTAACAGATGTTCTGTACAAAATTATTAACAATTATTGGACGAGGTTGAGCAAAATATCATGGCGATAACCGAGTTCGACAATTGTTTCATCATTCGATCACCAAGTTTGTTTTTCAATGGATTGGAAGCGATCTGCCATTTTCACGCAAGAGCGATCGCATGAAGGAGAATTGCGTGGTTTCATTTGCGCGTGAGCAGAATATTATTTGCAGCCAAACACAGTTGGACGTCATTGCGCATGAGCAGACCATTATTTGTAGGCAGTTATTTGCAGATCACGTGGCAGGCTCTCGGCTAATAAAAAGGAAGAAAAAATTGCATTGAATGATAACTTCAGTTACTGAATTTGAGAATTTTCTTCCTCAGAGCACACCTCGAAGAATACATAGAACACCTCCCCCTAGAGACAGATAAGAAGGCAATGAAGGTTCTGCGGCTTTGCGAGGACTTAGAAATGCTGGCACAAGGTAGAGAAATGGAATACTATCAACTCTCTCTGAACAGAAATTGTTCCGTGCTTTTAAAATTTTTTTCCTCTCTCTTTTCGCCATTTTCATATCTCTCATACTACGCTTTGTTTTCCCCCACTGAAAATGTTGCTTGAGCATTGTCTCCAATTTCTCTTGATACGATTGTGAAATTTTGGAGCGCAAACTAGGTGTATTAAGGGAGATGGTCGAATAGAGATTGGCCATTTTGAGCCAGGGCGATTTTCCTTATGACCTTGAAATGAAAACGCGCGAACAAGACAGGAACAACAAACGAACGGAAATAGAGCGATTTGATTGGTTATCGAACGGATACAAACGCGCGTGGCTTTTGGTTGGTGAAGCGAACGCTCAAGAAATCGATACTTCCTTTGGACGTCATACTGCAACGCGATTGGCCAATCGAACAATGCCTTCTCCATATCAGGGTTTTCTTTGGCGGGAAAACGAAGAGTCCATGTTTTGATCTTTTCATCCACTGTCTGATAAAACAAATAACGAACACTTCACAAAACCGTTTTTCAAGGTCATGCGAAAATCGTTGTGGGACTATTTTGGGGGACGACAATGTACAACCTTGTAATAGCCAATTTAAAAAGCGACGGCACTTGTATTTGGGGATGGAAATAACTCTAGCAATAAGAGCCACAAGACCAATGTTGTCTTAAATGTGATCACGATACATTACAAGGCCAATTACGGTTGTAATCAGAACGTATCCTTGGGGATAAAAATGATATTTTGAAAAACAGCAATAAGGCCAGTAAGACCAAGGTTAAAGCAGGGATTCATTTTATACTGCGGATAAAAGTAATTTAGAGTAATGTTTACTGCAAAATGGTGCCTGAGAACGTGTTAAAACAAAATGGCTTCAACAACAACGTGACTGCT
>CALNXK010000107.1:917500-1017500 GCA_942486035.1 Porites lobata | reverse complement strand
TCGATATACAATGATATGCGAGTCACCTCTTCTTGAAAAAGCTGTTTTGAATTGATCCCAAACCAAGACGAGTTCGTTCCAGCGTGTGATCTACCCGTTTCGTAAACTTTGGAGAGGGTCGAGATGGAGAATACAGAGAAGAATATCTATGCCGATGTGGCTCCTCGCTTTCCAGAGCATTTGCAGTAAACGATGAGTAAGCTGCCCCTAGAGACACAACAGCGTTTATATGTGGACATTTTCAAGCCACTGGACTTTTACGAACTACTGTTTGAGTACTTTAAGGAAAAAGATCGCGCGCAAAACTCCAGCGACAATGAAGATAAACGTTGAATGTTGTTACAAAAAGGAACACTAAACCTCTGTAATGAGAAGTTTGCCAGAGAGAGAGAGAGAGAGAGAGTGTGTGTAAATGAACACGGTTCACTATTTCTATGACTGATTTCCTTGTACACAAATTCGTAAGTACACTGAAATTGACGACTGTACTCCTCAGATGTATAATTTATTGCTCTCCTTCTTGTATACTTGTATTTTTGTCAGTGCAACGATCAAATTGTATTGGTCAGATATTGTAATATATTATAACAGCTTTTTGTTTTTATCTGTTCCTTGTTATGTATCTTACTTTTTCATCCGTTTGCATCAGTTAGTTGCATACGCTGTACTTTCTTATTTCTGTTAAAGCAAAGAACATAGCCTCAAAGATTGCACTGTACAAATTCTATTCGTCAGATGTGTTACGTTTTAGCACTGTTGTTGTATTTATTTTTGATGTGATTTTGAAGTAAAGATAATTTAAACGCATTTTAAAAAGGTTCGTAAATAATGTATTTTTGCCCCTATTCGATGCGCAACCTTCATATACTGTTTGTTACAACGCTGTGAACGTATGGACGTTTTGATAGGTTTTTAGCCAGAACATTTTCCAGCTGTAATGGTCAAGTCCACACCTTGCCTTTATTTAAACTTGGAGGTACAAGTGCTGTGTAAAATGTTATGCTGTGTAGAAAAAAAAAAAAAAAACGGTTAGAACTCTCTTACGAGACACCCAAAGTTCGAGTTATATTAAACGATTTTGAAGAGATAAAACATTTTAACAGTGTTAGCGGACCTTTTGTGTTGTAAAAAAATTGTGCCTGAGAAAGTGTAAAAACAAGGATAGCGGTCACCAAAAACTTGACCGCTCCAACTACAGTAGATTTAGATAAATGTTTACTGCAAAATTGTGCCTGAGAAAGTGTAAAAACAAGGGTAGCGGTCACCAAAAACGTGACCGCTCCAACTACAGTAGATTTAGAGAAATGTTTACTGCAAAATTGTACCTGAGAACGTGTTAAAACAGAATGGTTTCAGCAACAACGTGACCGCTCCGACTACAGTAGATTTACAATAATGTTTACTGCAAAATTGTGCCTGAGAACGTGTTAAAACAAAATGGCCAGTCAGCAACGTGACTGCTCCGACTACAGTAGATTTACAATAATGTGTACTGCAAAATTGTGCCTGAGAACGTGTTAAAACAAAATGGCCGGTCAGCAACAACGTGACTGCTCCGACTACAGTAGATTTACAATAATGTTTACTGCAAAATTGTGCCTGAGAACGTGTTAAAACAAAATGGCCGGTCAGCAACAACGTAACCGCTCCGACTACAGTAGATTTAGAATCACGTTTACTGCAAAATTGTGCCCATCCGTTTGTGTCAGTTAGTGGCATACGCCGTATACTTTCTTATTTCTGTTAAAGCAAAGAGCATAGCTTCAAAGGTTGCACTGTACAAATTATATTCTTCATATGTGTCACGTTGTAGCAATTTCGAGAAAGGAAATCCTTATATTTCGAATGCCGATGCTCATATTTCGGGTTTGGGCTACCTGTGGTGCCACCACTAAAACTTCCCTATATTGTGTGAACAAAGCCTTAGAATCACGTTGACTGCAAAATTGTGCATACAAACGTTAAAAACCGAAAAAAAGCGATGAGAAACAACCTAACCGCTCGAAATACAGTAGTCAAAATGAAATGGCCGTTGAAAAACATCAGCGAAAGAAGAAAGAATTGGCTTTGAACAAATTACAAATAATATAATATAGGTTAGTGGCAAATGCAAACATTACAGATGCAAATGGTTTTTATAATGTTGCAGTAATCACACCTTGATGTAAAGATTATTAGAGAATACAGGAGTAGAGAGAGAGAGAGAGAAAGAAAGATTGTATCAGTGCCACACCCCTCGGTGTAATTTTCAATTTAAATGCATTCGCTTATTAGGAAATGCAATTAAGAAAAGTGAATACTGAGAGAAAGACTCCTGAAATAGAAAAGAGAAGCGTGACGTCACGTTACCGTGGGAGCAAAATTTCTGGATCACAACAATATGGAGCTAAGCAACGATGACGGCAACGGCAACGAGAACGGCAAAAAAGCAATAGATTTATGTTAGCAAAAAAACAACAACAACAACAACAACTCATCACGCCTTTTTGTACATTTCGTTGCACGACTGCAACATGAAACGTACTTATTTCACGCGCCCGCTTTAAGGAGTTGGTGAACACAACGTGAAAATGTTCTTTTCCTTTTTCGTAACTTAGATACTGGCCTTTGGGATTTAACCCCAGAAAAGGTCGACAACATTTGACAAATTAAATGAAATTGGATAAGATCCATGAAGATTGAACTTTCAGTTTGTTGTCATGCAGAAATTTTGCTACCATGTCAACGTGACAAAACGACATCTCTTCTCTATTCTGGGCTCGAAATAATTTCCCGAGAGTCTCCGGACACGATGACCGGCCAAATCCATTTTAGCTCGGTCACGTGTCGTTTCTGGCCGGTCAAATTTGTAAGATAAATAACTCTTAAAACAGGGGCCCATGAGCCAAAACTGGCGTTACATATTTCCAAAAAAGTCACTGCTTAGAGGTTCTAGCACTTTAAAGCACTCATTAACAACAAGTAAAACAAAAATTACAGCGGCAAAATGAAAATGAGCTAAATTAGTATTGTCAATTGTAGCACCAATGACGTCCTGACATTCAAAATACGTACTGGGCTTACTTTTGTTTTGTATTGCTTCAAATGAACCTTCTCGATATACAATGATATGCGAGTCACCTCTTCTTGAAAAAGATGTTTTGAATTGATCCCAAACCAAGACGAGTTCGTTCCAGCGTGTGATCTACCCGTTTCGTAAACTTTGGAGAGGGTCGAGATGGAGAATACAGAGAAGAATATCTATGCCGATGTGGTTCCTCGCTTTCCAGAGCATTTGCAGGAAACGATGAGTAAGCTGCCCCTAGAGACACAACAACGTTTATATGTGGACATTTTCAAGCCACTGGACTTTTACGAACTACTGTTTGAGTACTTTAAGGAAAAAGATGGCGCGCAAAACTCCAGCGACAGTGAAAATAAACGTTGAATGTTGAACTGTTGAAAAAGTTGTGCGATATTACAAAAAGGAACACTAAACCTCTGTAATGAGAAGTTTGCCGGAGGGAGAGAGAGTGTAAGTTAACACGCTTCACGATTTCTATGACTGATTTCTTTGCACCCAAATTCTTAAGTACACTGAAGTTGATGACTGTGCACCTCAGATGTATAATTTATTGCTCTCCTTCTTGTATACTTGTACTTTTTTTCAGTACAGCGATCAAATTGTATTCGTCAGATATTGTAAGATATTATATCAGCTTTGTGTGGTTATCTGCCCCTTGTTACGTAACTTACTTTTTTATCCGTTTGCGTCAGTTAGTCACATGCGCTGTACTTTCTTATTTCTGTTAAAGCAAAGAGCATAGCTTAAAAATTGCACTGTACAAATTATATTCTTCAGATGTGTTACGATTAACGTTGTAGCAATTTCGAGAAAAGAAATCCTTACATTTCGAATGCCGATGCTCATATTTCGAGCTTGGGCGACCTGTGGTGCCGCCCCCGGGCCGTTAGTAGGGATCTTACGATCCGACAACGGCGACGTCCATGAAATAGACTCCGTATCCTTACAAACCATTTCGCCATCATCCCAAGTCGCCCAGTTACTTAAAAGAAGGGAATTTATGTTGGAGCTGAAGAGAGGGGGCCGCACTTAAGTTCAGAAAGAGATGGTAGAATTTAACACCATGCTGTTCCCGTCCTCGAAAAAAACTTAAAATTTGGTCATTTCACGCCGTAGTCGTGCAGGGACGGCAAAGAAATGTAGAAAAAAAGCATGATGCACGTGCAGAGCTGTTGTTCTGCTAACTAAACCTATTGCTTTTTTAACTTGCTGTTTCCGTCGCCGTCGTAGTTTCGTAAGGTCCCTATTTTTCATACTCTACCGGGAAGTGAGCGGTGAGCAATAACCTAACCGCTCTAACTACAGTAGTCAAAATGAAATGGCCGTTGAAAAACATCAGCCAAAGAAGAAAGAATTGGCTTTGAAAAAATTACAAATAATATAATATAGGCTAGTGGCAAATGCAAACATTACAGATGCAAATGGTTTTTATAATGTTACAGTAATCACACCTTGATGGACAGATTATCAGAGAATACAGGTGTACAGAGGGAGGAAGACAGAGAGAGAGAAAGAGAAAAATAGTATTAGTGCTACACCGCTCGGTGTAATTTTCATTTTAAATGCATTCACTTATTGGGAAATGCAATAAGGAGAAGTGAACACTGAGAAAAATACTGCTGAAATAGAAAGGAGAAGTGTGACGTCACGTTACCATGGGAGCAAAATTTCTGGATCACAGCAATATGGAGCTCAAGCAACGACGACGGCAATGGCAAGAAAGCAATAGGTTTATATTAGCCCCCAAAAAAACTCATCACGCTTTTTTGTACATTTCTTAGCCGTCGTTGCACGACTGCGACATGAAACGTCCTGATTTGACGCGCCCTTTTTATGGAGTAGGTAAACAGATCGGAAAGGTATTCTTTATTTTTTCTTAACTCAGATACGGGCCTTTCGGATTCAACTCCAGAAAGTTTCGCCAATATTTGACAAATTAAATGAAAATGGATAAGATCGATGAAGTTTGAAACATTGCAAATTCAGTTTTTAAGTGAATTTTCGGTTTGTTGTGATCCAGAAATTTTGCTACCATGGCAACGTGACGTAACGAGTTCTCCTCTCCATTATCTCAATTGTAGCACCAATGACCTCCTGACATTCAAAATACGTAATAGGCTTACTTTTGTTTTGTATTAAATGCATCAAATGACTCAGTTAAACAGTGATACGCGAGTCACCTCTCCTGGAAAAAGCTGTTTGAAATTGGTCCCAAACCAAGACGAGTTCGTTCCAACCTGTGATCTATCCGTTTCGTAAACTTTGAAGAGGTTCGAGATGGAGAATACAGAGAAGAATATCTATGCCGATGTCGTTCCTCGCTTTCCAGAGCATTTGCAGGAAACGATGAGTAAGCTGCCCCTAGAGACACAACAGCGTTTATATGTGGACATTTTCAAGCCACTGGACTTTTACGAACTACTGTTTGAGTACTTTAAGGAAAAAGATCGCGCGCAAAACTCCAGCGACAATGAAGATAAACGTTGAATGTTGTTGCAAAAAGGAACACTAAACCTCTGTAATGAGAAGTTTGCCAGAGAGAGAGAGAGAGAGAGAGTGTAAGTGAACACGGTTCACTATTTCTATGACTGATTTCCTTGTACACAAATTCGTAAGTAAACTGAAATTGACGACTGTACTCCTCAGATGTATAATTTATTGCTCTCCTTCTTGTATACTTGTATTTTTGTCAGTACAACGATCAAATTGTATTGGTCAGGTATTGTAATATATTATAACAGCTTTTTGTTTTTATCTGTCCCTTGTTATGTATCTTAGTTTTTCATCCGTTTGCATCAGTTAGTTGCATACGCTGTACTTTCTTATTTCTGTTAAAGCAAAGAACATAGCCTCAAAGATTGCCCTGTATAAATTCTATTCGTCAGATGTGTTACGTTTTAGCACTGTTGTTGTATTTATTTTTGATGTGATTTTGAAGTAAAGATAATTTAAACGCATTTTAAAAAGGTTCTTAAATAATGTATTTTTGCCCCTATTCGATGCGCAACCTTCATATACTGTTTGTTACAACGCTGTGAATGTATGGACGTTTTGATAGGTTTTTAGCCAGAACCATTTTCCAGCTGTAATGGTCAAGTCCACACCTTGCCTTTATTTAAACTTGGAGGTACAAGTGCTGTGTAAAATGTTATGCTGTGTAGAAAAGAAAAAAACCGGGTAGAACTCTCTTACGAGACACCCAAAGTTCGAGTTATATTAATCGATTTTGAAGAGATGAAACATTTTAATAGTGTTAGCGGACCTTTTGTGTTGTAAAAAAAATTGTGCCTGAGAAAGTGTAAAAACAAGGATAGCGGTCACCAAAAACGTGACCGCTCCAACTACAGTAGATTTAGAGAAATGTTTACTGCAAAATTGTGCCTGAGAAAGTGTAAAAACAAGGGTGGCGGTCACCAAAAACGTGACCGCTCCAACTACAGTAGATTTTGAGAAATGTTTACTGCAAAATTGTACCTGAGAACGTGTGAAAACAAAATGGCTTCAGCAACAACGTGACCGCTCCGACTACAGTAGATTTACAATAATGTTTACTGCAAAATTGTGCCTGAGAACGTGTTAAAACAAAATGGCTTCAGCAACAACGTGACTGCTCCGACTACAGTAGATTTACAATAATGTTTACTGCAAAATTGTGCCTGAGAACGTGTTAAAACAAAATGGCCAGTCAGCAACAACGTGACCGCTCCGACTACAGTAGATTTACAATAATGTTTACTGCAAAATTGTGCCTGAGAACGTGTTAAAACAAAATGGCTTCAGCAACAACGTGACTGCTCCGACTACAGTAGATTTACAATAATGTTTACTGCAAAATTGTGCCTGAGAACGTGTTAAAACAAAATGGCCGGTCAGCAACAACGTGACCGCTCCGACCACAATAGATTTAGAATCACGTTTACTGCAAAATTGTGCCTACGAACCTTCTAGAACAAGAAGGGTGGTCAGCAATAACGTGACCGCTCGTTATACAGTAGATTTAGAATCACGGTTACTGCAAAATTGTGCCTGCGAACGTTCTAGAACAAGAAGGGTGGTCAGCAATAACGTGACCGCTCTTGATACAGTAGATTTAGAATCACATTCACTGCAAAATTGTGCCCACGAACGTTCGAGAACAAGAATGGCGGTCAGCGGTCAGCAACAACGTGACCGCTCTGACTACGGTAGATTTAGAATCACATTCACTTCAAAATTGTGGCCACGAACGTTCGAGAATAAGAATGGCGGTCAACGGTTAGCAACAACGTGACTGCTCTGACTACAGTAGATTTACAATCACATTCACTGCAAGATTGTGCCCACGAACGTTCGAGAACAAGAATGGCGGTCAGCGGTCAGCAACAACGTGATTGCTCTGACTACAGTAGATTAAGATTCACATTCACTTCCAAATTGTTTGCACGAACGTTCTAAAACAAGAAGGCTCGTCAGCAACAACGTGACCTTTCTGAATACAGTAGATTTAAGACATGTTCACACTATACCGGATAGTTTCTGCGCCGTCACGCAAATCTTACCGGATAGGGTTTCTCTTCACACATAAGAACGGTTGTGGCGGCGAGGTTTCTGTGACGGTGCGAAGTTGCGCCGCGCCGACCACGAAAGTGGAGAGTCACATATCGGATAGGTTTTGTGCCGCGCAGTGTGAACATCTATTCGGCCCGTCACGGAAGTAAATAGGCTGATTTAGCAACAGAACAGGAACGTCAGTTGACGACGGGGAAGCGCGCGGAAAGGACTAAACACGACTTCCGGTGCCCAATTTGCCGCTCTGGCATTGGTCAAGCCAGTCGTTTGATTTGCGCGCGCGGTCGTCAACTAACGTTCCCGTTCTGTTGCTAAATCACCCTAATAAATAGGAGCGAGGACTGGAATCCACTGATACGGAAGTGAATATTTAGGAGTTAGGACTGGAATGTAGTCCACCAAGCCCTCTCGGCCAACAGTGCCAGCACGATGTTCGATGTGTGTTAACGACTTGTGCTGCCCCGGGCAGTTTCTGTTCATACTCCAACGGATCTTTTCGTAGCGCTAGTGTGAACGTAGCATTAGTAAAATTGTACCTAAGAACGTTATAAACCAAAAAGGGCGCTCAGCATCAACGTGACGCTACGATTAATACTTTTGTTTCGTAAGTTTTCTTGTATCTTTTTTTCTTAGCCCAGTCTATTTGTAAGAGTATGAGCATGAAGGCCATGCGAAGTGGAAGATTGGGGGCGGCCTTAGCGTGGTGCCTCAGATCAAAGGTAATGTACTTTTACCCTTTAACTTCTGATAGTGCGCAAAGATGAAATTTATAAGTTGCTTCAACCCTCGTTTTGAAAACGAGGGTAAGAGGGGCGAAGTCTTTGTCTTTGTTCTTTCGTGCAGGCAAAACTCGTTTTTGCATGAATGTTTTGCTCTTAACCTCACTTATAGCCTATAGAGAGGAGAAGTGGTTACGTCACGTTGCCATGGTAGCAAAATTTCTGGATGAACGTCACTTAAAAGGTAAATTCGCGCTCTTTCAAACTTCATCGATCTCATTCAATTTCATTGAATTCGTCAAATTTGGCGAAATTTTCTGGGGTTAAATCCGAAAGGACCGTTTCTAAGTTTAGAAAAGGAAAGAGAACATTTTTGTGTTGTGCTCACGTAAAAGTGGGCGCGCGAAATTGGGAAGTTTCATCCCGCAGTCGTGCGACAACGGCTACGAAGTGTACAAAAAAGCGTGATGCACATGAAAAGTAGTTGTTTTAATAATATATAGCTATTGCTTTTTTGCCGTTCTCGTTATCGTCGCCGTCTTCGTTGCTTAAGCTCCCTACTCTTGTGATCCAGAAATTTTGATACCATGGTAACGTGACGTCAGACTTCTCCTCTCTATTAAAAGGCTACATTAAGGGGAAAAACTAACAGTCATACCCACTTTACACAGTATAACCAGCAGCACCACAGTGCACCCATCAACCTATAAACGGCACAGTAAAGTATGATGGCTCTTATTTGTATGAATATTAGACAACACAATTAATCTCTATGCCCTCAGGTTAGTTCCTCAAAAAGGCACATCACTGGCAACCAAAAGATTGGTACAGGCATGCTCGTTCCAGGGTTCTCTTCGGCTCATTCTCTCTCTTGCTCTGGGGGACGAGTGGGAGAGAACCCTGGGAACGAGTATGTGGTGCAACGTATCACATGAACGCCATCACTTTGTTGTGAAAAGTCATTACTCTTAAATTTTTTAAAAAACTTTTTTGGATGAAGTTGCAGTTTTTGAATTTCCCTTTCTCTTCTTTTATTTGCAGGATTCTACATTTGCTGCATTCATTTCAGAAAGGTATGTAGAGCATAGGGTTAATAGAGAGAAGAAGTCGTTACGTCACGTTGCCATGGTAGCAAAATGTTTGGATGACAACAAACCGATAAAGTCACTTAAAAGTCCATTCGCACTCTTTCAAACTTCACCGATCTTATTCAATTTCATTTAATTTGGCAAAATTTGCTTTGGGACCGTGTCTGTCGTTATCTAAGTGTAAAACAAGAAAGCGACAACTTTTGTGTTTTGTTCACCTACTCCATAAAGCGGGCTTGTGAAATTAGGAAGTTTCCAGTGTCGTAGTGGTACAACGACGGCAAAGAAATGTACAAAATAGCGTGATGCACGTGCAAAGTTGTTGTTTGTCAATATAAACATATATTTTTGGCCGTCGCCGCCGTCGTTGGTTTTGTTGTCATCCAGAAATAGTGCTACCGTGGTAACGTGACGTCACACTTGTCCTCTCTATTTTATTGTTTGCACTAAGAGATCATCTTAGGACACTGTCCTATTATGATCTCTTGGTTGCACTTAGTTTCGAAAAAAAAAATATACAAAATGAAATCTTGACTTCTACTAGGGCGGAGACCTGATCTCAACTGCCAGTTAGCCGTAATCGCTAAGGAAGTTCGAGAGATTCAAACTCTAGCTTGAATCGCTCTGAGTGAGGAAATTTTTAATGTAAAATTTAAAATTTTTTGGATTTTTTTATTAAGTTCTTATAGCAGTAATAAGCTAACTCATACGGTAAGGGTCAGTGAAAAAAACGTTTGGAAACGTCAAAACGAAGGTACCTCATTTTGTGAAGCTTCAGAATGAGGGTTTTTCACAGTGACCTTGTCTATGAATAAGGCAGAGGGCTTTGTTCATGTCAGCTTCGTTTTACCTTAATGTTTTTTTTTGCATTTCTTTCTTCTGTACAGGTTCTTATCAGAGTACTGCAAGAGTGGCGGGTTTTCCAATCTTGATTTGATCGATAATCTTGGATCTGCCATGCTTCTCAGTGATCGGCTCACTTTTCTAGGTAACAAAAAGCAACTGAAAATGCATGCTACCGGTACCATGTGCGCGGGAAAATGCATGCAACTGGCAATAAGACGGGAAAAGAAATGTTGCCAACGCCAAGGATCGGGAAAAAGCATGCAAGTGGCATCACGCGCGAGAGAAAAAGCATGCAACTGACGATAAGCGCGGGAAAAGATATGCCACCAGCCCTAAAGCGCGGGAAAATGCATGCAACTAGCGATAAGTGCGGAAAAAGATATGTCACTAGACCCAAAGGGCGGAAAAATGCATGTAACTGGAATCAAGCGCGCTAGAAAATGCATGCAACTGGCGATAAGCGCGGGAAAAAAACAGGTTCTGAGCGCGGGATAAAGCATGTCATCAGCGCCAGGCGCGCGGGGAAACGCACACGAGCAAGTCACGATGTCACTGCCTGAGAGGGTAACGCATTTCTGTCAAAATCAATCATGGCAAAACCAAACCGCATATTTTCTATTAAAACTACAACGGCTTTAGCAATTTGTTTTGGTTTCGTGATAAAAATACTGAAATCCTGTCAGTTCCCGATTTTATATCTTCGTCGATAACCTTTTCTCTGGTCCGTTTGAATACGTCTTCAATTAGTTATTGATCATAATATGTTTTACCTCAGGGAAGTACCGCGAGTTTCATAAGATGTACGAAGAAGGCAAGTTTCATGAAGCTGCTCATCTGCTGATCTCGCTGCTGACATCTAAGCTTGCTCCGCAGAGGTAAGGGAGACTTGTTGCTATCTCTCTTGTGGAGTTACGATAGGCTAGGCCTTGATAACTGAATCCCTCTGTGTTATACATAAATACTGCTTTAATTTAAATCATTGTACTCGTGGAAGAGGTGTAGAATTACACATTCTACCTACCACCTTGCTTGGAAAAAAAAAACGCGCCACTTTTGTATTGCCCTTAATACACTTCTTTACCCCCAAAATTTGCATTGACATTGTTTTTGAAAGTATTTTCAAGGCGATTTTTCCTTGTTAAATTCCCAAGGAATACCAAATGATCTCCCTCAAAAGTCGGTATATTTAAGCTATAGTCTTGAAGTTTAAAATTTGATGTTCGTCCGCCGTCCGCTATCCTTATCGAAGATACGCGCTGTAAATCATCATTTTTGATGATTAACTAAACAAAAAGTGAAAATGCGCAATTTTAAGAACGTTATATTAAAAAAGACGCTCTCGTATATTTTTTCAAACCTTGCCAAGGTAAAGGTAACGGACAAAATTATTATTACACCAGAGGATTTTAACGGATTATTGCTAGATTTTGAGAAAATTCCCAATTTACCACCGTTATTCTGTTGCTATGGAAGCGGCGATGTCAACAAAACCTGTTCTAAATTAAGTTCGAGTTTAGATACGTTGATTGACATTGTGCCTTTTTCGTAATGCACTACAGCCAAAGTAATGGGGCATCAAACGCGAAGAGGTGAAGCCTTGAAAAATGCGTGCGAGCCTCCTTAAAGTCACCAAACCTCTTATATGTCTGCCCTCTAAATTGGCTTTAACCCATTCGCCCCTGAACCGCCCGTAACCGCCCGTGCGGATCCAGGTCCTTTCTACCCTTTGTGACGTCATCAGTTTTAACGGTCAAGGACAACTTTCTTCGCTAACTTGTGCAGAGTGAAGAGATCTTTCAAACCATACCAGAATGAGCACAATTCAGTCAAGGACACCGGAGAAAGAAGCAAAAAACCACGTGACAAGGACCTGAAAATTTCCACGAAAATCTTGTTCCATTACCCACCTACCTTTCCTTTCACCTAATCCTAAGATCCTAAAAGCTTTCCTAAAAACTCTTCCCACCAAAATGAAGCCTACTAAATGCCCAGCAAGAGAAAAAAATGAGGCAAGAAAAGCGAAATTTTGCTTTCTACGCATGCCCGAACTTCGCAAGCTGATATTTTGCATCTGGATCAGAAGGCCGCCAAGTGTACGACCTGTAAACCGGTTTGTGGTAAGTTTTAGCTCTTTATAGCACGACAGTGACCAGAAAACCACTCGACTAGCTTCAAAACGCGTTTTTCGGCAAAGTCTCCAGGAGCGAATGGGTTAATAAAACAACCTAAAAAACACAACGTCATGACCACATCCGAAGCCTTTTTTTCCCTTTTTTGTCATTTTGCCTTTTACCTCGAATCGGCGACAAAATTAGTGAGAGCCTTTGCCTTAAAAGGCCTTTCCGACAGTTGCCGAGTTCAAAAGGAGAAAATGAAGCTCTCTCTCCCCCACCCCGTTCATACAATACATCAGGGGAGGGGTGTGGATTGTTTTTGTCCTCGGAAGTTACCCCATTGTCTCAATGATTTTGTCGCAGATTGTGTGTTGCTCATCAGCGGAGGCATACCACCGACTATATCAAATTCTTGTCACATTCTCTGGCATGTTTAAATGATTCTTGAGCTGCTTATTCCACCGCCCGAACCTGGATGAAAGTGTAAAAGCAGTTAATCCTATTTCGCGCTTTATCGACAAAAGCCCTGCCCTTAAACTGGAACGGAATTCTATTTTGGGTCGGATAATCCGTTTCACTTTTCACTTACACACGCGCCGCATATCTTTATCATATTCTCAGATATGCCGACACGTTATGTTACTTGTTCGCAAGTTGATTAATTTTGATACAAGATTTTTTCAGACTAACTACGATTCTCTTTGTTGCGAGTCTAAAATCGTTACTCTTGCCCACAAAAATAGGCTACCATTGACGTTATCCTCTCCAATATTATTTATTTATATATTTATGTATTTACGTTCGCCAATTCTTGGCAGGGTCACCACAACATCGCGTGGCGCCAAATACGGCTGGCCCGTAACAGTCCTCCCCCCCTCCTCCCCCTCCCCCATGAGAGAGACCACCACACCGGGGACTACGTTCCAGACTCTTTACGAACAATGCGTTGGTTCTATAACGCCCCACAGATTTTAGATGTGCAAGGGTTGTGAGACGGGCCCTACGGTTTATCGTCCTTATCGGAGAAGACTAGAAAGCCTAACCTTTTGCACATGTCTTTACAAAGGCAGCACTTTCTCCTGAGTGTTGGTCCGGCCGTGGTTTGAATCAGCAGCATCCCGCTCGGCGTACCGGCGCTTATCCAATTGAGCTAACCGGACGGAGGTTAAAGTAATGACGATTCGTTCCTTCAAGAGGGTTGCTATGAACTAAGACAAACAAAACTATTACCGTGTAGCAAGTTCTTTAACTCCTAAGATTTTCAGTTATCGACCGTCTTCCGGACATTTGCCTTACGTAGTTTGATCATCTGTTTCCCTTTCAGCTGCCAGCTATTTTCCGTCGAGGGTTGCTTTTCGAGTTTCTTTGAGCTCCGAAAAATAGTTAAAACTTTCAGTTTGATAGTAGCCTATGAAAACACTTTGCCTGTGAAATAAATGGGACTATGCAAATTTGAAAGTTCTGCCACAGAACTGTTTGCCTATGGGTGAAACGGTTAAGTGTTAAGCCTTACAAGAAAATTTGTTCTCGTTCGTTTCTCTAAGATGTTTGCTGTGACGTACACCGAATAAGGCCTTTCTTTTTTAAGAGCGATTAGTTGCTGGATTGTTCCTTTCCAGATCTACTCCCTCAACAGTAGTTTTCACAAAGTAAAAAAATATTATAAAATTATTTAAGTCTTAACATGCGCAACTTTTCTTTTTCTTGGTTAGGAAAATACCTAACCATCCCCTTCCATAAACAAATATCCCCGGGGACTTGCAAGCAAACATAAAAAATATCGAAACGGCCCTGACAACGTTCCAGTGCTATAATGCCGGGTGGTAAGAAGTATGTGATCGGATTAAAAAATTTTTTTGCGTACAGCGAAACAACACAAGTTAGGTTAGGGTTCAGCGATAGACGAGGATTACAGCTTGTGAATTTTTTTTCGTAACAAGCAGTACAGAAATCAACATGTTTCAAATTTTCATTTCTCGTATTTCTCTCCCTAATCCTCGGTTTTTTGGTGAGTCTTGAGTCGTCTTTCAAAGTAATAAAACAAGCATCATGGCTATTTCGGAAGCCCATTTTTTCCAGGTTATTCTTTATCTGATTTGCCGCGAGTGCAGGCACGTATTTGAATCATGCTTCCGCTGTTTATTTCACCGCCCTTGGCTGGGTGACGGAGAAGGCGTATACAGGGGCACCCAACGACGGTTTCCTTCTAAATACGTTGAAAACACGTTTCCGGCTATCCAGAGTACTTTTAGATCTCTAGAAATGCATTCTAAGCGGAGCTTTAAAATTTGTATCTTTTTTGTCATCTTAGGCGAACTTGAGTCTTTTCGAAATTACAAGGGCTTCAGTATTATTTTCCCGAAAATTTTAGATGCAATTTAACGTTTTACGAAAGTAAGAATTTTTCTGATCCCTGTCTCCATCACATTTTTAAATCCGAAAAATTCAAGTTTCCTTTTTTCTAGAACAAAAAAGCCTAACATGGGGAGTGAAATGTTAAAAAATTGAACTTCAGAAAATCATAGGGAATTAATTGGATAAGCTTCGAAAGTTCTTCATGAATGGAGCGTCCATCTAGAAATTTTTAGCTGTCCTCAAGTATTAAATATTGAGAAAATTCTAGGCAATATTTGCTTCTCCGAACAGATATTTTACAGAAAACAGTCGTTGGGGGGCCCTGGCGTATACACACCATTTATCCAATCTTATACTACATCAAAAGACCTCAATCTGCTCTAAGACTAGACGTAATTCTCTCTTTGGAGAATTAATCCTTCGATTCAATTCTGACACGCGCTTAATATTTTTGTCATGACCTTTGAACAGTTATGCCTACGCGTATAGTTGTTCGCAAGTTATCAGCTTTAAAATAGGATTTCAGGACAAGATTATGATTAATGATGATCCTACTCCCACGAGTGTTGTCGGTCTTTTAACTTCTAATAGTGCCGGAATGGCCATTATGCAAAGTTTCCAAAAAAAATTCAAAGTACCTTTTTGTAAAAAAAAAAAAAGTTTTGTCGAAGAGGTTTTACTTCAACGGTAACACCATAGGATTTCGTCAGCTGAAACTATCAAGCATTTTTAGGTGTGATAATATGTACTAATCTGTCAAAGATTATACGGTAATACTATTTTAATATCTATTCAGTCTGTGCCGCTTTATTTATAGCTGTTATCTTTCTGAAGTGTTTTAACCCTGTTCGCCAGTCCTAAAACTACCTTAGCCAGCCTACAAGAATAGGTTACCCCAGACTAAGCTCTCTGTTTTGTATAGCAACTAACAATGAAATCAGCTTGTTAGCATCTAGAAGAAAGCTTGCTTGCTCTCTTTAGCTCTTTCGAGTGGTATGACTCGCATAGTTGTTAACATATTTTTTTTTTACGTAGTATCAAGTTTAATTTGCTTCTTTGTCTGTGATGCGGTTCTTATTTTAGAATAAGCCGCCCCCGTCGATAAACTCTCACCCTCTTCAAGACGACTAAAGCTTGTTAAGGAGATTTCGTACAGCCGTTTATAATTCAGATTGTTTATGAAACCGAGTATAGCCGGTCTCAATCAACAAAGAGTCCTTCCAGAAATGCTTTCAAACCAAGGTTAGGTTTCTTATTTCTCCCCAAAAAAGAGTTTAGCTTACAAGGGCACTTTGTTTCCGTCCTAAGAGCAGGAACCAAACAAAGCAAAGTGATTAACGCAGTTTTAAGATAAAGTTCGGGATAACAGGGATGGGTGTTGATAAACGTCAATACAGTTCTTAAAATTTGATTTTGTCAAGGCAGTCCAGAACTTAGATTAGACTGAGTTTTCTTAGCTTGTCTTGTCTGAGTTTTTGCTGCTTTTCTTGCATTTACTTTATTTTTGTTTTTGGTGTCTTCTCTTCCAAGTCTGAGCTGAACTCAAAGCAAAGAAAAGTCCAGAATGTTTGTTATTTCAGTTATTTTAGTTGTCTTTGGCAGTATCAGAATCTGTAGGTTGCGTGGTCACAAAGCCGGATAGTGGGACTTGCTCACGTGCTTGTCACGTGAGGACTTAATTATTCGTTGTCTTACACTATTTCTATACCTTTCCAGCAGTCGATTTGCTTTACGGTTGTCTTGCTAACTTGTAAACGCTACATTGCGTTAACGTTTGAATAATTATTGTTGATCACGTTCAACAAGCGGCTCTATTGTTTGAATCTTGGTTGAAATACTCAACGTTGTTCAAATGAAAGTTTTGAACAACCGTACCTAGGAACCAAGGATGCGTTCCTTTGAGATTATCCGGATCAACATCAGTGATCGGAGATCACTCGGATTATGGTAGATCAAATGAACCGATGAATCCTTGTCCAGAGTGGATTCATCGGTTCGTTTGATCTACCATGATCCGAGTGATCTCGGATCACCGATCCTGATCCGGATCATCCCAAAGGAACGCACTCTAAGTCATAATCCCCTTCATACTGAATCGAAATTTCGATCCAGTTGATGGACTCCCAATAACTAATCATAAAAATTGATTCTACATTTTGAAGACACCTGAGCGAGCAGAACTTTCTATATCCTCCGAGAAATGCCGGGTTTTCTCAGCCGATAGCTATGCTACGTTCGGTGGAGGAAACCTTTACCCGTAGGGTAAATGCTCTTCTTTGCATTTACCGTTTATTGTGCTTCACAAGATCGTTTGTTTCTGGTTTGTGGATGGAATCTTATCTTATCTTCGTAAAATTAGAGTGTCAGCATTATCTTTTTTCTTGCACGTGATGGTTGAAATCTTAAATTTTAAGTAAATTATCATAAGGTCATGTCTACTTTTAATATTTTTAAAAATAAGACATAGGATGTTTTCTTTGTTGTCGGAAGTCTTTGAAGTGTGATGTTTAAGCTCTTTCCATGCCGTTTTCAAAGAAGTCTTTTCTTGCATGACAATAAAACGCATAATAATAGTGTAGGCGTACCCACAAGTCGACTTAAATAAATATTCGACGGACGAAATCGCAAAATGGTCTTTTATACAAAGTTTAAATAATATCACTGTTCACCACATCTGTGGAAAATATATCACCATATCCACAACCTCGTTGCTCGATCTTTGTGCCCTCATTTTCTTTTTTGATCTGCCGCTTCCCTAGTGATTCTATCGAGAGAAAATGCTTCTTTGCGCTTAATTGCGTTGTTGTTGAAATGGTTTTCTTATTCGCAATGCTTTCAGCTTTCTATACATGGCTTGTTGACAAAAATGTAGAAATGGCGCCCCCTCGGCAAGACTCTCTCCGCCTCGTTTGCGGCCATTAATATTTGCGTCTTCAGTTAGATTACATCTCAAGTGGTTTGTTTCTGCAGGCGGTTTACGGCGGCTTTTTCTTTCAAACGCATGCAACCCTGCACGCAAACTTATGCATGGCAGGCTCACAGACGGGAATTTTGTTATAGAGAGGCGTTGGTGCACAGACAGTTTAAATTAGCTTGCCTTTAAACTCTCATGAAGAGTTAAGTACCGTTTACGATCGCATGACGGATCGCTAACTAAGCGTGCACAACTAACAAAGCGGCACGCTTTGGTTTGCTTCGATGTGGTCCAATATGGCTTTGGTTGGCGGAGAAAGCCAAAGCCGGGAGCAGACTGGTGGTACCATTAAACACCATTAACGATATTGGAGTCGATATGGCTGTGGTTTTTGTTTTGCATTGGCAGTAATTATTGATTAATTGCAGGGCTGGATAAGTGCGTTCACCGTGTTCTTAGAATGAACACCCCCTGTGTTTTGTTGGGCCGACGAATCAGAGTCACGCGATTTCAGGTGAATCTGCCGAATGGAAGATGATCTGAGAATCAATGGAAACTTTGCGATTATCATCGGAAACGATAGTAATTGCTTTTTTAAAAAAAATTCTAAGGCATTAATGATCCGCAAAATTGAAGAAATGGACACCGAAAGATTAAAAAGAACTGAAGCGACCATTTTTGATGGTGTTACCAATTGAAATTAATGATTGTTTCGAATGCAAAATGTAGAATGAGAACTTTAAACAATGCTGGATCTCTAAGCACTAAGGATTCGTAAAATTGGAGTGTCAGAAGTTTGAAACAAACTGTAGCAGCCACTTTTGATGAATTAAACATTGTTTATATGCAAAATAATGAATGGATACCTTGAACTATGCTTGATCGCTTAGCAGCGTCATCCACTCGTACAGCAGTTTCAGTTTCAATTGCCCTCAGCTTAACAACGTTTTTAAAGGTTATGTCATAAAAAGTGCAGAAACAAAACTCGTTTGCTGTCTTTCTAGTTCTCTGCGCTACACCTCGCTTTTACTGCACCGTCTATAGTACTGCCCTTTTGCCAACGCTTACTCGTGCTCTAAGAACATCGAGGATGAATTCCCCGCGACTGAGTTTTCAGATGCCTCAAGGCACTTACAATTACGAGTATAAACTACTCGTGAGGATGAAAGCAATTGTATACTGGAACCTATTAAGTTTCTTTTAAAAACTGTTTAAGAATTTCAGACAATTCAGTTCCAGTATTTACAAATTCAATGAAAATACAGTTTGTTGCTGGTTAATTTGCCGTCCAAAATAATTATTGTCTAGGTTTCCTTGTCACTCAGTTATTTTTGTCGTTCTTTGACTATTTTTGTCGCTTTGCGCTACTATATGTGAGTTTCTCAATTACGAAGATATTAAATGTAACCAGTTTACTTCGTAGAAGGCGTTCGAAGGGAAATTCAGGATCCGTAACACGCAAAGGGCGCGCGAGGGAGCAAAGAGAAACCTCGCGCTCTTTTCGCACACCCTTTATTCCCCTCTACCCTGCCACCCAAAGCGTTTCTTAGTCCAGTAAAGTGACGATTTTTTAACGTCTACTTGTTGATGTTGCCCCATGTAACGGAATCCAAGACAATCTTGGATTCTGGATTCCACGCCGTGGATTCTGGATTCCAGGTACTAAATTGAGGATTCTTTGTCACTGGAACTTGGATTCCGGATTCAAATCGTTAGTGGGATTCCGGATTCCTTCAGCTCTATTCCGGATTCCAAAACCCGGGATTCCAGATTCCAAAAATGACCGGTCTGCAGGCCGGCCGTTTCTGACGTTTGGAAAGCGCGCCTAGTAAATTCTATTTACCAGTCTAAAATTCGTACTTCATTTGCTGCTTTTGTTTTAGGTTGTGGTTGACTTTATTAACAGACGCTATACCTCTTCTGGAGCACGAAGAGGTAGGAGATTTTGGATGCGTTTGCTTCTTTTTTCTTTCATTCTCTTTTTCAGATTTTCATCAGTAATGAACTACTTGCTGTAATGAACAACAAAATATATCCAGGGTACTGGTTTGCACGTGACGTCACGGGGGCCATGTTGGTGGTCAGCGAAAATAGCATTTCTCTCCTCTGGGAACTTAACTCTATTTTCGTGGAAATTCTTCAAAAACAATTTTTTCTATTTACCACCAACATTGCCGCCTTGTCACGTGGTTGCAAACCAAGAATAGAGCCTATAGTCTGGTGTGCAGCTTGCCTCGTCCCTAGGCCTCATTACTGCGCGCCGCCTATGCGTTTCGGGTCACGTAATCAGAGCGAGTCTCCCGGCCATTCGTCTCTAATACGTCACCGAAATGCATTAACCGTGAAGGCCTCGGTAGGTGCCCTACTGGAACTAAGCAATTGTGCAGCAACTTATGTGAACGAAAAAACTTTTGAGTCTTCGGATGAAATGCTATGATGTGTAATGATTGAAGTGAAACCTCTTCAGCAATACTTTCCCATTGTGGCTTCATGAACTGGTTCTAACTTTAAGCGTCTTGGTGCAAAATTCTGTGCTGTGACCATTCAAATAAAGCCTCCTGTGCGGACATTAACCTGAAATGTTCATGTTTCCTTATTTCACACAAAAAAATCTGAATCTATTACTTTGAATCTCTTCATTGTTACTGAAACGGGGGCCAAGCCAGCTAATTTATTGCAGTTCTTTTAACACGAAACCCATTCCTTTCTCGTGTAGGTCATTTTCTCCAGTTCTCAAACCTACGAACTGATGCACTGTTTAGATGAGATAAGGCTCTCATTCAGGACTGAAGAGTATCTGGAACATCCTGACAAGGGTCTCTCTGAAGAGCGGTCAAAAAGAGCCGCCATTGGAGGTTCCAGAGCGAAGACATCTAAGAGCATCAAGGTATTTTGAACAAGTTTAATTTTCCGTTCATAAAGCATCACCTAGACCAAACTGGCCTCAGCCGCATGTAACTACTATTACCCATATATTGCAGTGCC
The DNA here is from genome assembly GCA_942486035.1 of Porites lobata. Lineage (NCBI taxonomy): Eukaryota > Metazoa > Cnidaria > Anthozoa > Scleractinia > Poritidae > Porites > Porites lobata. Next base: position 996,867 of record CALNXK010000107.1, on the reverse strand, counting down.
CTCCCCGCAGAGTGTGTGTTTTGTCCCGCCCGAATGTTTGTTGCAGAAGAAAATGTAGCTGTTGCTAGGCAACTGGTTGCGGGTTAAAAACTCTTAACCCTGTCCTTCCCAGAGTGAAAGAAATGTGGAGTCTTGAAAGGTGGTTCTAACTTTTGAGTCGGTAATCAAGATGCTGTAGTGTGACCATTCAAATTGAACCTCTTTGTGAATACTTTCATCTGGTACTATTCATTTTTTCAGCATTCACAAAATGAAATTTGGAAATTAGGCGACTTTTGACTTAAGTCAGTTTTGGGAAAGGGTTAACATGCGGTTAGCCGTGAACCCAGGTGAAGCTGTGGTTTTGCTTTGCCAACGTAAAATCCTTTCTTTCATCGCCGACTCAATCCTCTTTCCTGTCGCAACCTGTTAGCAGTGTCAAGGTTTGTCTTTCATCAATTAAATGTATACAGTCGTCTTAGCTAAATATTACTTTTGCTTACTGATGGCTACAAATACCTCCCATCCATCTCACGGACTGCTCTGCGTGTTTCTAAAATACTTTCCCCATATGTTGTGATGTTAAGGAATGTTTAGAATGAAACAGTGTCAGTTTCTTCGTTCAATCAATGTCGAATTCACCGCTTTAGCTCGTAGATAGATCAAGGGCTGTGACTGTAAGGGAAACTAAAGAAATTTTTTTAAGGTCGAAGTATTTTGCCAAACGTGAAGAAAAATCTATCCTCTTGGTAAAGTTGATGGAAAGTCAGGGAAGTTTACTTTAGGTTGTCACATAATTTCCTGAAGATCACTGGCAAAAGCCATTTTCATGTGAAAAAAAAATTTAAGTAGACTGATTTTGATACTTTCTAATATCTTGAACAAGACTTGAACGAATTGTAGATTGTTTGAAAAACGTTTAAAGAGATCGAAAACGAAGATGAGATTAGTTAAGGTCTTCTAAAGAAGCTGAAGAAAATGTGAAATGAAAGATAACGAGAAATCGTTTAGAGGTCAAAGAAAAGTCAGGCAATTGTCAGAATTTTTTGTTTTTATTCCAGTGAATGGTAACCCTGCTCCGATAAGCTCAGATATTTGTCGTTAGAGAGCATTGGAACAATTAGACAAACTGTTTTTATTTTTGGCTAAGCTACAATATCTATTTCGATTTTCTCATGTTGTCACCAGCAAATAGATTAAGCAATGAATATATGGCATTCGAATTCCTTTTCTCGTAATAATGAAACGTTCGCATGGAAGGTTTTTTAGACTTCATTTATTCAACATAGTTACGCACGCCCTCTGAGAAGATGGAAAGTAAGCCAGAAAAGTATAACATATTCCGTAGCTTGATCCGTCTTGAACATTATAGCTGGGTTTTTGAGCAGCACGGTGGGAACGCTGCGTTGTTGGTCTTCATTTAAAAAGGTCAAGTTTTAGAATTTTTTTTCAATGGTACGCTAAACTGAAAGCAGTTCTTAAGCGTTCTTCAGTCTATTCAACCAAGCCGGAAAAAAACCAATGAAAATCACCCTAGGTTAAGTTCTAGTATTATTACGCGTTCTTGTTATACCTATTGCTAGTTGGGAGCAAACAATTGAGTTGTTCGTCGCAGCTGTGCAGCTATGCACGTACACATGCACGTATGTACGCTAAACTGACGCACTGAAACGGCTCCAAAACGCACGGCATCCAACTTGCTATGGGGCATTGACAACCCGGGTGACAAGAAGAGGTATTGAAGCCACACACGAGCAAGGTCGTCAACGCCCATCTTTGGCAAACAAGGTTAAGTTTGCAACTACGTCGCTCCCGTTGTGAGTTATTAACGTTCTGTTGTGACCAATAAAAACGCTCGCCAACGAAGATGTTTTGAAATAAATTAGAAACATCTGCAGTAAAACTGCTCAAACAACAACAACAACAGCAACATCCTTTAACATGTTTATGGAACGTGTAATAAAATATTTTTGCTCAGCATCTTTTGGTGTTTGCTTGAGGTAGGGAACATCTGGCAAGCGATTCTAAAAGACTAAATGCGGAATGAAAGTAAATTCAGTGTTTGTAAAAACAGGAATTGAGAAAATGTTTATAATAGAATGCGTGAAATTAATGAATTCTTCACAGAGAATTCGTAAGTACTCTAAATGGTTCGCAGTATGAGAAGAAAGTCAAACACGCGTGTAGGGAACGTTTGAACATCCTCTCGCTAATTTCCTACAAGCTAAACATATGTCTCTTGAGGGGATTTCTTCCTATAGTACTAGCATATTATATTTTCGTATGTCGCTTAGTTTCTAGTAGAACAGTTTTACCTCTTTAATCAAAGTCCTACGCAATTCCGCACATCAAACTGGCTTTTCTACTATTTAAGAGCTATTTGATTTTTCTATGGCGTAGGCTGGCAGGGGGAGACTGGAGAGAAGTAGAACTTTCCTAGGCTAAGAGTTATTTCAATTCAACTTTTCGTTCCGGCGGTATCTCTATTCGGAGTTGCCCGCTGGTTCCAAAACTTGGTAATTTGAAGTCTACGAAAGGTTTCCTTCGGAAGTAAAAATTTCTTTAAAACCCACGAATATTTAAAAACGATTTCTTGGTAACTCTTTCGTTTATATAAAGAATTAGGCCCGGGGCAAATACCCATTAAAAGACTGTATTAATGGACCTATTTTGTAGAGGAATCTTTTGAATCGCTGATAAAAGTGAAAAACCCTTCTTTATAAGAAGAACATGTAGCAGCATCAAATTTGATTCAAATTCAAAACCTATAAATATAATACCGAGGCAAAGATAATTGTTTTTGTTGCAGCTGTAATAGATCTATACAAGCCTTGCCGAATTTGCCTCAAAGGTGCCGCGATGCTTTAAACACTGCAAATGAATTAAAAGTTTTGTATGTGGTTATTTATTTCGTGACCAGCAGAGGCAAGTTTTATTGACAAAACAAGAAAGCACTCTGTCTTAAACGAGTACCGAACTAACCACCCCGCCTCGAAGCCACCAGAATCTTATTGTTGAGCGTATTAATGAAAAAACAAATTTAGAGCTGGTATTTTGTTCTCACGGCCACATGCTCAGTAAACAAACGTAGCAATTACTGTATAGTTTTGGCGGAGATTCTTTGATGAATAATTGAGTTGGGTTCCCCGCTGGAAGCAAGACTCCTCAAAGTACCGCATTGCATGTGGTCTTAGAGCGAAACGCCAAAAGTTTATACAAGTCCGCTTTTGAAGCCGTGTTTATTGATGATTCGTTTGGCTCGACAAGGTATCTAAAGAACCTGTCTTAGGTGCATGTCAGGGTCCATATATTTGGCAGCTCGGCAGTGGAGAAAAAGAAGAACGAGACAGAAAGGATTTGGTAGCTTGGCACTAAATAAAAAATAACGAGAAATACTTTAGTTGCACGTCAAAGCGTCCATATGTTTGGGGCTCAGCAGTCGACAAAAAAACGAGAATTGACAGTATATGCGGGTAGTTCACTTGCTCCGCTCTCCCTAAGGAAAGTAATAGATTGTAGTGTACAACAATGCAAAACCTATTTAACTCTCACGAAAACACGGTAGTGGGCAGGTAAAATTAGAATTACCCAAACTGTTGCAGCTCGGCTTAGGTATTAGGACAGACAGACAGTTAGGACAGATTCTTTATTTTACCGCACAGATAAATAGCCAGTGCTCCAGTGCTTCTTATTTTACCACTAATTCTGTTGATTAAAACAATTGTTTCGCCGTTAATATTTTCCAGAGTTTTCGATTAAGTGGAAATTGAAGCTTTGGAGTATTAAGGCTTTAATCCCAACCGTCCACAATTCATTAATATGATTCTCTGAGAAACTACTTCCTTCTTGATATTTAACCGGCGTCAAAACTTGCCCTCGTGAGCTTTTTCCGCTAATCAAGTATAGGGCGGAGAAACTTCTGAACATTGTAGACGACAGAAATATTACAAAAAAAGCGGAGGATTTAATCGCTTAAAATAGATAGCTTGCATGCATTCAGATCCGTGTGAACAATTATTCCGTTTTTATTGAGGGCGGAAAATTTGGTAAACAAGATTTTCGTTCTGTTCGCCAATATTTCTGCAAAGGGTTACTTTTCGCGCCATTTTGTCAACAAGAAAGCCCTGCTACGACTCTGTCGGTTGCACTTTGAGTACGCATGCGTCGATCCAATGGCCGATCTATCCTCGGAAGTGCTTGACTCGATTGATCGAAAAGCTCCATTATATTTTCACTTGTTGCTTCTCTACCATTCTTGATTATTTAAGAGCTATTTTTGTCGAAGGGCTGGCTATTGCGTCGTCCAATACCAGTTTTTCTAATGCCTCAGCGTCTACAGAAATTGATTCCCGTCTGCATATTAGGTTGCTCGAAAAATATCCATTCCAAATATTTGTCCTTCGGTTTTTTTCCAGGCACGAAACAAGAATTGATAAACCTTTTAATTTGCGTCTGAGCCGTATCACGTCATTTGGTGAAGTCTATTGTGGATAAGAAATGATTTTTTTTTTGGTTATTTTAAGGCAGCTTCTGGTTCATTTTTGTGTTTGCAAGGAAAGGAACTAGATAGAAGGGTACCGTGGATGAAGACACTGGATAAAACTACAGTAGTTAAGCCGGTAACGGGCTTAGTTGAAGGCCCCTTAGTCTGGTAATGGCCTATCTGATCCTATTCATCTCAAATCTTAAAATTTTCTCTTTCACGTTAATTCTAAACATTTCTCCCTGCCGTATTTTCTTCATTAAAACATTCTTTCAGACATTTTTTGTGCCAATAACTCAAGCACAACCTACTTGAGGCATGTTTAGATCGGCCCCATCCTCGGGTTGGGTTTCAAAAATAAGTTGCTGCTACTGAGATACGCTGAAATATTTAAAAATAAAGCAGCCGTTTGATGGAAATATTGATAATAATATTGTTCACTCTGCAGCCTTTTTTGTCCAATGAAGCATCGGCCCTGTTTGAGCTTAAAGGGACAGGTTCACGGTTCAGCGCATGCTCATATATCAAAATGCTATTTTTCTGCTGGGACATGCTGTATCGTCTATGGAAGCAATATGACCATGTCATAATGTTGTCAAAGAACCAATCTGCGTACTCCTCCTGGCAGACACTTGATCAACGTATGTGCAAATAGCTGTAAATTAATCAGCCATTGAATAAAACCTTCGGGTCAACAATAAATTCAACTTTGGTAGTGTTGGCATGATCCACTAATTTTTTCTGCGATTTTAGTACTCCTCCATCCTACTTCAGGTTACTTTGAAATACACTTCTACTTTAAAGTACACGCTGAGATCGCTGAGATACATGAGAGTGGGATTATTAACCGATAGAATTGGGAAAAAGTAATTTAATTAATGAGCATGCAGTTATCCGTGAACCTGTCCCTTTAACATTCCCATAGACTGACTTTTGGCAGAAAAAGCTATATTCAGAGATGAAAGCGTATGGACTCTACTACCCTGTATACTGTATACAGCTTGCTATGAAAATAGAATTACAGTAAATTACAATTTTGTAATTCCTCTTAGGACTGTCTGTAAAAGCCTGTGTGCAAACTTTCCTATCACCTTGCCAAACATAAAGAGAGAGAGAGAGATAGAGAGATACCCAGGCCTCGGTTCCTGAAAGTCTTTAATTCAGGATTAAAATTTTGTTCCACTTTTCGAATTTACCTTTCTATGCATTGCTTAGGGTAAGTTTTGCGTTATCATTTTGTTTCAGTATTTTGTGAGCTCGAGTTACATGTCCTTAGACAAGAAAACCTTGTTTAAAATTTGGCTTAATCCTGGGTTAAACTTAAGAATCTTTTGAGGAACCGTGCCCTGAAGTTTTCACTACTATTAGTAGGGCGCACGCGCGTGAACTCGTCCCTCCACGTTTCCTCGTGGGTGGCGATTTTCACGTGCGCTTACGTATTTCGCTCGCTTTTCGAAACATTTTTAAAAGGAGTTTATTGTAGTCTAGCAGTAACTTCCCAGACTAGAGTCCGCCGTAGAAAAATGTGCGAAACGTGCAGTTAGTGCCGAGGATGGGATTTATCTAGCTTTAGATCTAAAAGAGCGCATGAAAGAGGCTCTTAGCGCAGCTTCTAATGGCAGCTTTCTCATAACAAGACGTGACATAATTATCAATTTGTTGTTAGGACTTCATAGACTTCCTATCGCTCAAATCATTCTCAGGATTTTTTTTGTGGGCAGTTTCTGGTGTTTTTGAAGAAATCGTATCCAAAGTTTATCAGGGGCAACCAACGACCGAATGTTTCCAAATACGTTAGAAGTGTCTCAAGAAAATGTCACAGTTTTATCTATGATTTAGAAGCCTGTGGTTAATTTGGAGCTGCCCTGTGGTTTACTGAATATAACTTTCAATGTTCATCCTAGTCCTACTCTGTCAATATTTTTCTTTTTGAGAACACTTGTCATTTATGACGTACTTTTCTAAAGCGATGTTTTACTGAGTGAACTCTGACAGTAGATTTGACCTTCTACTGGTAAATATCCTGCTAAAAATAGAAGAGAATTTGGGATTACAGAAAAAGCGTTACCGCCGCCAAAGAGTGAAGTGTTTTGCTTTAATGAGGAAGTCAACCAAATATGCCATTAATGAAGTCGCGTCAAACCCGGCACGCGAAAAACAGTGGAGACTCTAAACTCTTAAAAAAAATCCTTTTACCTATTCCATACTTCTCATTGCATTAAATCCGGCCCTGAACGTTCTAGATATAGAGTCTCCGGCGTTTGAAAAGTCTTTTCGTCCGGTTGAGGTTTGCCGTGAGGCAATTTACAGTTATTGCGCATCTCGCCACATCTGGGATTTTTTAAGAGTTTTCCGTCGCTCACCTCTCGAAAATAATCGAAAAGCCGAAAGAACTGTCGGTAATAACAGCACCAAATATAAATATTTGGTATATAGTGAGGTTACAGACAAAAACATGAGCTTGTCAGAGATTTGGATTAGTTTGCGGATGGCACGAAAGGGCGGAATATTGTTATCATCTTAGATAATCTTACCCCAAGCTAATTTTGAGTCTCAAAAGTGAAGGAAAAGACTGATCGTGCCAATTCCGCGTACACTGAATAGATTTGACCGGCTTAATCTCTGGCAAAGCTAACAAAACAGATTCATTACGTCAAAGAAAAAAGATACTATACGCTGTAATCCTTTTGACGTTAGTCGTGGTGTGTTTGGGGAGGCGGGGGAGGGGAGGGGAAGGGGGAAGGGCACAGAGTATATAAAAGTAGGGTATCCCGCCCAGGGATCCCGCCTATTTCCCTATTAAAGAGGGATGTTCCAAGCCAAACTGTTTCGTTAGCGAATGGAGTTGTTGGGAGGTGACTGTAGAGGGACTTGCTTCTATCCATTTTCACACGTACAATACGTTAATACCAGACTACTCGAAGTGATCCCCTCTTCCATAAAGTGCTTTCTCGCACAAAACGATACTTTGTAACGAGACGTGAGCGTGTTACGGGCACGCAAATAAAACTACTTATCATTTGTCATGACGCAGCTAGGGTTTAATGGGTGTTTCTTCAAACGTATATGCCGCTTCTTTGACGCGAGAACTTTCTTGCGTTCAATCAAGGCACGTAGCTTTGTAATAATTATAATAATAGCGTGAAGTAACAAAAGGATCAAGTGGCACCATTCAAGCGAAAGCTATGTGGTAGCACTCCACAAGGAAAAAAAACAACTCCAGGAACAAGTGGCGGCTCTCAAAAAGCTTCCGTTTGAATTCACTTGTAACACTCTGCATTTTGGTGCACGTACTTAAAGTTATAAAGACAACTATAAAACCTTATCACAGTGGCTTTAGCTCTGTTTTATTTTATGGAAAGTTGTCCTGACTTTTGCTTCTGCGCAACTACAGTCACACAACTTGACCATTCAAGCGGAATCTTTGTAAGATCACTTGTTTATCAGCTTGTTTTTCTTTGTGGTTCTTTGTGGCGTGATCTCCGATTCCTCCAGGAAGTAACAAAGAATTACTGAAGCGATTCTGTTAAAGAGAATAATTAGTAACAATTAACTGACGTAGCAACGATATCAGTATTCGATATTTTCGTCAGGAAATAATTTGGGACGAAAATTCAACAGCTGTGGCAGTAACCTGTCTGTATTTTGGCACTTTCGTTCTCAATAAACACCCTCTCTTTTTGTTTTGGCGGCTACACGCATACTTAATTCTGTAGCATGTACGTAGCTTGCGGGGATGTCCAAGTCGATTGAGCTGCTTCTTTTGCTTCGTTACGTTCTATTTTCTAGATGTTTTAGTTGTGAGGATGTCCAAGTCGATTGAACTGCTCATTTTGTTTCGTTACGTTCTATTTTCTAGGTGTTTTAGTGGCAGAAGTATTTTTTGTTGTTGGAGCACTGAACAACAAACGGTGCTAACAGGGCGTGATGTGCGGCACTGTGACCGAACGTCTTAAAAGAAACACTTCTCTATTGAAGTGTCAGTATATTTAGCACTAAGTACTTATTAAGGACGCCGTTTTTAAGTTCTCATGGTAGACGGAACGACGTCTATCTCTACGTGGTTAGGGTTGTCGCTAAGATTCCAAGTTGCTAGGTATATACAATTGCTGGGCGTGAAGTCGAACAGCTAGGAAGTTCTAATGTTCCATGTTTACCTGACTATTATCTCCTCGCATGATAGCACAAATCACCTAACACAAACTTTCGATTAGTATGAATGCCATTTTGCTACTGCATGTTAGTTTACTTGTGATTTAAAATGTGATTGAAAATCGATGAAAGGGTGATTGAAACTGTTCGCGTTTGTTGATGTTTTGATGTTTTCAGTCGGTGCGAACTGTTAGGTCGAAAAATAAAATCCTAATGTGTGTCAACTCAAATGATTAAGTCCTGACCAGTAATTTATAACTCTTTCTTAATATTCAGATTTTCTGCCAAATGACTGCATTCTTTCCTCTCTTAGCGCTTTTAATATTTTCCTATTTTTTCTAGGTTATCCCTATATTAAGATCTCCCCTTACAGATAACCCACCCACCCCGGGAAAGGTTGGCCACACCACCGCGGTCTACGTCCCCTACTCTTTTCGAACAGTGTTCGAAACAGTTCTTTTACGTCCCACAAGAACCAGATAAGAGAAAGTGCTGTGAGAAGGGACCTACGGTTTTTCGTCCTTATCCGAGAAGACTAGAAAGTCTAACCGTTTGTAGATGCGATTACAAAGGCAGCACTTTCGTCTCAGTTACCTAAAGACGTTGAGTGTTGGTCTAGCCAGGGTTTGAACCTGTAACCTCCCGCTCAGCAGACTGGCGCTTTCCCAACTGAGCTAAGATAACTCGAAAAGGCTGGAGAAAAACTCGAAAGACTCTCACTTTTTTTTTCAGGTGCAAGAAGAGGAAGAGAAAGACAAGATGGACCTGATCCGCTTGGCTCTTGCGCGTAACCTTTCAAGAACTATCTTATAAAGCTGGCGACTCGTCGACGAAAGGCGATGAACAGCTCCTAATCAGTTGCTAAAAGGTTGGAAATATAACGAAAAAATTAAAAGCCGAGAATGTTAAATACAGCTAAACCATCTCGGAAATGACCTCTCCACTTCCTTCAGAACAAAGGTGGTCGCTCGTGAGTAATCAGCGGAACACTGCAGGTTTTTAAACGTAGGTTGTCAGTGAGGCAGTGCATTAGGTCTATTTGTGAGGACACCTTGTGGCAATAACATAACAGGATCCCGAATTGAGGAAACGGTTTGGGAGAAGTTCTTCACAAGGTCACAAAAATGTCAGAAAGGAATTTGAGCGGACTTATGGACAAATGATAGTCGGTTATCAACTGAGAACAATACTGAAAATTGAAACTAATTTATTGTTTTTTGTAAGGTCAAATGGATATTCTCACATAATCCTGACTACTATTCATGTACTTTGATCCACTAGCCTAATCACTCGCTAGATTTCTTGGACATTTCGTCCATGAAACCACACAAGTAACTGATGTTGTGTACTGAGTAAAAAGACTATTTCGCCCATATTTTTTCTTAAGTTAATTGCCAGAATTCAGGAGACTGATAGGCAGTTCCCAGTTCTCTGGGCAGTTCCTATTGGTCAAGGAAACTCTAGGGCGAAATTTTGACCTGAGTCAAGGAAAATTGGTATTTTGAGCGGAAAGGATCAAGTAAACTTGAGTCTGTAACATTGTTGATTCTTCAGGCTAAATGAATAATCTCGTAAAATCGCCAGTCCTGTATGGCTGCTATGCTTGAACTTTGATGCACTTAACTTTGTCCTTTGGACCGTCATTTTTTTCAGGAAATTGCACAAAAAAATCTTTCAAAAGGTACTACTATCCACACCTTTTTTATGATTTGAAAGGGCTACTGACAGCCAAAGCTCTTTAGTAAACCATGAGGGCAAAGCGATAATGAAAATCTCACTTTTACTCGACTTAAAACCAGGGAGACTTTACAGAGGTGATATCCAATGTATTGGGCTGTCTGTGGATAGGAGCAACGCTAGTTTATTTGGCTTTTGTCTTTATTTGCGTGACAGTTGAATTTAACATGCAGAATTGATCAAGTAGAGGCAGTTTGTTCTGTTCTTGATCTCCATAACATAAGAGGTCTTCAACGAATCCCGCTGTATAGTTTTGCTCGATACAACCTGGTGTTTCACTGTACCTATATAGCTCTTAGGTATCTTTAAAATAAATTACATTTATATATCTGAATTGCTTTTCTGAGGCATTTCACTTGGTACTCTCAGACTGTCAGTCAGGTAATGTACGTATCGACTTTGAAGTCGCTGAATGAAATCATTGTAAAGAAATCTACTCGGCCGAGCAGTGCACTCGTCTACAGCGGCGCACGAATTTTTTCTAAGAGGAAATAAAAACGGCTACTTTTAGATGAATCTTTCGCTGGCGGAAACGTTGTGACTTTGACAGTAAAAAAATCGACTTTTCGTGATTGTGAACGTTATTAAGTATTTTTTGCCTTGTTCTTCCGGTCAATTTATCATGATACTGGTAGGCCTAACCAAGAACAATACGAGTGCTTTATCCAGAGAGCAAAGTTTAAAAACATTGTACATGTGCTGCATGCGATTATGGTTTATTGTGATCGGCGAGGAAGTTCTTACTAGCTTGAAAGTCTCCTATTGCATCTTTGACCGTTACGCAAAGAGAAGCTGTAGTGGTCTAGAAGGTAAATGATTGTAAAATGTCACCATTCAATGTTGTTAGGCAATACTTTTAACTTAAATTTTCTAACGCGTTGCTGTATACCACAAGAATGAGCAACAGAGCTTCAGCTGAATCCAGTCTGTGCGTTCAGTGCAAAGTAACCTTTTCACTCAAGTGCCTATGCAAAAACCAAAACTGAAAAACCCTCAACTTCATTATAACTGTGAAACGAATAGAAACGTGAGGGTAATGCTGAAGAGGTTTTCGGATATTATTGGTAGCATCATAGGAATTCATCCACAGACTCAGAGTTACTTACTAAATAACAGCGTGTAGAGGTTTCGTACGGTCACACCGTAGAACTGTAGCCTCTACCTGCTCTAACTTAGAACTACAATATGATCTCTCTAATCGAGTAAAAAGGATAAGCCAACTCAGTGATAACCCCCATGGTCCTGGGTCAGTTTCCTGTTGGGTCCGCATTCTCTATCTGCCTCGCGTGTTTCATGTTTCGTATTTCTTGATTTCAGCGTTTTAATTTGTAACACCAAATTTGAAGGGAATATACTCAAACCATATCTTTTTGAGTTCCTGCATGTCCTGTTTTCGTCCTGTACCCGGCCATCTGCCATACGGTTGTTTGAAATGCCCCCAAGTGTTTCAGCCGCTTTATAAGTAGTTCGAATTTTCCTTCCTTTTCGTTTTAAGCCTTTCCCTTTCGGCGCTTTTACCTTTTTACAACACCACGCACATAGCAGATGTTCCTGTCCAAATCGCTCACTATCAGCGAACTTTAGTCACCTCCTTCAAGAAACCGTAAATTTTGGCCGGTTGATTCTTCCACTTTTACTTCGGTACAGGAGCAAACCTCAGTTGTTAGTTGGTTTCTTGACCAAAAAAAAAAAGATCAACTCTAGAAACGTTTCTTTGTCATGATTTGACGAAGTAATCAAGCAGTATCATTTCTTCATTTTATACCTCATGGCTTGCAATAAAAGATTGCGTTCATCGTGTGGGAGTTATAAGAAAAATAAATTCGTAACATTTAATACTAATTGCCCTTTCTGTAGTTATTAGGAGACATATAAATCGCTTACTTCTTTCTTATGTTTTATTCTTATCCAGTCTTATTCCTATCTTTTCTTTTCCTTGTCTCTACCTAAAATTTTTATTGAACTTTACCGATTATGCTCTTGTAGCCATTTCAGAGAGCGCTTTGCAGGGCTCTTCTCCTAGCCGTTCTAAGAGTCCTTTATTTTTCTTCCTTCGTCGCTCGCTCGGTCGCTGCGCGTCCTCATGCATTGAAGCTCACTCCGCTCAATTTTAACAACTTATGAGAGGTCGACTTGTAGCAAGTCTACTCCTCTCCACAGTGCAGTTCTTGTTCATCGTCTCAGAAACGCAAATGTGGAAACAAGCAACTATTAGCTTCAGCAAACGGCGGTTTCGTAAGAAAAACGAGAAAGGAAAGAAAACAACTGGCTTTGACAACCTTTTTACGCATTAAAAAAAAAAACATTTGTTAACTAGCTCTACTGAAAACAGTCCATTACTGTCTTTGTAGAATCCGTTCTTATGTTATTTTTTACACCGACTAAAACACCCTTACCGTCGAATGGGATTAGATAGAGTAAAACCGAAAGTGTGCGTTTTTAGAAGTAAACGTTTAATTTTTCTTATACACTTTTTGACGCTTGAGAACCGTTTATCCTTGGCTTAAAAGTAATTCCACTTATGTCTTTTCTTTTGTGTTTTATTCTTTCCTTTCTTCCTGGCAATTTAAAACTTCTGTGTTCTTTTTTCTGCGCATGTCAGGAGCGCTGCTTCTTTGACTTGGGGGTGTTACGTGTAATTATACCGAACTGAGTAATTATAGTACTGCAGGATCCGTGGACTCAGTAATCATAATTATATTTTATCTTATCGGCCTTTTTACCGTGCCGATCGGGAGAAAAGGCTTCAAGTGCCGGTCCTTGGATTTTTTCTCGCGCCCTGCCTGTTTAAACTTTGCCGGCGCGTCAAAAGAGCAAGCTACTAAAAGCGCTTTTAAACGTGTCAGCAGTTTGCTTTAGTGGTCGCTTATCATCTTTACTTAATGAGTCTGCGGCGGTAGAGGCTTTACATCCACCTCTCTGCTTGAATACAAAAACAACAATCGGGCAATGTATGTGTTTTTCTTTGGCTTTAAAGTTCAGATTATCTTGCGCGGCCAAAACAACAATTGGTATATCAAGGGATGTAGATATAATCAAGGCGGTAAAATGGTCGCGCAGTTTGCTCCCTGCCTCCGGGCGCGTTTGATGTCTTAAATACAATGAGCGTATCGTTTGTTAATTTTATTTCAGTTATTGCCCCCTCGCTTAATTTCTCGCACCAGGGTATACAGCGTTCAAATTAGCGCCGGCGGATCGAAGGATTGTTAAGAGCAATTCGTAATTATTCGAGAAAATTATCCTACTTTACCGATTGCAGCCAAGCTCTGTTTTCATGCTATTTACCACACGTTTGTTAGTTATCGTGTTAGCATTTCGGATTAGCAGAATTTTTGCTGCTTCACCAAAGTTTAATCTTCTCCGTCTACACCGCAGTTTATTGTTTATTCGCCATATAGTAATGCTTCAGGCATCACCCGTTAAAACTCTCCTTGGTGTAGTTTTTTTTTACGTTAGACACGGGTAGTGAAATTTAGGTAACATGTGATTAAATCGCGCTCAGAATTTGCCTTGAATCCACAAAAAAAGCTATTTGCCACCTAGATAATAATTTTTAAATCTTGGTCTTTTTACAAAATCGGCCCATGGTCTACTAAGAGAAAGCTCTCGTCGCTTGAGTAAAGTCTCGTTGCTTCTGAGAATTTAAACAATCCTTTTGGCTTGGCTTGAACAGCCATCTAGAGTCTAGCCGGACAAAACGGCCTTAACCTCTCTGAGTCCTCTCTTCCACTTAAAATGATTTTTTATTAGCGGGTTTTATCAAGGATCATAAGCTTACCGGTGGAGCGACAACGAATTAAAAACTCATTTATCTTGACAGAAGCAACTTTACTGAATGTTCAAAGTTTCAAGCTTGAACTTAGAGTGATACACTTACCAAAATACTGAGCGTGAGTGGTCGGGCATACTCCACTCAACTCTTACTGAGATTTGCTATCTGAAAAAAGTGCGTTTTTTTTTTCTTTTACATACGTGTATTAATTACTCATTTCTCAAAGCATCATGAAGTCATGTGAAGTGGGCTTTTATTCTGACATTGTTTTTCTAGGGAGGGTTTAAATCTATAACCTGATATCGATCGACTGCCAGTTCGTCATTCGTCGTTCCATTTCACTTCCCTTCATAGTTTCATTTAGGTCGAAATATTTTCGGCTTCATGTAGCTCATTTTGCGTTAGGCTTTCCGTCGGGATGGCGAATATAATAGCTATTATATCGCTGATAACTTTGTCGGACCGCATATGAGCCAATCAGATTTCTTCTGGTAGTATTTCAATTACAAGGCTGACCCTGCACTGCCCCTTACGTATTTAGATGAGTTTTATGCCCAAACTAAAACGTCTTGGAAACTAAAACAAGGAAGTTGTGTTGAGTCGGCATTGGCAAGCCACCTTACGAATTCCTTGCCAAATTGAACCCTAGAAATTATTTTCTTTTTCAAGTATAAATAATAACAATTTTTATTTATTTGCCGAAATTTTTTAGCCTGGTCTGTAAATATGCTTAAAAAGTCATTATATTGCAATAAGTCAATGTAGAGGATACCGTCTGTACCTTCTGGAATGATTAAGCTGCGGAAAAATTCTGAGTCATAAATCTTTCATACTGACCCACGGAATTTTTTTCTTTTTAATATTAAGGTAGACCGAGGTGGACCTAGTATTTATTTCATGCAATCGAGGAATTGAGTAAAAGGACGTTCTCGGAAAGATAAATGTAAAGATACATGTTTCCTGCTAAATATAAAAAAATTGTATTCGATCCCAAACTTTTTTTAACCTTGTAAGCTACTCTGCTTTTTTATTATTATTTATTTCAAAACAATTATGCCCTGGGCGGTTCTCATTTTGCAAATGTTTTTCCTTCATTTGCTAAAAAGGTTATATTATTATTATTATTATTATTATTATTATTATTATTATTATTATTATTATTATTATTATAAAAAAAACGACTGGGATCAGCTTGTTCCCGCCTATCTTCAATGGACGCTTTTTTGCAAGAGTAAGCGGTGTTTTATGTTTGCTGTAACAAGCTATTAATGCATACTTAGCCTTTGAAAGCCACAGTTACTCTTTCTATTTTGTTTATACCCTGAGCTTTTTTAATGCCAAGAATCGCAATTATACAAGTTTCTCTTGGCGAAACAAAGTAAAAAATAAAATATATTTTTCGCTTTTTCTCTATCCCCGTCAAAGACAATAGAGAACATGCCCCAGTATAGTTTAAATGTTCAAATTAAAACGACCGCATCTCTTAATTGGTCTCACTGAGTAGCAACAATTTGTCAAAATAAATGCTCCTTAAAGTTGTGGGGAAGCTGCGTCATGCTTCACCCACAGTTTCCATTTCCGGTGTAAAACAAGGCACTTCCGGTTAAGCGCTCGAGTGATTTCCGCAAGATTTTTCTCGTCTCTGCGATCGACTTAACTATCAGCCATTTTTTAAAAATTATTGTTTAACGCAGAGCGAGCTTTTGTTCAGACAATATTGCTCTTGGAAACGGGAACATTTGAGAATATAAAACTAAAAGAAAACGCCGCCGATCTGCTGACATTTTCGATTTTTTGACTCACTGGGTAATTGACACTTCGTCAATGAAAAGCGGCAAATTCAAAGGTTTTCAAAATAGCCTCTCGTTCGAACGTGCAAAAAGTGAAGGTGGCTAATTGAGGACTTATAGCTCGAAACTTTCAATTCTTGGTAACAAAAGTCGAAATTACAAGTCTGTCAGGCGCCTTGGATACGGCTAATAATTTTCCTTTCAGTTGTTTAAAATTTTAGACTTCGAGCTCTTTTATATCCGTACCGCCAGTCGGCCTTGCCACGCGAAATTAAATAGTTTGTGTTGGTAACAAAACAGACAGGAAAACTAACACATTTACTCACTGCAAATTCTGTTTCCTCGCCTCGAATACGAACTATTTTTAGAGGTAGACAAATCTTTTTTCTTTACATAAACATTACAGCGCCAAATCCAGTTGCTCTTGGCTGCGTGATCATTCGTCTGAGGAAACAATATTACAAAGCACGTCAGGTTTAAAATCAAAATACGCAGCGTGCTCATTTGAAAGTCGTTATTTAACACGGATCTTTTTTCACCGAATTTCTAAACAACGGGTTGATTCAAATACTGCATTGTGCAGCCGCATAAGTGAATTCGGCGGTCGCGCGAATCGTTCGCTCTGTACAAGACCAAAAAATACAAAAATGTTGACGCTATTTTCGAGCGATGAACGTGCTAAAACGCACGCAAAAATCGAGTGATAAGGAAACATAACTTTTTCTCATCAAAAGGACCGGCCTAACATGAAAGGCACCGCCGAGATGCTTGTGTTCCGTGAAATATTAAAATTTGTCTCCCCGCGCTGGGTTGAGGTAACTAACATCACAAAAGCTCTGTTTCGGACCATTATGGAAAAATAGGACAAGCAATTCTTAGCGGTGTTTGTCTACCTCTCCGTTACAATCAATTTTTTGCTCTTAAATTACTCTGGCAAACACTCTCTTGTGACACAAAGGGAAACCCGAAAAGACAAATAATAATTATTGCTGGCAACGTTAAGTTGAGTTCTTTCTCGGTCCTTAACCTAATTTCAGCTAAGCCGGACTCAAAAAGGAGCCGCATTCGTTGGTGAGGACGACCAGTTCAAAAAATTATTATCTTGTAGTAATACAACCAATAATGTGTTAAGTGAATTGCATAGGCCCGACACTTCATCAAATAAAAAAAATTCATTAGCAGATATTTTGAATAAGAATGCCGGAGACGGCGAAAAGCGTTTCGTGAAAAAAGTGAAGGAGAAAGCAACGTGATGTTGAGGTAGATTTAGAAAGGAATCGCACGCGCTATAAAAAGAACCCCTTCAAATGCTTTGATCGCTCCGAATTCCGTCTCGATGTAGCCATTTTGAAAAGTATGACACGAATGCTGATTAAAAATTACAAACAAATTTCCCCGCCATCCAAACAATCAGCAGAGCTCACTTGTCGAATTTGATTGACATTGATATGCCTTTAGACTTGCCGCTCTTTGCTTATCCAAGATTGGTAATGAGAGCGTTTAATTCATTTTGTGGTTTAAGACGATTCGCCGCACTAAATCCTCATTTAGCACGGAACACAATAGCTCTGAGCGAAAAAGCGACCCAATCACTAACCAAGATAGCCATAAAAGAGTCGCTTTATTCCTAGATCGGCCTCAACTCGTTTGGGGTTTTCACTACTCATTGCAAGGCAATCAGAAACGATTCAGCCAGCTGCACTTAATTACAGCCACCGTCGACATGTGTGAAGTTGCCATAAAGCACGTGCTATCACCCGGGGCACCGAAGTGCGCTTTCTGATTGGTGCGGTCTCGTGCGCCGTTGTGACGTCCTCTCCCGAGGGAATTGATCGCTTCATGCGCCGCCTTTTGCTAGCGGCTTCGTTTGAAGTAGTTTTTGCAACCTTACCGCACTTGAAAACACTTAGGACCCAAATGCGGAGCGCTTTCGAGCACTGTGAACATTTTCTCGCGCGAGAAACCTTTCAAGATCAATACGTGGAGGGCAAGATCGCCGATCGCGTGGCCTTCATTTATTTACGATTTTTCAGTAATCGCCTTCAACGCACATTTTGAGCAGTTCATCGGAGCGTCGCGAGTGATATATGTATTTGAATATTTGCTTTGAGGGCTCACCGCGGCTTACGTTTGATCTCTGCGAGGCATTCTCTTAGTGAGATCCGACGAACAACTGTAGAGCAGGTTGGTGGCTCAACTCGACTGAATGCGGACCGCAGTTCTCCGCGATTTGGAATTATGGATTTGAGGCAAACACATTCGAAAAGCTTTCGAAAGGTTTATTATGATCAGAGGGAATCACAACAGAAATCGAGTACCGCACGTGAAATGCTACTGGCCGGATCAGCGGCCGACTACCCCACAACTATGCGACCCCCTCCAACCGGCGAAGATTCGAACGACAGCGAACGCTCTAAAGGAAAGTTAGGGGTTTCCTCGAAGCCTGAATCGTTCCATTCAAGCTCTCGAATGACTCCAGGGAGATTTTCGAAGAAAGAATCGATTCCAGTGCGAGGTTTTCCAGGACTCGATTCGGACGAAGAAATGCTTGAGCGGGTAGGATTTGAGCCCGAGGGTAGCGCCGCTTCAACTCCGCAATTTGAGCGATGGCCGACAAGTTTGAGCGATATGCTTATGGATTGTCAAGGATTTAACTCTTTTTATCAATTTCTACGACAGGAGAAGAAAGAAAATCTCTTAGACTTCTGGCGGGCAGCGGAATCGTTCAAGCGAATGGCACCGATTTCGTATGAACTTCGAACAACCGCCAAAGCGATTTTCCAGAAGTTTGTTTTTGCTGCGAGTTCTGACGCTTTGGAAATCAGCGATACAGTTAGAAACGAAATAGCACAGCATATCAATGATCAGTCTGTGGATTGTGGACTTTTTGAAGAGGCCTTATCAGAAATCATGGTGAACATGAAAAATAATCATTATCCTCGTTTCATGAACACAAGCCTGTACAAGGATTGTCTCCAAAGCGGCGGCGAGAGTCCTAAAGATTTAAGCTTATGTGAACGCTATCCACAGACACCGAGATTCCATTGTGGATATCTACCTACTCTTCCGGAAGAAAAAGTTTTAGGATTTGACGAGATTGAGGACGATGGAGACCAATTTGAATTTGAACAACATCGCAAAAGTGTGAAAGGATTGTCTCATTGTGGAAATAGACAGGGCTCAGATGAACACAATGCGCGGTAAGTGACTCGCTCAATTTCCACCATAACAAACTGCTTTTTTAATCTTGAGCTCAATAGTCTGGCAATGTTGCCGGATTTTTACACTTGAAATATCTTATTGAGTTACTCGACAGTTAAATCTCTCTGTTTGAGTGTAGTTATCAGCAATTTACATTCAGCGTTTCCCGAATATGATTGGGCCGTTGTTCAGCAATGTTATTGCAATTTACTTGCTCTTGTTTTTGAGCGATAATCTTACCGACTTTGTAGCTAATGAAAGCATGAAGTACAGATATTTTGTTTTGGTTTTTATGAGAGAGATTAGAGCGAAAATCGTAAGGATTACCCAATAGAAACAGATATTGCTTCTCTTGAAGTTTACGTTGGAAACTTTGTCAACTTTCGATTATGTACGGTGCCTTGTGTACAAACCCTCATACCGGTTAATTGAGACTGATGTTTAATTTCTAAAGAATTTTTATCCTTTACAACGGAAGTGTTACAATCTTAATTTAGAATGTGCACTATTTACTCTGTTTTAGTCCTTCGTTGTCAGTTATAAGCCTTTTTTACTAGCTTTTCAAATGTTTCTGCGATGATGTTGAAGTTGTTTGACCTGATCCCGATAAAATTAGAACTAGTGAAAACTACAAAAGTAATTGTCATTCTCTTGGAACTAAACGCATTGTTTCTGTGTTCGAAATCAATGCTGTTCTTCGTTCCGGCGAATGATCGCTCGCCGTGGGAACAACATAAGTGATCGATCAACAAACTCGGAAATAAAATTTGGCAAACTTTGTGTTATATAACTAAGTGACTTTTTTTTTCAATACGGAGAGTCTTTGATACCCCCCGAAATGATTGCAAATCTGTTAAATCTATCAAGTTTTCTAGTAAAATTAAATTATGTGTAAGATGAAAACGCATCAATCTTTTGACTTCAAATGAACTGAGCATGTTTCTATCGTAAGATTGATCGCTTTGACCGGTAAAGCGTGCTGGTTGTATGTTCAGTTATTGTGTAGTTTAGTTAGAAGTACTTGTAATTTGGAGAGGGTGTGAATTCCTATGTTGCTGTTTCCAGCCGTGAGCGGACACTCGAGAAGCAAGTATCGGGTTAATGAAAACTGACGGTTCGAGGTGATTGTAACTTTCCTAAAGACTCTGTTTTGGATTTTAACAGGTTTCTTTTGATTCCGTAAGGTCACTTGTTTGGCTTCCATATTTATGAATTCTTGTATCAAGTTAAAAGCATGACAAACAGTCTGAAGTGAGTGGAGATGCTAAGCAATAAAAGGCAAATTGAATCTGTGCAAACATACATTAACATTGGCTACTTAACTTTCATCGCATAATTGCAAAAAAATTCACAAATCTGATCATAATAACTTGGCCAGATTGCAGAACGGAATGACTGTTTTTTGCCATGCATAATCTTTTTTAAAAGAAGCTGCATTTCTTCAGATGCTTTTTTGGGTTCCGTTGAGTGTCATAGTCTAAAAAAGTAATCATTGAAGATTATGCAAAAGCTTGGTTAAAGATGGAATATTGTCGATTGTTTTCAAAACCTAATGTTTTTGTACCCTTGAAAAAAGTCATTTCTCTCATTGAGGATCATTCAAGCGTGACCCTGAAGTTAAGAAGGATGTTTTTGTTCCCATGGGGTCAACAAGCCAGTAGTGTGCTTGATGTATTTCTCTATTGTTCTCCACATTTTTTGCCTTATCAACTTTTAGTGTTTCCGTAAGAGCTACTCATAGCTTGAAGACATGCACGCTGTTTCAATTGCTTAAAGCATGCGACTAAAATCATGGGCATGTTTGTGCAGAATGAGGCTTCAAGTTATTCTACCAAGACAATTTTTCCTCTGCAGCAAAGATCAAGCCTGCACTTCTAAAACATTCTTTAATTTGTTTTGACACTACATTAGCATATCTATGATAAAGAAGGAATTGTAGAGTGTTTAACTTTTTTACTTCAACCTTTTAAATTTGCCAGGGTGCATTTCTTTTGGGAGAATCCAAAAATTATTAGACTATCAATATCTCTTTTGGATTCACTGCAGTGAAAGAAATGAACCCAAAATGGTCTCCTTAGGCTGACAGAAACATTAATGCAAACCCCATATCCTTGCTTAAAGAAATGCACAGCTTGTGAACCCTAAAAACCTAGATTTCGAGTCGGTCTAATGAATCTACTCAGAGTCTGACTTCTTAAGATTCAGAATCCATCAAATCCGTTTCTGGATTCAAGAACCTGGATTTCGATATGCTCATAGAATCACACCCTTTGCTTCTCCTTCAAATTATTTGGTATTTAAGTATTAAGTGAACATGTTTTTACACTTGACCCCCTTGTGCCCATTTTCAGAGTTGACCAGGCATCTGACCTTAAGTGAGGCTTTTAATACAATCAAACCCTGTCAATAGGACACTGAGTGGACCATAGAAAGTGTGTATTTTAAGCATGTCGAATTTAGAAAAAAAAATGTAAGGGCTTTCTTTCCCAAGGCAAACTGTCCGTAACACAGTGGAACCTCGATATAACGAAGGGCCAAGGGATGGGCAAGATTTGTGCGCTACATCAAGGTTTTGTTATATATTTGCTATAACAGCAGTAAAGAAAATCGTTTGTTATTCTGAGGTCTTCATTATATAGAGGTTCGTTATATCGAGGTTCCACTGTAATGAGGTGTCCTTATTATAAGCGGGTGTCCTCAAAGTGGGATTTGACTGTATTTGAGTGTACCCAAGTAATTCAACTGTAAGTGAAAGTGACTTTCACAAATTCAAACCAGATGGTTTCCTGTGACAGTCCTAGCTTTGACTTCACAGCTCTTGCTTCTCATGCCTGTCTTAGCTATCAGTCATTATTATTATTATTATTCATCCATCTCTTCATATTTGAATTGAACATAAAGATTTCCTTCCATGTAAAATTAACCATGCCATTGGCTGCGTGTGTTGATATAACTTTGCTTAGTTACCAGGCAAATTTTGTAAGCACATGCTTGAACCAACACCAAAGTTTGTTTACATCTTTTAACTGCTTCTTAAGTGTGTTTTTTACTAACTTCATTTGTTGAAAAAAGTTAAAATAAGTAATTAAAACTGTAAGAGCTGTTTTGTGACAAGTATTTTAACAAGAATGAAAGTGTTGATGTTGCACATTTCTCGATGGAAAGAACCTTTTCTCCAACATCTCTGTTTAACTTTTTCATGATTGTCAACCTGATGTCATAAGCTAGCAGTCTTAAGTCTTGGCTTATAGCCAAATAACTAAGGTATAATTAAAATGATATGATATGGTATGGAATGGCCATTTAAATGAAGCCTTCCAGCACCTCTTCTATGGCATTTGTTTCATTTACAAAAATATGCTTGGAAGTTTTGAGGAATATGGATTTTTGTCATTAAAGGGGAAACCATATGAAGCTGTGCTCCCTTCCTAGACAAGGCTTGTACTTGGGGGAAAATTTTGAAGTAGTGCTCAAAGTCCAGAAAGCTGATTAAATCAGGGGTCCAATATGGCAAATATCATATATTTTTTTCTGAATGCAAAACAATTCCTTATGTGCCCAAGGCAACATCAATGCTTATCGTGAGGGGTCAAACTCACAAACATTTTTTCCTTGTGCGGGAAGGCCAGTTGTTCATCTGTTTCAAAAGAAATTTTCAAGGTACTTCTCTTGATGCAGTTCTTGTTTTCTTATTACTATGATGTCTTTTTCTCAAAGTAGGATCCTGTTAGACTCCTTGGTAAAATTTTACATTTATTGCCCTTTTAATCACATTCTCTGTCTCTAAAACTGTTGTTTAATTTGCACCCTTAGAGGGCTGATCCATTGCAGACTTCCATTGAAGCGGTTGCTGTCACCATATCAGTATCCTACAGCTCCAGTGGGGTCTAGGATTGAGTCTGAGAACCAAAGCCTCTCCAGTGATGCTATGACGGAGGATACTATGTCAGTCACTGACAGTGCCTTGACTGAGTAAGTCAACATTATTTGACATGTACAAGCTTAATTATTAGAGGCATTGTGAGTAGCATGTTCCCAATTGAGATAATGTTGGCTCAGATTGCAATGGAAGACCTTTAGCATCCACGGCATGTTTTTGGGCAGCCACTGAAAGACAGTGTGCAATACAAGGACAGAAATAGAGACTAAATAATATAATGTAAAGCAAGCAAGAGGCCAGAAAAAATAGAGAAATATCATTCTCAGCACCTAGAAACACTGGGATATTCTGCTTGAATGTGTTTTGAGGCTGCCTCTGTGAGTTTCTAGTCCAAATGCCATTTCTCCCCTTGTCCTTTTTTTTAATCTAATCAGTGTAATGGATGGCAACCTCGAAATATTATACTTGGCTGAGTTGTGGGGTTTCGCTAGCCATGGGCAGATTGCTCTGTTCAGGAGCTTACTGGTCTCTTATCCCCTGGTTTCCTCAGGTTCCACTGCTCAAAGTCAGCCATTGGCTGAATTTTTTGTGCATACTGACTGTTGTTGCATTTTGCAGTGATACATCATCCAGATGCAGTGATGGAAGACGCAGATGTTCTTCAAATCGAAGGACAACTGCAGGTCACCATGGTGGACTGGCATTTGCTCCATTTATTCCGGTGAGTTACCCTACATTTAAGTGCAAGAACTCGCAAGGTGATGTCAAATGTTATATTTATGGATGAGTTTTGAGCAAAGAACAGAGTTTTGGATGAAATATTTTGAAGATGATGATTACACCCTTGCTGAAGGGACCTGGAAAAGAAAGGATACTAGCTTTATAAGAGTCGAAATCTTTTTGTTCTTTGCCCACCGCATTGTATGCCATCCAGCAAGGTGTTTTTGTCCCATGTGACCAATTCTCTGCAAAGGCCACATTATGATAGTGGTGTGGGTCTTATGTGATGCATGATAATTACATGCCTACAAAAAAAAATGGTTTTTTGTAGGGTAGAGGCAAGGTACTAATATCATTTCTGTTTTCTCAGCGCACACAGCGTGTTCCAAAGGACGCCAGACATCCATTGGCCAGTAATCCTCCTGAATTTGCAAGAGTCTTGACAGAGAAACTAGAGCAGGTTAAACTAGAGCGAGAAATTCTTGAGAGAGAAGCCAAGAACTTGACTTCTCATGGTTCAGAGGTAGGTCATCTCGTAAGAGGCCCTGTTAGAGTTCAACAAGGTACATGTCCTTAAAACAGCGACATAAGAGGGTTGGAAAAGCGGACAAACATCAAAGTTGAAAACGCTGGTGCTGCAGTTTATGTTGGAAGTTTATGTTGTAATGTCTCTTGAACTTTGATCTAGTGTAACTCAGAAAATAGAAGGACGTTATTAGCTCAGTGTATGTGGTACTCCAGTTTGAAGTTAGTACATCAAAACTGTGTCCTTAAAAGGAGAAGAAAGGCTCTTCAGTTATGGTTTTTTCAGTTGAGGGGTGCCTAAGTATTAATTTTTGTGTTTAAAACTGAAACACTATGCAGGCATTTCGTAAGTCCATGTCTTTAATAAAATCAATAATCCTGAAGGGCAGATATAAAATACTGTTTGATTTAGTTCGCAAACAATTTATTAGAGTCTATTATGTTCTAGCCGTTGCTTGACATTTCGATTTTTTATTCTGTCTTCTTAGGTGCCCAAAAAGTCAATTCTCCAACAAGCCATTGATAATAGCAGGAAAAATCCACTTAGCACCATGGCAATGTCAGTTGTTCCTGATCCTGCAGTACCTTACAGGGACACTCACCAGAACAGTCGTGTAGACGGTGGAGTAAGGAGCTCTGCCCCTAGCACATCTGCAGCAACGGTAGCTAATGACACTCGCAGTAAACCTACACAACCTCAGCAAGTGCAAAAAGTTAAAAAACCAGCTCCAGAACCCAAGGAAACAGTTGTTGATCCAGAACCAAGCATGCCTGTCCCTACCCAGGAAGCTGATGTGTGGGAGGAGCGCCCAAGTCGGAAGGATGACCACATTCCATTCCTAACGCACAATCACCAGCGCATCATGCAGTGGATGGAGGAAGGTGAGCAAGCACAGCAGGGTTCTCCGAAAGAATCAAGGCATCATCGTCATCACTCACCTTCCACGAGAAGTGGCTCAAAAAGTAAGCAGTCAAGTTCTATGAGGCATTCTGAGACGACGTCTCGGCATCTGCCCAGTCAGCCCATCGCTTCTGACCCTCTTATGCCTCCTCTTCCTGTGCCGCATGCATCGTCTGTTCTGGAGGAAACAAGAAGGAGGTTACTTGAGGCTCAGGAGGGTGAGAAAAGAAGTAAACATCATCAAAAGCAACGGTAAACACCATTTTGTTCTTACATTTATTTATTTTATATGAAAGTTGGGATCAGTGTAAAAGGGACCCACCTTGCTGTCATGATAGGAAAGTATGAAAGCACCAGAAGTTAGTTCAGCTGAAGAACATTGGCTTTTTTCACTTGTAATTATGCTTCCAATTTGAATATGAGTCGTATTACTTTCAGCTGGTGGATAGTTGTCAATAATTGACCTCCACCAAAAATAGGCAATTCTTTCATTAAAGTTTTGTTTTTTGTTCCTGAACTCTACATTTATTTGTTAAAAATGAAGTAGAAGATTCTATTTCTTTCAAATTGTGTGGCTCTTTAACGGCGGGGGCTCTGTTGAAGTTTTTTTTTCTACCTTCCTAAAATGTTTGAGAGTTTTGTTTGTGCTCCAAAAGTCTTCGTTATTTTAATCCTTACGATACCCTTCATTGCAGATCAAGTTTCTGACCACACATGAACTTAACATTTTTTATCAATGTATTATGGTTTCCCTTTGAGGAAATAGAAGTTTTTTCTCAACAAGATACAAACAGTTTGAATTTTTCAGTTGCAATTGGACATGCCTCTAAAGACAAAACTGCAATACCCTTGTTGATCTAACCACCCACAGTCAAAACTTTGTAGACAAAACAAAACTCCAAATTGGATAATTTAAAGACTGGAATGGCTGTGATTATCTCATATTGATTGCAGTGGTCCTGACAGAGGTTTTGCAAAATTTTAGTTCTGTGGATTCTCTTCCGTATCGTTACCTAAAGAAGGCCACTCGGTAGCCAACCATTCACTAGACTAAAAATGTTATTGTTACGTTTGGTGCTTTGAACTTCCTGAATGCAGTTGACCCTCTGCTACCAGACAATTAGTGATTTTCTTAGTGACATTCAATCACTACATTTTAAACCATGTGTAAGTGGAAACGTTCTTCTAAGTGACATTATTTCAGCCTCAGGGGTGTCTGCTTACAGGAGAGCTGATTTTATTTTTGCCTGTTGCTGAGATATCTGCCTGTGAGAAAGCTTGATGTGAACGTGCTGCAAGTTGAGATTTAAAAAGTATCCCCACAAGTGTTGATTTAATAATTTCTGTTTTTCCAATCCAGGTGCCACATTGTGGGAGAGCCAGATACGTCAATACACAGAGAAAAAAATACAGCAGGATCTTGTTGTTCCACTAAAGACTTTTCCAATTATGGGCACATGTCTGGTGCCCCTCCTGAGAGGCATTATAAAGGTGCAGCCCTTGCTACAGGGTCATCTGCTATGTCTTCAGTGTCGCGCACTGATGCAGTGGGTAGAGACAGTGGATCTGGAAAAAAGAAGGAGAAAAATGACAAAAATGAAATCATAATCACATACTTTTTATGGGGAGAGCCTATTCCTTATAGAACAACCCTTCCTGGAAGAAGTGTTACACTGAGACAGTTTAAAGATCTGTTGCCTCCAAGAAGAGGAAGTTACAGGTGAGATGTGGTCCATAAATTGCATGTGTAGCAGTTTTTATTGAAATGCAATAACTTATCAGTGTGAGTAGGGCTGTCACTAAGAGCTGGGTATACGATAGACTGCAAAACAGCCCAGGTTAAGAACGCACGTTTAAGCGGTCAAAGAAAAGGTCGGGAGTGAGGGTTAAAACAGAGAGTAAGACTGGGTGTGCTTTGCAGGAAAATATCACACCAGCGATATGGGCTTTCCAAACCGATTTTGAGAAGAAAACCGACTGTTTTGCAGTCTAGGTAGATGAAATTAATAGCCAGGGAATTTCTCTTGGTTCTATATGCCTTTTGTTCACTAGGGGTCATGCTCATAGTAGCCAGGGGGAAATCGCTGGTCACTAGCCCTTATTGACACCCCTGGTCGATGTGTATTGACCTATCATATGGTTAACATGGCTGGATATTGACCGAGGGGCGGACAGCAGAGATATCTAGCCATACTAGCTAAACAACATCAAGCCCATGCAGTTAGGTAATCAAAGTGATAGATTTTCTTCATCTTGCTTATACAAACAACATCAAAACAGCTTGTAGAAATAGCTTCTGTCAAATTAACTTATCTTCCTGTCACAGGGTATAAGCAGTTTCTTTGAAGGTCATTTATTAATTCATTTTTTTGAGAAAAGCTTCCAGAAAAGTGAAGGTGAGGTTCGATGTGGTTCTTGGTTCAGCTTTTTATGTCTTTCATTTTTTTGGTTTTATTTTGTACAATAATCATTTGAGCAGAAATAAAAAATTCAACCAAAGACAACAGTGAACCTTAACATAAGCAACTAATCCCGAAATTGTATCAATGACAAAACCAAAAAGTACTTCATGATGGTTTTCACAACTTTATCAGGAAAAGACTCAAAATTCTTTCTTTTTTTTACAGATTCTATTTCAAGCGATCAACAGATGACAGAGACTGTGAAGGACCGGCAGTTTACGAAGAAGTCAAGGATGACAATGCTGTTCTACCTACTTTCGACGGCAAAGTTGTCGGAAAAATTGAGAGAGTTGACTCTTGAGTTCCCAGAAATTCTTACAGTTTTTAAAGAGAAATTGTACTTTTAATACTGAATGTTTTATATTCAGAAATGATTTTTAAATATTATAAAGAATACAGGGTCTGAAATCCCCACCGGAGGGCCAGAGAATTGGCGTTACGTTTGTACATAAACTTATAATATATTTGTAAATGATATGTTAATGTTGTATAATTTTATTGTTACCGAGATTAAAATATTATTTTCAATAGAAATCAGCTCTTGTTACTATCTTTACCAATCACATAACTACAGTCAAATCTCTCTAAGACGTGTCCGTCTTATAGAGAGTAAAATAAAGGGACTAAACGAAGGCAGGGACCAACTCTAGGTGTCCGTCTTGTAGAGGTGTCCGTTAAGAGAGAGTCCACTGTTTTCCCTATAGCTTCAATCAGCCTTTTCCAGGCGTTCAAATACCGTAAATCCTCTATTAAGCCCCTCGAGGTCATTTATTTCAAGCTCATTTGAGGGGGGGGGGGGTAATAGAGACGGGGGGGCTTATTTTAGAAAATACGATGGTATCAGTTCTCCATAAAGAACTAGAATACAAAGTGGAAAAGCTCAAGTACAAGAAGGTTGGAGGTCCTGTAGCCTGTCACACATGCGTTTTTAGGGGAGCTCGTGTTTTATCCGTCCCAAACACGCCTGCTCAATTGAAGACAACACTCCTTTTTCAAGCTTGGCCAATTACATTGTACTTTGTTGGGAGGGATGAAAAACGAGCTCCCCTAAAAACGCCTGCTTGGGAGGCTAGAGGTCATGCAGCCGAGGATCAGATTCAAATCCGAACTCCCAGTTGGTAATATAAATAAACCACCCCGGATCAGTCCACACGAAGTTTTTCAGTCGTTTGAAGTTTGAAGTGTATTAATAAATACATAGCAGTTTCAAGACTGAATTGCGTATTTACGTTACAAAAATGAAATTATAGATCTAAACATTGACTAATCTATCTTAATTAAAAGGAATTAACAAGAGAACAGATGCTAAAAAAAGTTATCGAAATACAAGCTGCGAATTCGAAAACTCTAATCTATATAAGTTAGCTGCTTTAAGACATGAAAACGTGGCATGTTAAAAGGTCGCGCGCGTTTTAATGAATAAGTAGATTCGTGCGGTGCAGGTAATAACTTATAAAGGCGGTGATTGTTGACATTTACAATTGTGTGAAAAAGTGACTCACATATTTCTTCATGGTGTGTTCCTAATTCCTTATAGTTCGTAAGATCAAGAGGCTCATGATAGCTAACACAGGGGCAGATGATGGACATTGCTCTCTTCTTTACACGTTCCAATTCTTGCATTAATTGTGAGTGAAGAATAATTAGGAGAGGGGAGGGGGGAACTTAGTCAGAGATTTACGGTAGTGGGGACGGCGGAAAGAGCGGGAAAAAAAGTGAGGGATTGGGGTATGGATAGAGGGTGAAGGAACGCCTGTTAAACGTCGCTCCTCACTCCCTCTTCCTTTCTTCCGCTCTCTACTCTTACGGTTTAAATACTTTCATACGCTCCCGTAGTTCCTTCAAAAACCCTACCCGAATCCAGACCATAATGGGCAAAGTACTAGTGTATACCCGTTTTCAGACCAAAAAGGCCAAAAAAACCATACCCTTTGGGGCGGCATAGACCTATATGGCTTATATACGGGAGTACCCCCACCTGGTATTCATCTCGGTTTGGGTTAATCTATCTTTATCGTTAAGTAACAATTCACAGTGATGGGAAGCCTTTGTGAATTGAAACATATAAATAAACTTTAATTTTTCAACACGAAGGTGCGGAAAAAGCAACTAAGATATTACGTGTGTGGTAATCTGTATGCCAGAAAATTCTCATACGTGGTTATGACGACCGGCGCCGCGCCGCGCCGTGGCTTTGGCCTTCGGCCTAGGAGCGTGCTATTCTGAAACTGAAATAGCTGTGAACAGGCTGCTTAGAGTCTCTTTTTGTCTTTTAAATATTAAATTGAAAAGGATACAAATTTAAGAGAATACACGAAAATATTTCTCAGGTGAAGTGAAGATTATTAAGTTCATTTTCCTGCCATTTCTCGCTACTTTGCGGAAACCGCCGAGAAGAGACTGATGCCTAGCAAGAAACAGCTGACTCACAATGAATCACGGTATAGCGAAAATAAATCCAAAATGGCGGCTTGCAAGAGTGTTGTTGTACTTTGTCCAAACGCACGTCGCCAAACCATAAAAGTAAACCCTACAACCACTGTCCTTCAGGTATTGTACTGCTTACATGTGTTTCTTTAGCTGCATTTTAAATAGACGGGTAAAGATCGTGATTTAAATACAGAATGAAGAACATGGCGTGTTTCAGAACCGTCTAAAAAACCTTTAAACCAAAAGAAGTCTTGGTAAGTTTTCTTCACAGCCCCCAAAAATTTAAGTTGCATTCCATTTTCAAATCTATTCATAGTAAACGTCTGTGTGAAATTGTATGAGATTGCTGCTTGCATAATAAGCTTATAAAGTACAATCATATGCATGGGGCTGTGCGGAAATCCTACTTAAATTAAAGTCTCGTGTCGGATTTTTGTTTGTTTGAAAACTGGCGTATTATGCTCATTTTAGGTGCTTGAAGAAGTGTGTAGGAAACAAGGCCTTTCGTCGGAGCAGTATGCTTTGAAGTTAGTGCACATTTATTAATATTATTGGTTAAAATTTTAATTGAGTTATTCACATCTCAGTATGTACGGTACAGTCTAACATAGGACTGCTTTTATTCATTTCATTTTATTTATAAATTCAATAGAACAGTAGTGTAAACATATCTTACCTGTGTCTAATGAGAGCTGATTGAGGTGGGTTGTTTCCCACCTAGATTAGCTTAATGATGTTTATCAGCTTAAAGTTTATTTCAAGTAGATCTCTAGATATTGTAATGCACTGACTGCCAAACAAAATAATGATTTCTAGAGCTTATTGCATTTATTCTTATTTTGGAATATTGTCATTCAGTAGAATTAATTATTTGGTTTCTAGAAACCGAAACAATTTCTTGTATATAGAGGATATGACATGGCTGAAGATACGAAATTTCTCTTCAAGCGTTGAAAAATATTTCACAAGTAAGCGCAGTTAACGAGTGAAATATTTTTTCAACACGAGAAGAGAAATTTCGTATCTCCAAGCGGCCATGTAATATTAATGTTCTATTTATTATATAAACACCAATGAAATACAAACCATTTCACTTTAATAGTTTTTTGGTGTGAAAGGCGCAATTTATTATGAAGCCATAGCAACGGTGATATTTTCACATGTGAAGATAACATGTTATTTTCACATGTGAAGATATCAAGTTTTTACGAAAAAGCTCACTTGTTATTTCATTGGTGTTTATATAATAACTATAGTTCTTTGACGAGAACATTATAGAAAGACAAGGGTATGTGTGTGTGGTCTTCTTGCCTCCATTGCAGCTGCAAACTTCAAAAGGAAATTCTCACTCTCTAGTATCTGTTGATATTTTCTCCCACCCCTTAGCGGCTCTGTTTATTACATGTACAGTATTTATCTGCCAAGTCTGAGTGTATTTTCTCATGGTTTTACTACGTCTAATCTAGTTATGCCATATTGGCATTTAAAAAACAAAAACTTGTTATGTGACTGATCATTAATTTATCATAAATATTGTTCAGTGACATAATTTATATTTACCAATTTTAATTTACAATTCTTGCTTATTCTTACTTTGATGTTGCCTTCTTCTTTTGATTATGATTAAACAATCACATAGTCCTCCCTTCTGCTTTGAAATGAATGTTATAAAAGTTGGCATAAAATTTGTGACTGAATGCCATAAATCTGATAATTTTAATAAAATAGTCTTGTTTCTTACCAGAAACCAAAGAAAAATTCTTGATGATACATTACCTATCAGATATTCTGGTTTGTCCAACAATGCTCATTTGGAGTTAGTTACCAGCCAGAAATCTAAAAAAGGTAAGAAAATAAGTAAATAAATTGTCAGCATCATTATATGTGTGTGTTCTACCACATGTAGTTACACTCTTACAATTAAAACCAATAATAGTTGAAAACAGTTACTTTTTCCCCCATTTTGTGATGAAAGCAGCGTATTTGCAAATCAGGTTGAAGAAAAATTCGAAACTCATTTCTGGAAATTTGTTGAGTGCATTGGGGACCCAGAATAATGATATTGGCACTGCTTTGCAGATTATTTTGTTACAACAAAGATGATTCTGATAAAAATATTACTGGTTATCCAGTCATTTTATGTGTAGTGCATATCAATAAAGTTTAACGTTCTTACCAGTACAGTCCACCTCTACTGTGGGGTTACAGCTGGAGTCAGGGGAAAGGCTTGTGAAGGAGTTTCCCTCATCATCATCTTTGTGGGATGTTCTATCTTACTGGGATTCAAATCAGGACAGGTTAGAACTCATTCCGTAGTCATTGTTGTTATCATTATTGGTCGTTATTATTATTATTATTACCATTATTATTATTATTATTTTAGTTAAACCTCTATGAAGAGGCCACCTATTAAGCGGCTACTCTCTAGTAAGCAGCCAGTAATCAAAGTCCCAAAATAACTGTAGAAAAGAATGGGAAATTAAATCTCTATTGAACGACTGTGGCCCCTTTTTGTCCATCCCAACGAGAGGCCTACCATTGTTGTCACTTCCAGTAAGTGGCCATTAAGTGCTTGATACACTTAGTTTGGCTTTATTGTAAGAATATGATGAAGGAAAATACAGTCTGAGATAGAAGGTGACGACCAATTTTGGACCAGCAATGCTGATTCTGTCGTGTGTTTTTTTCAAAATAAAGTGGTGTTTCTGCTAAAGATTATACTCATGTTAAGCTAATTTATGACAAACCTTTATTGAGCAGCCAACCACCATTAAGCGGCCACTTGCCAGTACCGTGAGGGTGGCCCCTTAATGAAGGTTCGGTGATTGTATTATTATTACCCCTTATGTTACTCAGTAAACATTGGTATTGTTAGCAGTTCTTGTCATTTATACACCCTCTATCAGGTAAATGACCTCAGACAAGCAACTTTTACGGGATGTTACCTGTACCAAGCATTGCTGATTTCTGCAACTCTGGAACTCATGGTTTAATCCTGAGTCTTTCATCCTCATCATCATCATTACTTCTATTAGTTTTATTATTATTATGATAATAATCATTATTGCATTCGCTCTAGAATTCACTCCTAATACAGACTCGAACAAGACTGTATGGGAAGGAAGTTGTTTTAACATTTATTTTTTTGTTTTGTTCTAGTCCTCACCAAGGAAAGATTATAAATCCTACTCCTGAGGAGAATAAAAATCCAGTCTGTGTTTATATGACTCAAGAGGTATGATGAGTTTTGATTACTTGTCCAAGACTACCAGATAAGACTTTTTGTCAGCCCTGCAGATAAGATTTGGATATTGTTCCAAAACAATAGACCTTTTTAACAATGCGGTGGCCATATTAAATTTGTTAGATTTAAGGAGTATTATGGGATGCCAAGGGGCACTCACTCAGTATTTACGTGCGCTTTTTGGACAAAAAGAGAACTTCACTGTATATTTTGATCATTATTACATCCAAACATGGCACAATGATCTTTTTTCCCCATTACAAGCTTTTTCTAGGAAAAATTGGCCTTAACAGCGTGCATAAATACTGAGTGAGTATATAGGATGAGTATATAGGTGCTCATGCCTCCTGGGCATCCCATAATACTTCTTAAATCTAATTAATTCAATATGGTCACTGTATCAGTAAAAAGGTCTATTGCTTATATTTGAGAAAAAATGGTTGTGATGACGATTGTTAATGTCATTCAGGATCAGGAGAAAGCTGGCAGGTATATGCTGTTTTCTTCCAGTATCTCAGTAAGTGTACTCATAATTCATTTTACACAGATCAAGGGAGGAAGCTCTCTGCAAAATACAACCTTACACTCCTTAGGTCTAGCTGGAAAAAGAGTTGTTATAAGGTACTTAACACAATTATGATTTTCTATTAGTTCTTAACTGACCCAATGGCAACTGAAGTTTTTCTGGGGGAATTCATATTACAGAAGTACAATAGGACAAACTGTTTAAATTCCAAAGAAATTCATGTGGATGGAAGGTTGTTTTTCAAACTGATCTGACTAACAAAGTGAACTTAATGCAATTTATTACTATTACACTATGAATTAATAAAGCAAGTAATTAATTAATTAATAAGTAATATTGATAAATTAATATTGATAATAATAATAATAAATAATATTTTTAGAGGAAGCTCCCATCATTTTTAGTGGTTTTCAGGGAGATCCTCTGACTAAGATGTAATAATATCAAAACTACTAATTACAATCAAATATAAAAAGCTAATGGTTAAAAAGTTTAAGGGCTAAAAAGGCTACATGACTAAAAAGACTAAGTGAAAAATTACAATCAGACTAAAAGATTTAACTATCATGAAAATACAAAGGCTAAAAACTAAAGAAAGATTAAAATGAAAATGTTATACCCAGTAAACTAAAATATCTGGCTCTTAAGAACTTCTGAAATCCTGCTTGTCAGAATTTTTTTCAGGCTAGTTAAAATGACTCTTGGTCTAGACATGCTCCAAAAAATGGAGCAGCTGAAGGGCAAGTTGTAAAATTGCCTTTCCTAGCACCTTGGGTTTTCCACACAGCTCATGCTGGGTAACAGGGAATTTATAGGTTCAAGTTTAGGCTTTCCGCAATATTTTTAGAGCGCTGTCTTGCAGATAATTTCCCCATCTCCCAAGAATGTTCATCCAGTTTGGACTTCCTAGCATCAGTTTTTATAATTCAATCAACAATAATATTACTTTGTAGGTCTTGTTGATATGTTATTTACTGCATTATTTTATAGGCTAATATACAGGCAGTTTGAAGAAACAGCTGAAGCAACAGAAATTGTAGAAGCAAAAGAGTTGAAAGGTTTTGGATAAAACTTTTACTTGCTTTTGTTTTCTGTTAGATTCTTCACTGGTACATGTATGTGTGTTTATATTCTTTAATGTTAGTGTTCTTGAAAAAAAAATTCATATCAGCACAACTAACATCTTGAACCATGCTGATTTGGATATAAAATGTTTTTCCTAGAAAGGAAAGGGCCAACCTCTACAAATCCAGTGCCCATGACCAATGAACGATGTAAAGAGAAAAAGACAGAAGAACATCAGGCTGTAAACAAAACTGTTGTTACAACAGCAACATCTACATCACAAGGCTCAAATCAAAGAACACTTAGAGAAGTACAGAGAGACGTTAAAACAGATAATTCTTCAAAGACGCCATCTAAAGATATACTTGCACAAGGTGAAGTAAAATTAATGTCAAACTGCCCCATATACATGGATCCGCCACTACTCCAAATGCTTCTTAGAGAGGGGAAAAAATCAGTCAACACTACATTGTGGTAAATGACAATTACTGCTATTCAGCTTCTGAATGTGTAGATGTCCCTCTTGAGTGTTTGTCGCCAAGACATTGTAGGCTGTCTTTAAGGCTCCCTGTTGCCCAATATAATTTGAGTCCCTCAAGTCGTGACCCATCCTTCCTAAATAATTGCTGTCCACCAGTTTGGCATAATAATTTATACTGATAAGAATTTCAAATTCATGAAGCAGAAGACCTTGTTCTAGGTTTCTGTTGTTAAACTGTCATCTAGGACATTTGCTAAAAATACATAATATTTGGAGGAGGCAGTGTGGCCAAGTGGTTAGAGCACTGGACTTGCAGTTCAGAGGCCCAAGTTCAAGTCCCACTCTGACCGCCAGTTGGATTTGGTATGGTAGCCTCAAGTTCAAATCCTCGGCCACACTTGTAAAAAGCCAGCTGTTTTGCCTCCGGCCAGTTGGGATTTTTAACCCTGTTAAGTTTCATGGACAGTATTATTTTTCTGGTATTTGCTGGGCCCCACTAGCATTAGTGCTATAATTACTGCTGAGGACTAATAACGGAATATGATTGTTATTTTTATTATAAACAGAAGGTGTAAAGGAACCCAAGAGAGCAAGGAGAAGCTCACCCAAAGCTCCATTTGCTGATTTCAAAGTATGCAATTTATTGTAGATGAAAAATATTAATGATTAATTAATATTAAATTATTAATATGATTTATCTTCTTATTTTTGCATGCAAACAATTTGTACACATTTTCTTGTTTCTTCACAGCAGATCGAACACAATGTGTCTTTCTAAGTTTCTTCACATTAATTTTTTAATTATGCCTTTAACGCTTCATTTCCAAATATATATATGTATATTTCCACTGCTCTCTAGGCACGTCTTATGCCTCTCATGAGGAGGTACTCCAGATTTCAAGAGATGGGGATGATCGAAGAATTTTTTTGAGTTTGAAATAAATTTTTGATTCCGGATATTATGGGTATTCAAAACAATCTGAAGATTCATGGTAATGCCCGCATATGATAACTTGACATGGTATGATGAAGAAACAAACACCAATGTTCAATTTCTAATGTTTTCCTTTTAATAATATATCATTAAATTTTAATGCCTTCTGAAAATTTTTAAGGCTTGTAAATTTGGCATGGGATCTTTTGGGGTCTTGTGTAAGCCCTAGTGATTTTCTTGAGTTCAGATTTTTGGCCTCATTTAATCATCCCCATCACTTGAAATCTGGAGTACCCCGGGTGTTATCCTTGGTGACTTTTTTGTTGATTCGTGT
This sequence comes from Porites lobata, assembly GCA_942486035.1. Taxonomy (NCBI): domain Eukaryota; kingdom Metazoa; phylum Cnidaria; class Anthozoa; order Scleractinia; family Poritidae; genus Porites; species Porites lobata. The sequence goes on along the minus strand of CALNXK010000107.1, from coordinate 960,251 downwards.
GGCCTTTATGCTGAGTTAACCAGTGATTTTATAACAAATCCAAAAATGATGGCTCACACTGTTTTGGCTTAAGGCATCTTCCTTGTTTTTTATTGACTGTTAGTTCCCTGAGGAGACTGCTGGAATGGACTTGATCCAGAGAGAAAAGTGAGTGGATCATTATTGTCAGGTTATTAATTTTATCTATTCGAAAATTATCTCAAAGAAAAGAAAAACCCATCCTACAGGATAAGCCTTACAAAACTACATTGTAAGATTAAGGGCCTAAATACTAAGAATCAAACTGGAAAGTACAAAAACTGCAGCATAGCTATACCTGTAGAGGACAAAATGTGCTTGGTTTGCAAACAAAACCAGATCAAAGATGAACAACACTTTTTGATGTTTTGCGATGGGTATAATTTACTGCGACAAAGGCCATTTATTTGTAATTCATTATGAAAAGAATGTCTCTTTAGTGAATCTTTATACCCATGACAAAATTAAAATATTTGTTAACAGCAGACAACAACAATCCTTGGAAAATTATTGCCAAATATATTAATCTTATGTTCAAAAAGAGAAAAGAATTACTGAAAATGTAACTTGATAGAAAACCTTTGATTATTTTATTTTGCATGTATCATTAGACATTATTGTTACATTAATGTAAAAGAACTTTATTGTAAACAGACCAATACCTCCTTATGGAGAGTAAGGCACAATAAAGATTTACTCTTACTGTTACTGGTTACACTGTACCTACTACTTGATAATTATTGTTTGGTCTTTAAATACTTTACAAATCTTTTTAAGAGGCAAAAATATATAAGTCGGTTCCATTGAAGCACAGTTTAATGTACCAATCTCTTATAATCTTTCTTTGAAAAATCACACCTCATTCACACCTACACTTTTACATACAGTCAAATCTCCATGTGGAAACACCTCTCAAAGTCGAAAACTCCCATAAGGGAACATCCAAATTATTTGGTTATTCACTTGTGGCAGGTTTCGACTTTAAGTAAATATTTACATGTATAACATTTTTAACATTACCTGTACTGAAATAATATTTCTGAAAGAGAGAATAGATTATTCTCTCTTGATTTCTAACGATACTTAAGTACTGATATGTCTGAAATGTGCACTCACAGAAAACATTTCTCACTCAGTGTCCATCCTGACCACTTTTCTTTCTTTTTATTGTTGTTTAAATTCTCTTTCTCTTTTTCTTTCTCTCTTTTCCTTTTGTCAGGGCTGACTCATCACGCAGAGAGTTTTTAGCTTCAACATGTGACAGGCAGCCTGTTGTGTTCAGTGAAGAAGACCCAGCCTCACCTAAACCTGTTGAAGGTATGTGTCCGCTTTAACCCTCTCCACTTGAATGGGTTTCAAAGGAAAAACTTCTTGAAATTCTCAAACTTTATATTGTAAAATACTGGAAAACAATACTATCAGGTGAAGACACTGCCAAAGAGCTTTCATTTTATTGGTTACATCACAGGGTTTTTTTTCCTCAGTCTCAAACAACCACCACTGGGGTGTGTCAACAGTGAACACGAACCGTGTACGACTTTATTTTGCCTATACACGGAAAATAATTAATAGTGAATGTAATAAATACGCGGAAATTTTGAACAACTTATGATATTAAAACTTACAAACCAATCTGAACCATGCTTGAACTGTGATGACAAAATGTACATGCCAATTCTTGTAGTAGCTTGCTTGAAAATACTTATATGAAAAAATGGTCGCCCTTTATCAGTGGGTATTTAATTTTAAGGGGGTAGGGACTGTTGTATGACATGAATGAGTACTTACGAAAGTAATGTAGTAGAATGTACATGTATATCCCAGCCCTCTGCTATTGAAGTATTGTTGTTACAGCATACCATGAAACACCCATTATGATGATAAAACACATGTTACCCGTCAAATATAGCGTTTTGAAGGATATTCTTCTCACACACCGCTCAAATTGCGGTCCTTTCGCGCGAAAGTCGATTCGTCTGATTTATATACAACACTCTACAACAAGATAAACCTACTTCTCCAAGATGTCATTTTAGTTAACCTTGGTTTCCACATGTGCAGTCACCCTCTTTCAATGCTTATTCCTTTTTCTCAGGCTTAAAGAACGACAAATACACTTTGGGCGAATCACCTTAGTCTGGGCGAACTGCCATCAGGCGAAAAGGCCCGATCCCTGCTAATTTGCGTCCCTGGTAGTATCCCCGATAGTTCGGGATGATTTTTGCCTCAGTGTCTGGATATTCAGTGGGCGGATCCAGGGGAGGGGACCGGGGGGCGCCCCCACCCCCCTTATCTGACGGTCTGGATCCGCCACTGATATGTGCACCCTAACATTTACATGATCCTCATCTCACTGCAGCGCGAGGTTGAAAATTCATTCCCGGGTGAAAAATCCCACCCAGGTTAACATTCATCTTACCCAGCCCTAGACAAAGAATTCATCTCTCTCCATTTTACTAAAATTGGGCACTGCCTACATATTGCTGGGAAACTTGGACTAGCGTCCCTCCCAAGAGCGAGTTGTCACACCCCTAGGTGCTTTATGTTAAACAGGGGACAATCTCCGGCTGTGCTGACTTAGCTGTAAGGCTTCTTTTCCTTCTGTTTAACTTGGCAGGTGAGATTCCTGATTCGTTCTTTGAAGTGTCAGTTGATGACATCCGTGTAATGCTAAGAGATTTGAAGAGCGAAAGGTACTAATAATGTGGTGTTTGATCAAACACTATTTTTTCTGTTACCGGTAGTCCAGTAAATTGATTCCGGCCCTTCAATAGGTGACTGTTTCTCATCGATTAATAGAATCCGCCTTGAGCCATCCTAGTAATGATGTATGATTGACACACCTGGATTTAATCAACCTTGCCCTGCATACCACTTCAGCAAGGTCGAGGCTTGGGTGGATGATTTCATACAAATCACTGTATTCTGTCAACCTAAGCGTCGTGTTGGTGCCATGGTCATATTGAGAAATGCGGTAAAGATCAGAAACCTTCAGGCCAAACCATAATCAAAAGTTTGAGGTTGTAGGATTGAGAAAAGTGCCTGAACTGCATGGGGAACAAGATAAGTACCCCCAGGGTTCCACCCTTGTCCCCACTGCTTTTCCCTTTAAAAAAAGGGAGGGACCCCTCTCTCCCCTCCCTGGGGACAAGGTTGCCCTGGTAAGTACTCAGGTATCTCCTTGACCTTTCGTTCACATGCGTGGTCGTGACACGTAGTTGTCAGTGCACCTCTGTGGTAACAATATTACTGATTGGAGGATTAAACTGTACTGTACTGTATTGTGCTGTACAAAGCTATTTAACTAGTCCCCTGGGTTCTGCGCGCGTTTCTCACCCTAGGAATTGGAGCAATCCCAAGCCTCGCGGACCTGTCGTGCTCATGCAAAGGGGATAACTGCACATATCTGTAGAATATTAATGCCTCTTTTATTATTGTTCTTGCGTGAATAATAGAAATCAAGCGGGCAGTGCCCCTCTTATGACAAGAGCCATGCGTGAAACGCGAGAAGAAGCAGAAATGTATAAATATGACAAGGTATATTACTTTAAAACTCGACTCAAATGTATAAGTATGACAACGTATATTACTTTAAAACTCAAGGAATTTATAACCAGCAATTTTCTAACACATAGCCTGTGTAACATGTGGAATTAGCGGTCGAGTGCTGTCGTGTTTTCGGCGGCGGAGCCCCAGGAAGATCAGTAGCGTGTCAAATTGAAAGTACCCCGTGCATAACAATCCTGCCAGCTATGCAGGATATCTTATACCTACAACACAATCATAGGCACCCAATGATATGCAGAAGGCACAGTAACTGGATGGTATCTGATTCTGATGAAGTATATTATTCCTACAGTAATTCCTGTATTCTTCTTTGCAGGTGGTTGTGCGAGTTAAGTTTCCTGACAGACTGATTTTACAAGCGTTTTTTAGACCAATGGAAACAGGTAAAAGTTTTGTGGTAATTTTTTGAAAATTGACTTTATTGTTAAGCGATGCATGAACCTTCCCCACCATTTTTAGATTTTTAGTGAGACTGGATCTGGATTGTGTCAGTTCTGGAGTACAACGCAACACCAACCCTGGCCAATACTGGCCAGTACTATGTGAACAAGAGCTAATCTCGTACCTAGGTCTCACTCTAACGCGTGTCTATGAACGGAGTATGTGGCAGTTTACCTCCTGGTCATAGACACTGGCTCATTGGTTCAGAAGTCAAATACCTACTCCGCTTTTACATTGTCTGAAGTGTCGAAATTTGTTGTCGCTAATGATTATTTGTTCTTTAGTTTCAGCTGTCACAGAACTTGTCAAATCTCACTTACAAGATCCAAATGTAAAGTTTTATTTGTGTAAGTTTAGCCATTTGTTTTTTCTATGGTTTTTGTATTTTAAACCGTACATTAGGACGAGGTGTTGTTTATTAACTTTGAACTTCTATTTTTCCCACAGACATCACACCACCGAAAAAAATGCTCGACAAGCCCAATGCAACTTTGTTCGAAGTGAGTGATTAGCCTGTTGATCTCTACTGCTGTATAGACCGCATTTCCTTTAAAAATCCACACATGCGCCTCCAGTCATAACCAGAGTTTTCGGTACTATGGCTTTGTAGCGGGGCGACTTTGTAACCAAACGAAACAGCAATAGGGAAGGTTATATTGATGCCTTGACCTTTTTCAATGATTTCCTCGCTTAGATATCGTGATATAGTTAAATGAAAAAAAAGCACTTTATTTGAGAGTCAATGTACTTAGCATTAAAGCACTAATTGGGGACACTGTATTTTTACGTCTCCTAGTGTAGACGCGACAGCCTGTTTACGTGGTCATCCGAGCCACGCGAAGGTCTAGCCATTTGCAGGGCAAAGGCAGTACCTTTGGTCCGATCCCGGGAATTGAACCCGCGACCTCCCGCTCTGCAGTTGAGCACTCTACCGACTGAGCTAGTCCTGCCGCGGTTGAAAGAAATATTTTCATTTTCATTTCGCACTTTTTTTTAGAACAAATTATATCCGGCTTCAGTTATACACTTCGGATGTCAAGAAAAACGGGGTAAGAAAGTTGGTTTTGGTGTTCTGTATGTAGTACAGTGGAACCTCTATTTAGGGGACACCCTTGGGACCGAGGAAAGTGTCCCCTGAATGGAGGTGTCCCCTGAATAGAGGTTAGGGCGGTTTTTGTTTATAGGGACTTTAAGATCCGAGGATGCGACAGCGGCGAAAACGTCGGCATAAAAGAGATTTAACTTGCGCTCTTTCAGTCTTCATCGCGACTTTTCTTACCCACTTACTTTGTCAAATGTAGGTGAACCCCCTCAGGAGTTGAATTCGTAAGAATCATGTCCAACTTCAGAAAGAGAAATAAAATTTCTTCGGCGCTTGTTCACGCGCAGTCACTCCATAAAACGTTAAATTGGTCATTTTCAGGCCGTATTCGTGCAGAAACGGCAACGAAATGTACAAAAAAGGGTGCAAAATTTTTTTTATTGTTGTTTTGCTTATTAAACCCATGGCTCTTTTTGACGAACTTGTTGCCGTCGCGTCGTCAGATCTTAAAGTCTCTAATAATTAACCAACGAAGTCAATGTAAAAACAATCATCATTGACTCATTTCTGCGACATTATATGTTAAATTCACACAGGTGCAGTACATTGATTTAAGTTAGATAGTTCAGTTCATGAAAGCTGTCAGCATGGTGACTAGTGTACAACTAAAGAAATCAACCCTCATTGTGGTCAGACATTTTTTGAGTGCTAAGGTGTCCCCTGAATGGAGGTCAAACTCAGGTTTTGGGACCCAGAACAAGTCCCCCTTCCCCCTGAATAGAGGTGTCCCTTCAATAGAGGTAACAAATACAAAGATTATGTGAAAATTTTCCTAGGGCCAAATTTTTTGTCCCCTGAAGGGAGTCGACCCTTGAATAGAGGTGTCCCAAAGGAGAGGTTCCACTGTATACAAAACGCAATTCTCCCCCCATCTAGAACATTGTTATTTTTTAACTTTGTTCCTCCTCTTTTCAGAACACTTCCTAGCGAGCAGATTTGTAGAAAATCCGTCGACAGTTGTGGATGCCGAGAAAATTGTTATAGAAGCTGGGTAAGAGCAGGCCTTTTCCTAGGTGTAAGTGAACAGCTGTAGCGGAATGGGACAATTAGTTGCCCTAAGGTCCCTAGCTCTGTTTGTTTTTTTGTCTGCTGAATTCTGCCTTGACCAAGTTCATAACGGTGGAAGCTTTCTCCTTAGTTGTAATTATAATGACAATAGCAACGAAAAACTATCTTAACGTTTTCGCTCCCAAAGTGGATGATGGAGTCTGGTGAAATCCTTTGGTGTTGCCATTCAAATGAAACCTCTTCAGCAGTACTTTCACATACTACTATTTATTCAGCACCTAGTTCTAACTTTGAGTCTGTGGATGAAATCCTATGATGTGACCATTTAAATGAAACCTCTTCAACAGTACTTTCACATGGTACTATTTATTCAGTATGTAGTTCTAACTTTTGAGTCTGTGGATGAAATCCTATGGTGTTACCATTCAAATGAAACCTCTTCAGCACTACTTTCACATGGTACTATTTATTCAGTATGTGGTTCTAACTTTTGAGTCTGTGGATGACATCCTTTGGTGTTATCATTCAAATGAAACTTCTTTGGCGGTACTTTCACATGATATTTTACAAGATGAAGTTTGAAATTTTGTTAAAGTTTAACTTTGGCCACGTTTGTTAGTGAAAGGGTCAATATTGTACGCTGTTTCTGCCGTGATAGCCCTTAAAACGCCTGCTTCTTTCGTTTTCTTTATTTGCAGTGTATTGTCAGTTCGAGCCTCTCCCAGGCCAGATATCGGTGACTCTCTTGTCAGCTCATCCACGGCAGAGCCAGGGACATCTTTTGCCCCTTACACGTCACGTGACGAGCATGATTCTTCCTCTGGTAACAGGCCTCGTGTTGGAGGGGCCAGTAAAGGACCGATCCCCAAGTGGTTTAAAGGAACAGGTAAAGGAGTATTATTATAGTCCTTCTTTTAATAGGCCTTTTCCGAGTTGCCTCAAGCCTCTGTTTCAAAGCGAGGCTAATTGCGAAGTCTTAAATGTGAAGATGGTTTTTATTCTTAGGCAAAGAAAATTCATTTTCACAACAAAGGTTTGGCACTTAGCCTCGTTTTGAAAGTGAGTTCTTGGAACTCGGAAATGGCCTATTTCATTGTTACCGTCTCAAATATTCATTTGTTGGTATCCTGTGTAAACATGTCTCGCTTTGTTTGTTTTAAAGGAAAATGATACTTATGACTGCATCAAAGGGACTGGGTTGCTTACACGATCGCTGGGCTGTTTGTACTGCCGTGAAGACCGTGGAACATTAGATCGAGCAATGCTTTGTTTTCAAATGAAAACACGAAAAAAAAAACATTGTTCTTTTCTTATTTAACATGATGGTCCAGGTCGAGGGTACCCTTAATTCGGATTTTTGGTGGCAACACCGGAAAACTGTAAAAGTATTTTTAATAAGATTATTTAACATGTTCAAATACAATTAATTGATAAACGAACTGAAGTCCCAGTTGTATCATATATTGGGAGAATAGTAAATAGCTAACTTTAGAGGATACTCTTTTTGGAGATAATATCTGGTATAAAACTAATTTGGAAGTATTTTGGCGTAGTTTAAGTAAAATTTATCCGAGTTTGTTCCTGACTTTTACCTAGCGGGCGGCAAGCTGTTCCAAAATGCAGTCGGCTCTCTTTAATGGCGGATCCAGATCTTTATATAAGGGGGGGGGAACCCTGAGATATGGGGGGCCCCGGTCTCCCAAAAAATTTTTCGGCCCTTCGTTCGTGCCTCAGTTTCATCTAAAAATAGGGGGGGCGGGCCCCCTCCCCTGGATCCGCCAATGCTCTTTAAGACGGTACCAGTGGGACTGGCACTATGTGTCCGTCTGAGAGAGATGTCCTTCTTATAGAGAGTCAAATAAAGGGAGTAAAGAAAGGCATGGATGAATTCTAGGTGTCCGTTTTATAGAGGTATTTCCGTTACGAGAGAGTTGACTGTACGACAAAGAAGAAGTAGAAAACGAGAATTTGGTCGTTAAATGTTTCCTTAAAAGAGTATACTATTAATAACCAAAGGTTATGGAGTGCGGACGACAACGATCGAAAATCCAAACGCTCTTGCTCCAACGTAACCTGCGGTCATGTGTTCTTCTTCCCTTTTTGTTTTAAAAAAAAGAACGCATGATCGCAGGTTAGCTCCAACGCTGTGCTTTGCGTGAGTTTCACGTGACAGAAGTCAGGTGAAAAGTCTCAATTTGTACGCTCACGATCCATATGTATAGAAGCGCAAATGATTTACCAAATTAGCCCCAAAGCTTTTCTACTCGCATGAAGGTTTACCAAAGTCATTAAAGCGCGCTTTAGGAATACATGGGACTCGTTTGCGCGCGCAAGAAATGCGAGGAAGCTGCCATGGCAACCCAAGCTGTTTTGATTTTGAAGGTTTGTAAAAGTAGGCGCTGGCTGATAAACGAAATTAACGGTCGCCCGTGATGATAGCATGAGACAGACATCACCTTTTTTGCCGTGATAAAAAGGAAAGGTTTTTTGAGAACTGAAGCTAGAAAAAGTGTTCAACTCCTCTGCGGCAAATATTTAACATATGCGAGCAAAGATCGTTTTTCCTTTTCTTTCGAAACAAATGAAGTCTTACCTTGAGGTCTTCCCCTCTTTGTCTCAGATCCACTGGAAAAACGTTATTTACCAGCAAAATTTCGAATTTTCCATGGTCGTGGTCTCAACAGAATTATTTTTCTTTGCGCACAAATCGCACAACTCGGCCAGTTGAAGGAAAGATGGAAAGTAAATTTTTGACGTCACAATGATCCGTTATGACGCAGCCTGCGCGCGCTTATCCACGAACACCATGTCCTAATAAAGAAGTTGAATACCTACCTATTGCTTAATGATTGGAAAAAAAACTTTGCAGCGTTCGTGTTGAATGTTTTCTAGCGCTCGGTGGCAAAATGAACGCAGAAGGACACCGCTTCATCAGTGTGCCTCTGTTCTGTCCTTTTTGTGCGCTCTTGTTTTTAAAGCTACAGTAAAACGGGCAACAGAAATGTGCAACTGGTTTTGCAACATTGCTGCAAAACGAGTTCGAAAGCGATGTTATGCGTTTAACCACCCACGTCCGAACCTGTCTTGTACCCAGGCCAGTTCGCGCTATCCGAGTTACCAGAGGAGGCTTGGAACCGAGTGCGAATTTTCCCGATAAGCTTGACAGGTGACGTCCATCTGAAATCGCCGAGGACGACTGGGAACGAGGCTGGCACGACACGTCTTCTGCAGCAGCCTAAAAAGGTTCTCACTCAAATAATTCGTCCCCATCCATTTTCAGTTACCATGGCAATTCATATGCTTTTTATTTACAGCTTTAGTTGACCCAGGATGAAAGCTATCCCCGCTTTGAGAAACTCGGCCTTTAATCCTTGCACTAGTAAACATCTTTATCATAACCGAAGTGAACCTTTTAAAGTTTCCCCTCATTTTATTTCTTGTTTAAGTGTTGCTTCCATGATACACTGATTTCGCCAGATGAAGAGGTAAATTTACTAGACATTTCCTAGTAATTTGTCAGTATCTTGCATTCTCTTTATATGTCACTTTTCGTGTGTTAACTTGTTTAGCGGTCACACAGAACAAACACGATCAAACAACTAAATATCAAACGTCTTCTCACTCTTGGGTTAATGCTATCTCATGCTAACCCTATTCAGTTACTCTCATTTTAACTTTCAACTGATTACTGTCCTTCTTTTTTCTACTCATTGTACGAGTCCATTAATGGCCATTTGCGCCATTCATTGCTTTTCCTTTCTGTCGCTTCCTCACACATTCTGCTATGACATCTCTGATGGTTTGTTCCCCTAGAAGCGTGTTAAATTCGTTCAAATCTGCCAAGCGATCAAACGGCTTTGGTGGGTAATGGAAGTTGAACGTGCTGTACCAGCTTTCAGGGTCTTCAAAGATGAGAAAATCACCAAGGTCTTTTTCTTCAGCGGTTTTACGAGGAACTCCTGAGAGAAAATTATCATTGCAGTGTTAGCCTTAGAGTTTTGTTCACTTGGTTTTGACTCATTTAGACGGGAAACGAGGTGAAAGAGATCCCTCTTTTTCTTCCCGCCTACCACAGAAAGAGCAAAAAAGGGTTTGGTTATCGCAGTAAAAGGTAATCTTGTGCCCAGATCTCTTGTCGACGAAGCCGACAAGAGATCTGGGTACGAGGTTAAATAAAAGGTGCTACAGTCAATCTTCATAAGGATTCTACTCTATGAGACCTCGAACCCTCCCCAACCCCAGTGTTTGGATTGGCGAATGCAAGGGTAGTCTGGTGCAAGTGAGAGATCGTGGGGTCGTTTGTGGACCGCAAAAGAAACGGAAATCTCTCGCATTTTCGTGCAGAAACAAAACGTCTGGCCAGGAGAGGATGTCCTCTCTTGGCTTGGTATATCGAGCATGATTTCATTACAGTTGACCGCAGCCACCCTCGCACCCTCGCAAACGCTCTCACAATCCTTCACTCGGACCAGACTCCTCATATTTTCTAGTTTGAGACATTTAGAGTGTTTGAACTCCTTTAAAACCAACCTGGACGAATTTGCTCCTTAAATTTGTTGTTGGCAAGCGCAAAATGAATCACGACGGGGCAAGTTGGATCACTGGGATCTGAGAACACGTAGAACTCTTTCAAACCGTACAAGTTGTACTGTTCATTGGCGTTGATTGGCGGGAATTTGATGTTGTTCTTCTTAGCCCATTCCTCGGCCAGTAGAAGTTCCTTAGAAAAATAGCATTTTAAAAGACAATGAAAACTAGTAGAAAATCCTCAACTTGTTAAGTCTAGGCCCGGCTAGAGATGAAATCCTAACTGGTTATCATTGCCCTTCCATAGGGGAAAGAAAAAATTTATCTTGTACCCAGCTCCCCGCATTGTCTTGCTCTCCGTTTCCCTCGGCCGTGGGCGGTCTGGGTACGAGATTAAGGAGGAACAGCCTGATGCTCGGTCGATTCTAATGTCATTTTACGCGAGGGGGTTAAAACTAAAACACACTGAGTGGAGGATTGTTCCTGTTGCGAAAACCATTGAATGGTTTAAACTAATGTGTAGTGGCACGGTGTTATTCTGTGTCTTGGTAACCTTTTTGTACTGAAAAAAAAGTTTACTTCGCTATAAACTACTGAAAAGTAATAAATATACTTAATTAAGTAATTCGTTAAGTATCCAATAAGCTAGAGTCAGTTCATGAACATCGGGAGCAATTCTTTGGATTTTTCGTGCTATTTCATGTTGTATCCGGGCTTTAGTTGTTATTCGGGATCCTAGGTTTTGTGCCCTGCCCGTGCGCATACGTAGCAAAGAGTCATATAAGAATTTTGGAGCCGAAATAAAAGGTCTTCGTGTTGAGTGATCACTTTTCAGAATCCAATGTATATGCTGCCTGCTACAATGTTGACGGGTCATAACAATAGGCCTTACCTGAAAGGGGGTCATGTCTTCCCTTTCCCGAGCGCTAAAGTCAAAGGATAGATAAATATCCACTTCTCGCTGCGGTCTCAACAGCAGAGGGTATGGTGAATTCATCATGAGTCCACTGTCAACCAAGAAAAGGCGCTTTGCCTTCACTGCCAGCTGGGCAGCTGTTTCAGTGACTTCTTTTGGCTCTGTGGTAAAAGTTTATTGTCTTGTGAGTCAATAAGCACTCATTGTCTGGTCCCGAGTTAGGGTCCAAGGATCACGTGATAACGTGTCGCCCAGGGGAGTTAACGAGTTTTGTCTCGTGGCTCGTGACATGTTCTTTGTTCAATCGGAAAACGCGCTTAAATTGGGAGATGTAACAGTCTTTTGTACTTTTACTGGCGAATTTATTGATTTGTTCATGCTCGCATTTTAGGACTTGCGATCTTCTTAAGGGTTTATCTTTTTTCTTTATTTATTGATATCAGCGTGTCGAATGGTGCGTTATTTGAATCAAATAGTTTTCTATTAACATCGCGAGTGAACATGGGTAAACAAATACACCAAGTTACGGTAAAGGATCTATAAAAGAAGTTGACGTACCAGAAGGGATTGGTGCAGTCATAATCTGCAGTCCACGCAAGAAGTTATGCACCAGACCTGCACGACCAGCGCGTGATTTCAGGAATGAGACTTTTTCAACAAATGATTCCATCATCGATTTCAAGAAGCTGTGATCCTCGCTCTCTTGTTCCATTGGTTCTTCCTCGCTTTTTGCGTCTGTAACATCCAAATCATGCTCTTCGTCACTCTCATCCTCATCATCTGGGTCAACTTCATCTGAATTGATCACGCCATCTGAGATATTGACAAAAGAACTTTTATTCATTTTTAGCCTGCGTTGCAGCCAGCCCACGCATCGTCTACAGCTGTTCCAGAAAGGTTGTCGGAAAAAATGTGGGGGCGACAATCCCGAAAGGTAATATGGGATATGATCAACACACTGTTCTTAACACCACAGCTGTCGAACCTACTTTTATTGCTTTCCTTTAGAACTCGCAAACATAAGTCCATGGCCTCTCGTGCCATTAACGTTCAAATTTCTTTAAAGTACAGCGAACTCAAAACCACCCACAATACCTTTCGGGATTGTCGCGTAGCTGTATACAGAAGGTTTAGGGAGTCTGCAACGCAGGCTATCATTTTTCAGTCTTCCGATCTCTTTCACTTTGATAACGTATTGAAAGCAGAACACTTAAGATGTGTTAAAATCAGTAGCGGATCTAGGGAAGGGGCCCGGCCTCCCTGCCCCCTCCTTTATTTTTAGACCAAACTGATCCCCCCCGCCCCGCCTTATCTCAGGGTCTGGAAGAACGGGGGGCCCTCCTATCTGAAGGTCTGGATCCGCCACTAAAAAATTCAGCATGATAGTGAGTGAGAGGTTTAACAGGGTTAATGAAGGGAACTATGAAGTACTTATAGGAACTATGTCGCGAAATTTATAGTCAAAAGTCAAACGGTGGAAACTGCTAGCAACCTGAGTGAAACATAAAAATTAAACCGCTCAAGACAATAAAAGAGGGTATAAACACAGCACATACAAAAGGAAGTGCGGATGGACAAACTTGAAGAAGATTGAAACGGATTGAAATTGTGGTTTTTGAAAACTTGTTAGCGTAACAGATTTTAAATTCATTTTTGTCGTTTGTAACATCTTATGATATGGTTTGATGTAATGCTTGAAAGACATGCGTGCTTGACAGGACGTTGGAATTTTGTCATTAACAAGTAATTTTTCAAGTTTCAGAGCGAATAAGGACCCGTAGATTGACCCGTAGTTGGTATTTAAGCAAATTGCTACGGCGGTTGTGGATGCGGAGTCCTTGACTACGGGGTTTGTCTCTCACTTGCTTTCGCTGTTAGTCGCAAGGAAGACGTAATTACTGGAAAACCAGGGGTGTCAAATACTTTCTTGATAAAATGAAAAACAATCTACGAACCAGTGGTTGTAAAAAAAAAATAGGAGAAAAGTTGACTTTTATACTCAATTACCATAAGACCGGTCTTCATGTTGTAGGATTTCGTGCTACGGTGAAACTCGGCGGAAAGGTCATTTCCAAGCATGCGCAGTGCGTCATTTTTGGGCTCTTTTACTTCCGGCCGCCGTAGCAGAGGTCGCCTTAGCGGTGTGCTTAAAGTCGCTATTATCAACAAAAGGAACTAGAAAGCCTTGGCAAAGCTCCTTTGAAGAAGGGAACTATGTGATACTTACGCAGCTCGTCTCTCAGGTCACCCGTGTTTTTCATGTTCTTAATCGTCTTCTGAGGGGCTTCTCCTTCATGAAGTACCCGTTGCAGAAGTATGGTGAATGCACTACCCCAGATGCCTGCATTGAGAAACATGTATCACATCATATCGTATCGTCCGTATCGTGATTGTATCATATCGTTAGTTGCTTAAGCGCAATAAATTTAATGGGAAACTGCTCCTCAATCTTTCAGTTCCAAATCGACATGATCTGGCCAGTGAAAATTTTTTAAAGAACTTGCGCCGGAAAAAGTCGTTTTTGAAAAACGAGCACGCAAATTGCATACCGATGACGTGTCACTACCCAGATCTGGATGGAGCTTCTGTTTGGTTGGAGTAAATTTTCCTTTGCGACACGACCAATTAGAAGCGCTACCCAGATCTGGGATGTGTCACGTCAGCAGTATGGAATTTCAGCGCTCGTTCCTCAATCGTCATTTCGCGGGAAAACCATTAGTAACGTCACCAGATGTCGGCTGTTTTCTCGCCTCTTGCAACTGTAAACCTGGATTCGTTTTAAATATTATTCCAAGCTTTTTGGATTGCTTAAGGTTAGAAGCAGTATTACATAAGTCTGTTATCTTGATTCAAATGGGGCAACGAGATCAGTGCACGATATTTGAGCTTCCCTGGGCGAGCCAACTTTTTGTACCTTTCCTTCCTGACCAGTAACACCAGTAACACCAAAAGCTTTGTTTGTGATGGTAGAGTCACCCTCGTAGCCGGGCAACTTTTCTCCATATAAACATTCTGGCTCGCCCAGCCTATAGTTCGACTCGCAACACTGTCCAAAAGGATCGAAGCCGTGGGAACGAGATGTTCAGTCACGTGGTCTTGGATGTTCTTGCAGTCAAAGCATGCGCGAGGGCTGTTTTAGACGATCAGAGCCTGCACGAGCACCTTTGGCTCGGCAAGGGCAAAAGAGTCAAATTTTTCTCATATAAACGCTCTTTAAAGTAAACTCGGGTGGGAGGGTAAGACTTCTACCAGGGACAGGATTTCTCAGTCCATGTAAACCGGGCCTTATTCTCTCAAATTTTGTCTCAAGTTGTTAAAAGGTGACTTATGTTATTTTTATGAAGTGATTTTATTCAGGGATATTGCATTATTTTTCACTTACCTTGCATATAATGCAGGGAGGGTTCTTCATAATGATTCAGGAGTTTGCCGCAGAAGAATTTGCTTCCAAAATGTTCAGTCTTCATAAAAGTGCCATATTTTACCATTCCTATTTCGTAAGGGTTAAACTCGACCCATTCTGCGAAAGAGAACAAACGTTTATAGGCAAACTAGTCGATGCAGCTCTTCAAAGTGGTATATTTTAAAATGAGCTAGTGATCAAAACTTATGCAAAAATCATTAAAGTATGCTACTCATCATCGTCATCTTCATCATCATCATCATCATCATCATCATCATTATTAATTATTATCATCATCATTTTGTCCAAAGATTCCAAAGAACAATAACGCAGTTTAAGTAGACAACAAAATTTCCCTATCTCATCTAAGTTGTCCGTATTTAGATTTCATTTTTGTTGTAACATATCTGAAAAGACACGCAGTGTTTCATCCGATATCCAGACACCGAGAAGTGGGTTGAAAAACGAGGCGCAGCCGAGTTTTTCAAGACCAACTTCGAGGTGTCATGATATCGAAAGAAACACCGAGTGGAGTTTTTGTGTTAGCTTCTCAAATGAACAATAATTCTTGGAGAAATTCAAAGATAAAGTTCGCAAAATTTTACGGTAATTCCAAACCACCGTCACGGTTGTGATTTTCTTTGTTTTCTCTTTATGAATTATTAACGAGTTTGAGAATACCATTTCCAGATCCCATGCCCTTCCTGAATTCTATACTGTCTATACTCTTAATTTCCAAGAATTGAATACTTTAAAACCCGTACCTACTTAGTTTGACTTAAACACAAAAAGTTATATCTCACCGCAGAACTTTTGAGCAGACACATCTTTCTTTACATGTAGACAAGTGTATAGCGGAAAAGGGACCGTGCCATCTTTCACAATTTGTTGTTGCTGGCTGAGCGTTGGAATTTCTTTCCGCTTTGAAATAAAAAAGGTAATCTTAGGATAAATTAAGTTGCACTTAAAAGACGCGGTCAACGGCCCATTACTGTTAGTTATTCAGGATTTAAAATTCCCTGATTTGGACACGATAGGGTATACTATTCCAGGGGGGATTCTTGAGGAATTATGTCCTGTACCTCTCGTGATAAGGCCCCCTCCCCCCCGCCTCCTCCAACCCGCTGCCAACTCTTTCACGAACTTGTATAATAACAGGGCTTTCAATCTCGACTTTACTATCTTTTAGTGTATATGTACTCAGCTCACATTGACAATGGCGAATACTGACTGGAGATCCCCTCTCTAACTACAAACGTTCAGTTTCCTCCGAGATAGATGAATTCGCGAAATTGGGCCCCTTTTCTGGATCACGCGCTCATATTTTCGCGTGCTCTTCACTTAGGTGTCATCCCTACTATCTAAGAGCCTGGAAAAGGCTACATAAACTCACGTCCTTTAGAATGGTGTCGCCCACCAGGTACCCAAAGAAGTCTGTAAAGCTGACTGGCTGACCCTTCGACTTCTTCTGCAGAATAATGTTAACGTGCTTGTACATCCAGGATGGAGTCAACAGCAGCCACATCCAGTTGTCTTTCACGTTTTCACGCAGCTCGTCTCTTACTTTTCGGGGATGAACATTCGGCCACTCGGGATGTGAATAGAGTGTAGAGAGGTACCTAAGAAATGGACAGTTGATGTAAGAAATTGGTCCACAAGTGATAGTTGAACACAAGTTAAAAACGCGCGCATCATCCGCAATACTGTGTGGACTGAACGGACTCAAGAAGAGGCATGGTGCTGCGGGGGGGAGGAGGGGCGTTCGTGGGGAGTGGTGCAAGAGCCTTCCTATTCCCCTTCCCCTTGTCATCGCGTCTCCTCGTCTTCGGGTCCCGGGGGGGCACTCGATATATCCTCGGGTGGGGAGGTGCGGCCCGGCCCCTCATACCCTGACCCTGTTTAAGACACAAATCGCTGATTTTCCTACCCTGTTTAAGACAGAATTCCGATTTTTGATACCCTTTTTAAGACATTTAACCCGAAACCATAATCTGTGTGAGACAATTAATAATTAATATCGGCCGCGATCCCGCCGCACGGAAGGAAAAAAACGGATTAATTTAGGTTTCTCAAACAAATTCTCGTGCTCGGGGTAACTCTTACCAGGTCGATCCAGAAAGTCCTGCTGTGTACATAACGCAGTCCAGCAAGCCCATGTCCTTGAGAGCACAAAAAACACCGCTGAGTGACACCATAGCACGGAATCCACCGCCAGAACCTACAACGGCGATTTTAGGGACCTGAAAAAAAAAAACAAAACAAAACAAAGGGTATAATAGTGATCAACACAAGTGCGCCCTCGAGGTTGCCACTCAATATCGATGTTATATATAATATCGCCCCTTGCAAAGGTACACATCTGCACAGGCGCATTCACGGGCTATTCCCTTTGCAGATTATAAAGTTGGAACAAGAATTGTCTTGTCTTCCCCTCCCTCCAAAGAAAAGGATCAACCTAACCCCCCAGCCCTCCGGGGCCAAAATATTATTCTCTGAATACATGTACACCATGTACGCCGAAAACTAACCAAAGGTGAAGTGTTCAGTATCAGGTAGACTCAGCTGTAGACTCGGTTATGTACTTTTCAAACAAAAGAGAAGGATGAAGGTGTTTCCCCTACTATCACAATATCAACCTCAGATTAACTGATCCTGGATGCGCTTATGGCTAGGATAAATATGGGTGCCGAATTCTGCAAAAAATAATCATTCTTGTATCCATGAGGTTCTGGGCTCGTGTGATTGTCGCACTAACCTCATCAATTGTTTTTGGTCCGTCTTTTCCGAGTAGCTTTTTCATTGCTTCAAAGACAAATTTTTCCCTTTTCTGCAAGAATTTCTTTTCCTCTTCACACAACTCCACGCTGTATCGCATATCAGTAGGAGCAGTGCTACAAACAAGAAAATTATTCAGTTTTGACATATTATGATGTTACTCAGTGGCCAGGAGAGTTTTGTATTTATTTTTCCTCAATTCGTCAACCCGGATTCTATACTGCCTAAGTAGAAGAAAGGAAAATACGGTCAACTCTCTCTCAACGTTAAGAGAGCTGATTTTAGTCGTACAAAATACCATTGAAAACAATCTTTTGATATTCAGAATACATTTAACAAAAGTAGGTTGAGTTTGATCGTCCGGGTGAACGTAGCCCTGAATAGGACTGTTGTTGTTGACAGAGACTGACGTTTCGACAACCTGTGCGGTAGTCATCTTCAGAGTCAAAGTGAGTTGTATAACTTTTGAAATGACTCCTGGGTTCAAACCTTTCACAGTTTTACATGTAACAAAGCTAGATATTTCAATCTTACATTACTGCAACTTTCATCTCCACGTCAACTTCCGATTCCTGAAATGTACAAATAGACCTTTAGATACGCCCAAGAAATACATTTCAACAATTAGTTTTAAACACTGACCATATCCACACCCTTGTTCATTCATAGTGCCATTTCAACCCCGTAAATCCTAAGATCAAAATTTGAATTCTCATTTGTTGCCCCTATTCATTTCCTACAGAAATAGTGGGGAGAAGTTGATAAAATATCAAGCAAATTCATCTTGTGTGATCATGTCCGTAATTCTCATGACCACTCTGCTTTACAGAGTATTGATATTATCAGGAGAATTTTGATGCTGATCACTCTTAGGGCTTAAATGGTTGAGAATACCTTGTTGAATTTAAAAGTCTTAAGTAATGGTTTGTTGAGTTCTAGTTCCCCCAGAGCAAATGTTTGACTCGCCACCAGGTCATCATATCCCACCGCGTCAGACTCCATCAGGGTAATTTCTAGAAAAATAATAATTTACAGATACAGTTATTACTAGTACTGTAGCAACTGTGATTACAGTTAAACCCCGTTAATACAGACAGTGAGGGTCCATAGAAAGTGTCCGTAGTATCGGCGTATCCCTATTAAGCGGGTTGAATTTAGAGAAAATGTAAGGGCCTTCTTTCCCCCAGGGACAAAGCAAACTGCCCGTAATAATAAGGTGCCCGTATTAAACGGGTCAGACTACGAGTAGTCCCCCATTTTTCCTCAGGGATAGTAGAGCGAGCAAAACGCGAGCGCGCGTGAAAATCACCCCACGCGAGAAAAATGATTTCATTTTTCTCTCTTCCCGCCGCGTGTCGCCTTTTCTCGCGTGGGGTGATTTTCACGAACGCTCGCGTTTCGCTCGCTCCACTATCCCTGAGGAAAAATGGGGGACTACTCGTAGTCTATAAACGGGTGTCTGGAAGGCGGGTTTGACTGTAATTTAAATTTAATGTTCGTCGCCTGACTGATAACTTTTGCTGTCTGTTGGTTTGGTGCAGTCAACTATCTTGATCCACCGTTTTTCACTTCATTTTGAGAAATATCAGACTAATATCCCGTTGTTGGTTCATCAGTGTTACGTTATCATGTCATAATGTTGAATGTATCAAGTCAAGATACGTCGTTTGACATCGTTAGTCAGCATTGTTGGCAACAATGACCAACAATGTCAAACGTTTAATCTTGGGTATAGTAGGTTGAAGGGGAAAAGTAATTAATTATTATAAGTCACCATTGATTAAATCAGGTCATTTTCTTTTTCTCTCAGAGTTTTTCCGCTTCTCTAGTATTATATTTTTTCTCTTTTCGGATTTCTAGAAATAGCAATCAGTTAAAAAACAGAAGTTTTTCAAACACGACAAAAAACGAACTCAACCAACTTACCTAAAATGTTTTCCAAATCTGGTTCAAGCAAAAACTGGAACGTTTCATCCCAGATGGGGTTGGCCGTGTTACTTTTCACAGTTGTTTGCTTTTTGCCGTTTGGTGCAGTCTTGATGAGCAACTTGACGTATGGATCAGGAGTGTCAACTAAGATAAAAAACGTTGCAAGTACTTAATGAAGGTCACCATAGTAACACAACCACTTGACGTTCGCCTTATACTGCGGCAATCCAAAACGTAAAAGCTTGAGACATCGCCACCACCACCACCACCACCACTACCATCATCACCATCATCATCATCATCATCATCATCATCATCATCATCATCATCATTATCATCACTATTTCGAAATAGATCTAGCAGGGTATTCCTGATTAATAGTGAAATTCTCTTTACAACTGGGAAAAGGGATGCGGTTGACTTGGAGCTGTGCGTACCTCTGGAGAGCAATGTACTTCAAAGCTAAAGTTGTTACTTTCATTGTCTGAAGTACTACCTATACGCAATTACATGTGACTTACTTAAGTTTTTGAAAGTTGTCTAAGAAAGATTTAAAGGTCTAAAAACTCAAATTGAGGCTACTATCGACGCCATTTGTAAACAGAATAGGCCATTTCTGAGTTGCTCTAAGCCTCCTTTTCAAAGCGAGGCTATAGTGCAAAGCTATTGATATGAAAATAAGGTTTTATTCTCATGCAAATGAATCTCATTTTCACAAAGAAAAAAAGGGTTTTGCCCTCAGCCTCGTTTTGAAAGTGAGGGTTTTTGGAACCCGGAAATAGCTATTTTAGGCCAAGGCCAAACGTCGAACTTTACATGGGACGAACTTAACTCTAATTTGGGTCGACCTAAATAAAGTTAAGTTCGTCTGTTGGGTAAGACGCCGAACTTAGGACGCGTCGAACCGATCAACTGAATCAGACCAAAAAGCATTTTTAGCCGCACGAGTCCAGCTAAATATACGTTGTCATACAAATTTTACTATATTACAGTTTAATTCGTCGTACGTGAAGCCCGCCGTTTCTCCTGGAGACGATGTTCAGACGTCCCATCCGTCTGAAGCAGACATAGAACTTGTTGGACGATCCAAACTCATTCAGACGATCCAAACGAACCACACGTCGAACTTTTCATGAACTTAACTCAGTGAGTTTAGTTCGTCCCATAAAAAGTTCGACGTTTGGCCTTACTGGGGCGCAAAGCAAACTCATCTCCAGTCTCCTTCGTAACGCGCACAACGGGAGCAGTGGGTGATGGGAAGGTAGAAGAGACGAAGACTGAAAAAAACTGGTTTCTATATAACTGCTATGATCACTAGAATCATTTAGATCGCTGGACTATCCTTTTCAGTCATTGTATCGATTATGATTTAAAAACCAGGTCTACCTGCTGACTATCGATTCCAAACGTTTTTTCTCCTTTTCGGTTCTTTATTAATACGGTAATACTGTGTCCTCTTCTCTCCTCCATTAATAAAGCCGCCCAAATCCCCCTTGAGAACTTCACGCTTCTAGCCCTTGCTTCTAGGCACATGCTTGCCTTAAGCTGCGGGTATCCCGCCATGTTTTAAACAAAGGGCTTCTGACCAAGCCAGCATTCTAATCCGCCACTAATATGTGAAGCACGCGTCTTTCAAAGTCGCCAGGTACTTAAAATCGGGGTTCTGGCCTGTTATGTACTTACATGTGTCAGAATAGTATCCCAGCGTGACATTTCGACCACGGAGAACTTTAACGTCAAGCGTCAGACACTGGCGGTATGATGCCTAAAAAGTAATTCGAGTTTGTTAGCAGAGAGAAGCTTAGATCCTTTCACTGCTAACTAACTTGCTTAGCTGAAGGTTTCGTTTGGGAAGGGCAATGTTTTGAGAAAGCGAGTGAGCGGCGAAACCGAGAGGAGAGTGGGGCGGAAGCAATGGGCTTTGCCACTCATTTGCGCGTTCGCCAAACAAAACTACCAGCTACGCAGGCAATGTTTTGGTCACTTTTAATAGTGGCCAGTGCAAAATCCAAAGAAAAACGATCACAATAACAATAACGATAACGATAATGATAATGATAACGATTCACCTATATGAAAGTACATAACAAAAAAATGACATACATAAAAAGTATTTAACGCGGAGTACTTCATCGACTATAACAGTGCTTAACAGTTGAACGAGAGTAGAAAATAGACTGATAAGTGGTCTTGAATATGTTTTGCTACTCAGAATGTCATGCTTCTTGCGAAGCAATCATCACGGTTGTCATCAGGCAACTGCTTTCTCCTCCTCTTCCGATAAAAATAGCAGTAATCGAAAAATAGAAAGCGCAGGGGGACGATGGGAAGAAGGAGAAGCCTCTCTTCCACTCTTTCTCCTTCCCATCGTTCCCCGCGCTTCCAATTTTTCTTTATCCCTTGGTTCCCTCTCCTGGTTCCCTACAACACAAAGAGGCTTCTGCCAATAGTAACGGTTAAAATCAATAGACTACGAGTAGTCCCCCATTTTTCCTCAGGGATAGTAGAGCAAGCAGAACGCGAGCGCGCGTGAAAATCACCTCACGTGAGAAAAGGCGACACGCGGCGTCGCCTTGAAAATAATTCCGCTTGCTTCTGTGCGCCATTTGATGGAAAACTGGACGTTCGTATCTTTCAAGATCCAAATAAATGTGTTGCGTGCTTTGTACCGTTCGCTGTATATATTGTCTGATGTAAGTCTTCTTGATCCTGGCACTGACTAGCCTGTGCCAGGCTCTCAGATAGTATAGTGCGGACGTATTAAAACGAGCAAAGCGAAAATAAGACGCGCGCGACTTGGGAAAGGGGGCGGTGGCGCCCTGTCTCTCCCTAGCCCCCGCGCGTTTTTCGCATTTCTTTTTACTGAACGACTTTTCACCACTATTTCGTAGCCTGGAACAGGCTTGGCACTGACTGGTGTAGACATCTCTGCGCTGCTTGGTATATCATACCCTGTTCGTTACAGTTTCCTTCCAAGGGGAATGCGTTGGAAATTCCAGCAATTAAATTTTTATTTATATGACACTGCCATGATTTTTTTAATTCAGATTTTTCATGGTTAGTTATGATTCTGGTTTTTCGAACATCGTCCCCAAAGACCTTTTTTTCCCCCTTTATGAAAGACATGCAGACATATCCATGCAATTCCTGTTTCTCTGGAATCGATTTTTTTATCAGTTGGAATCGCGGAGTGCGTAGTTGATTAGCTTGCGTATCCGTGCATTGTTCCACGCGTGTTAGTTAAACCGCAATGTCGTTGCGCAGAAACGCTTGTCAGGCTGAAAAACTTCATCAATACCGTCACGCATTAGTACTCGTGTTATTTTTTTTACACAGGGTAATTTTAATATCTGAGCAAAAGTTTTTGTTTAGTGAGCACACATATACCAAACAATACATTGCGAAAAGAAAATACAACTTACATAATAGAGTGCATCGAGTAAATTAAATTTCAATTGAAATTAAATTTCCATGCACTTGAATAAAATAAAAATAAAATATACACTTGAATAAAATAAAAACTATATGTAGCAAGTACAACGCAACCGCCAAAACATCAATAATGCTCTAACTGAGCATCAACTTACCCTCCTTAAAACAAATAGAAAATTGAATTTTTATACTACCTTTAAGAACGATAATAAAAAAGCAGAATTCTTAAATATGATTAAAAACCCACTTCACAAAACAGCACTCAATAAATTTCGACTAGGAAATCATCGATTACATATTGAAACAGGCAGACACACAGTACCTAAAACTCCCGAAAATTTAAGAATATGTTATCTATGTCAGACAAATGAAGTTGAAAATGAACTTCATTTTCTATTCTTCTGCAAACTTTATGACAATTTACGTTTAAAATTCTTCAGTGAAATATCTGATAGATACACACTTTTCAAGGACTTAGATGTGACTTCAAAACTTTTATTTCTCTTTAATAGTATAGATCCCTCTGTTTGTAGATCAATTGCTGCTTTTGTTTTTGAATGTATGCGTTACAGACATGATATGTTATTTCAGAAAAGAATATAATCTTTTATTTTGCTATATATTTATAAATGATATATTTGTACTTTATTCATAAATATTAGATAGGTAATGCCATGTATAGATATGGAAATACCTTAATAAATTGTTGTTGTTGAATAAACTCAAAAGAACTCAACGAATTGTTTTTCAATTAATGAAGATCATGCGATTACGCAACCTTTTCAGAATTAAAAAGGAAGCCTGAACGCTTGTAAAGGCCTTGGACTCCCTCAACGCATGACAATGTTGAATATTCAGATCCCGAGCAGATGTTGCAACAGCAAATCGGGTTTCCTGCAGTACAAAAAAGGGTCATCGCACTGATATCTTCCGGCGATTAGGCCTTTATAAGTGTGAAATCTGAACAACATTCTTAAATTAAAGTTCGGGGGTTTACTTGAAAAGATACCGGCTACAAAACGATATGATTCATGTACTCCAGCCATCACTCGGCGTTTCAACTTTCAGTATATTCTCTCTTAACAGCGCTCTTTTAAAGAAATGTAAGGTAGACTTTTTAAAACTCGTTCTGGGGAATATAGTCTTACAACTGGGACAAACGCCGCACTTCACAAGAGCCGAACTTAAATACAGTTTGTGTCGACCTAAATTATTAATTTTGCCTGTTGGGTCAGACGACCTCCATTTTAAAGCAGCAGAGCTTTTAAAAAAAGGCACAACCATTAACGATCAGTTTAAATCAAACGTGAGATTTTGGTCAGTATCACTATCCATGATGGTTACGAATTGGCGCTCTATGGGATCCATTGGCAGTCAGTAATTAAATCAACCGGCCGAATGGCTGAATATAATACGTACCTGTGCTAAGGTAGACATAATTAAATCAACCGGCCGAATGACTAAGTATAATACGTACCTGTGCTAAGGTAGACATATTTTTTTTGAGACTCTAAGATGTTCCTTTGTAGGTGTTTTATCATAAGCCGAAGCTAAGGTAGATGACGAATGGGTTATTTACGAAAACTTCCAACTTGCGCTGCATCAGCTGAGCGGAGCAGAATCGCTTGAGTAGCTAGGCTAATACACAATTCACGGACGAATGGGTTATTTACATTCTTCAAGGGCTATTAGGCCTCGCTTACAACTTCCTTCCGTTTCGTGACTGGAATCAAATTTTTCTTGGGTTGATCGTGGTGACTAAGAAACAAGTCTTCCCCCCTCGGGCTCTTTGCGAAGAGTTGCATGGAACGAGAGCGAAAACTTCCAACTTGCGCAGCATCAGCTGAGCGGAGCAGAATCGCTTGTGTAGGCTAATATAAAATCCATGATTACAAAGCAGGGGCGCTCATGACAACGAGAACATAGTTGAAAACCACTTAAGTATAGCATTGTTAAACGTATTTTAGTTTTTAAACTGTAGATAGGAAATTTTACAACAAATGTTCCGAAAATTCCAGATCTCAAATCGTCTTCCGAACAGATATTTTCCGAAATTTGACGTTGGGTTAATACGCTATACTAGTTGCTTCGCCGACGAGTTAACCAATAGAGGGCGACGCCGTGTATATAGCTTGCGTAGCTGGCGGTATTGTCGTCTGTCTTTTCTCGTGGTTCCACCATCAGAAAACAATAGCACTCGTGTATTTGAAATAGTATTTGAAATAAGTTCAAATTTTGAAAGAGGTGGTCGAAGTAAACAATTTATGCTCTTTGCAAGCTATTTCTATGGAAAAGTGGCCAACAAAAACTGCTGAACGGGGCATGCATTGGAAATTCCAGCAATGAAATTTTTATTTACATGACACTGCCATGTTTTTTTTAAATTCAGATTTTTCAGGGTTAGTTAATGTGCTGGTTTTGATGTAGATAAAAAATGGTTCCTCCGCACATCGCCCCCAGAACGCCCCAGAGAGCTTTCTTGCAGGCAATAATAACCTGAGATCGGGCGTCCCTCCCCTTTTTGTTAAAGACATGTAGATATCCATGCCCTGGAATCAATTTTTTTATCAGTTAGAATCGCGGATTGCGTAGTTGATTAGCCTGCGTATCCGCGTATTGTTCCGTGCGTGTTTACCCTGTGAGCAGAGTCATCTTCGATCTTCCTTCCTCTTCCCGATATTTCCTAGGAAGATCGAAGGAGACTCTGCTCGCAGGGTCATACGTGTTGGAATTTTGTCGTTGCACAGAAACGCTTGTTACGCTGAAAAAACCCATGAATACCGTCACGCATCAGCCCCTCATGTTACAAAAAAGGAATTTTTCCACTTTTTACCCTATTTTATGCAGGTTAATTCTAATATCTGAACAAAAGTTTTTGTTTAGCGAGCACAAATATACCAAACAATACATTGCGAAAACAAAGTACAACTTACATAATAGCGTGCATCGATTAAATTGAATTCAAATTGAATTTAAATTTCTTACACCGTCATGCCATGCAATGCAACGAATTGTTTTTCAATAAATGACGATCATGCAATTATAGACGCAACTTTTTCAGAATCAAAAAGGAAGCCTGAACGCTTGTAAAGGCCTTGGACCCCCTCAACTCTAGCCTGCGTAGCAGGCGCTTGGAAGTAGCGGGAGAAAGAGAGAACGGGTAGACCGAAGATAAAATGTACAACGCTTTTTGGCGGCTTGCTTTATTTGTGCGAGGTCAGTCGTTTTCTGTCAAAACTTTTGACAGATCATGCAACGGCTGCCAAGTAATTAGAGAGGGGGCGGGAAACGATTTTCGGGGGCCTTCCGTGCAGGCGCTTCCTCTCCCCTCGCGTGTCTCCTTCTCGCGCGCCCGTTTTTTCTTGTGCCCACTACTTCCAAGCGCCTGCTACGCAGGCTACCTCAACTCTAGCAATGTTGAATATTCAGATCCGGTGCAGATGTTGCAACAGCAAATGGGGTTTCCTGCGCACGCAGTACAAAAAAGGGTCATCGCACTGATATCTCCCGGCGATTAGGTCTTTATAAGTGTAAAATCTAAACAGCATTCTTGAATTAAAGTTCGCGGGTTTACTGGAAAACCAGGATTGGATGATTTAAACGGTTCAAAGATACCGGCTACAAAACGATATGATTCATGTACTCCGGCCACCACTTGGCGTTTCAACTTTCAGTATATTCTCTCGTAACAGCGCTCTTTTGAAGTAATGTAAGGTAGACTTATTAAAACTCGTTCTGAGGAATGCACAGACGAATGGGTTATTTACATTCTTCAAGGGCTATTAGGCCTCGCTTACAACTTCCTTCCGTTTCGTGACTGGAATCAAATTTTTCTTGGGTTCATCGTGGTGACTAAGAAACAAGTCTTTCCCCGCGAGCTCTTTGCGAAGAGTTATATGGAACGAGAGCGAAAACTTCCAACTTGCGCAGCATCAGCTGAGTGGAGCAGAATCGCTTGTGTAGGCTAATATAAAATCCATGATTACAAAGCAGGGGCACCCAACGACTGAGCATAGTTCAAAATAACTTAAGCATAGCATTGTTAAACGTATTTTAGTATGTAAACTGTAGATATAGCCATATTTTTGTCCCCTAAAAATTTTCATCTGTTCGGTTTTCCTAGCTGAAAGTCTAGTGATCCGAAAATTATAGGGATCGAAAGTTACCTTTCCGAAAATTTCAGCCAGCTCGAAAATTCTTGGTGACGTCTTTAGGGTTAAAATCCGTTAAAAATGGGCAATTTTTTCTACCATTTTTAAGGTGCTCGAAAATCCTAGGAGACGCAGGCAAGCAAGAAATTTTACAACAAATGTTCCGAAAATTCTAAATCTCAAATCCTCTGCCGAACAGTTTCCGAAAATTGACGTTGGGTGCCCCTGACAAAGTCATGAATTTACACGACGATAGTCATAGATATTACCTACCCGTCATTATGCCCGTCAATAGGCAATTAATTCATCCAAACAAAGATGAATTCCATTTTTGCTCAGTTTGTTTGTCTCCGTTTTCTGTTTTTTTTTTCAGTTTTCCCTTTTCAGGTGGGCGCTATAGACTTAATAAAATGCATCAGATATTTTGAAACATCCTTCATTCAATTTTGAACACCTTCTTGCGCCTCTGAATTAATTCAAATGCAAGGAACCAACACCTCAGGGCGGAATGAATTCTTGTACAAAACGACTGGCAATTTGATGAAGCCGCTATACTCGTTGCTTCGCCGCGAGCCATTAGAAACGAGGTAAGAAAAAAGAAACCCAGATTGCCTCTCCAGGTATAAAATGCAAAGCCACCGATACGCGGGGTTTACGCTAAGCTGTCCTAGTTACTAACTGGGGTTAAATAACGCGACGTTACGTTCAAACGGCCACAACAACTCCCAACATTGTTGGGCCACCAATTTTTGGAAAGTACATGCACTGTACAACTGGCGCTCTGAATAGGGTTTTAGTGGCTAACAGTTATTGAATCAACCAGCTAATACCTGCTCGCATACGTACCTGTACCGAGGTAGACATTTTGTACTATAGTGAGGTCCCTGATGTTTGCTCACTGAGATCCAACCCCGACTGGTCTTATACCAGACGCATTTAATGCATACAGCAGACACCACTTACGTACGCTGCATAAATTATAGATATGAAAGTGAGCAGAACTTACTTTTAAAATGAATCTCAGGGGACTATTGCCAGTCCAAACATCTTTTAAGGAGCCCCCTCCCACAAGAAAAAAGAACAGGGAGAGACACATGTGTATCACGCCGACGTTAATCGTGTTTCAGTCACATTTGCATAAATCAATGTGAAGCGTTAGAATGGATGATTGCATTTTCTTATTTCATTTTTTTTCAGTAGTTGGTTAAGTAAGCCATTATTTCGCTACCGCTGAGATATTTAGATTGCAACGGGAATTATCGTGGGATAAGATAATTAGAAATAAAAATGTTGTATTCAATCGGGTATTACTAGCTTAATCGCACACAAGGATTAGTACCATGCTTAATTAATAGGAAATAAGTTGGAAACGTTGTTGAACTTGAGAGCAAAGAACTAAGACGTGACCACGCCGAATTACGCATCTGGGTGGAGACTTCCTTAGCCAATATACGCAGCGTTTTCGTAACTTTTAGTTAGTTAGATCGTAGAACGGAACGTGTGATGTACAATTGTGAAGAAGAATTAAGTCAGATTTGTAAAAAAGAATCCAGTCCTCGATTGTCGGACCAGCGTGTACGAAATTTACTTTCGCTATTTGTATAGGTAATAGCATGATTTGTAGTGACATTTGGCATAAATACCACGAGTGATATTTCAAAATTGTTATACGAAATTTCACGAGCCGTTAGGCGAGTGAAATTTGAGACAATTTTGAAATATCACAAGTGGTATTTATGCCAAATATCACATACAAATCATGCAATTATTTGTTTATACTACTACCCGCAAAAGGTTTGTAATTTTCACATGTAGGTATTTCAAATTAAGCTGAAATACCACTGCTCTAAGCCAATCAAATTGCAGAAATTTTTCATGTAGTAGTATAACCTCGGAAATTCGGGAGTCACCTTTGCGAAAAATGTCGATCGGAATTTGAGGCAACCCCCTTTGTTAAACCAAAACTTTTTAGACCGCTACCAAAACACCTTTTGTGTAAATAGTTTGTGTGATGCAACAGGGATATGTTTATTTTGTTATGAAAGAGGTATTCATCTCTTTCTACAAAACAATTCGTATTTTTGCGTATTCAAGTACGAAACAAAAGGTCAAACAAAAGGTCTGGAACGAGGCTGAAAACAGAGAGGGAGACTGGGGAGAGACGCTACCACAGGCCGTCAGTATTATTTCTCTTGCCTCACACGCCCTACGACTCTTACGCCACACTTTACCGATTTCTTTACTGATTTTGAGAAAAAAAACCCGACTATGTTGCAGTCTATTTTACTTCTTTTTCGGCTTCGAACTCAGTTGTAAAGCGGAACAAAGGTTATACACTGGTTATAGCTTTGCTTAACATGTTCCTGTTTTCTCGTGTTAGGTTAAGATCTGCCCAATAGTGAAGCGGTTGATATCGATCTTTTAAATTCATTAATTATTATTCAAGTTATGAGAAATCGTTGGGTAGTATTTGAGTCAAATTCACACCTCTCTAATCCCCAATGCAAATCAACTGGGTTTAATAAAGAGTAGAATTAATTTTTGATGCAAACACCGGGGATCAATTTAACAAAACTTTTAAGCCCCATGCAATCGGACGCAACTTTGTTGGCCCAACAACTTCCAACATTGTTGGATGTTACATGTTGCGTCCGTTTGCACACCCTGTTGCTGCATGTTGTTGCATGTTGCTGTGTGTTGTTGGGAGTTGTTGCGCAAAGTTTGAAACCAGTCAAATTTTTGAGCCAACAACTCCCAACATTTCTTTTGTTCCGTGGTCGCCGAAGCGTAGCACAACAATGTTGGATCCGTTTGCACAGCTCTTCCTTTGCGCCACGCACGGGTATTACACATGGTCTCCAAAGTGTTATGGATTGTATCCTTCCCACGATGCACTGCAGGTCCCAACATTGTTAGTTTGGTTTGAATAGGTAATCGGCTCCTGATTTTAAAGGAGGGACAGCACTTAACGCGCGCCTGGTTGACACCAAAACGTACGATATCCTGATTCCCAACAAAGAGGCACATAATCCCACCTCCCGTTCCAAAATTTTTGGCGAATCCCGCTTCCCGGGTAGCTGTAAAATCTCTTATCCCGATAAGAAATCTTGCATTTTCCCGAATCCTGCACAGTGTTTTGGTCAATTCCCGGATTCCGGAAATACCGTCCAGACCCTGTTTGGATGTTGGTGACTGATCTCAGTGAGTGCTCATAAATGGCAGGTGCTCTGATGCTTTTGCTTTACCGTTCATTTTCCCTCAAGGCTCTTGTTTGGAGCCATGCTATTTAAGACATTTTTTTTAAGGGTTACCTCCAAGATTTTCAGTCGTTTGCAGACAAAGCCTTAACACTCTGCGTAATCCGTGGCTCACAACTGGACTCTTGAAATCTAGATCTATTAAAACCAAATCTAGACTTTACCAATTATTCTTAAAGTAGTATGAATCTAACTACAAGATTGGGTCCCATCCACCGTAGTAAAGGAAAACAGTTTTATGTGGCGTCCCACAAGGCTCAATCCTTAAAAAAAATAGCCTTTATTTAAAGAGGGTAGCACTTAATAGCCAAAGGCTAATAAACATAGGCGTACGGGCCGGGGGGGCGAGGGGGGCTGCAGCCCCCCCAAAGTTTGGGCAACTCAGATTTTTTGGGCAGCGAGAGGAAATTTGGGCAAAGCCAGTTTTTAAAGGAAGTCTCCATGTTCATTTAATTATTTTGAAGAGCTGAATATTAACCTGAAGTAGGCGTAATAATCCAGTTACATTACAGTGGTTGCTTAGCATGTGATGAGTAATTTACATGTTTGCAGGTTTTTTTTGATGGGCACTATACTGCACTGCACTAGCTGGAATGGGCTATTTCCAGTCGAGAATTGATTAAAATAAACTTTCGCATAACTTTCTAGAATTATCTCCACTCGAAGAACAGTGTATGGCAGATAGCATTTAGCAATGGGTATTGCCTGCATAGCAAGCGTTTCCGCGCGATTTCGACTGAAAACTGTATGAACATGAAGAAGTGGCTGACTAATTCTCAGTTTGAATTACGAGAAGAATCTTAATTCTTTTAAAAAATCTATCGAGCGGTTTAAAATTATCCGCTGATTTGTTAAAGTAGACCGAAATGTTTACAAAACCGCTAACAAGAGTGTCTCGATACATACTAATCAAATCCTTCTTTCGATTCTAGCAATCAAGCAGAGCTACCTCCACGATCTTTCACACAAGTTTTTAAAAAGATTAAAGCTACTATGAGGTGAAATTGCAGGACAAAAGCACTTCGTTTTCTACAGATAATGGCCAAAAATCAAGATTTTCTTTTTCTTACCGTATTTCTAATAATGAAAAATCATTGCAAAATATCTCGATAACACTCTTAAGGTTTTGCTTAAACTTCACGAACATCGAGGCGACCGTATTGGAGAAAAAAGCTCCTGTGAACGATTTTGTAAGGTTCCCGTACCGAGAAAAAATAGGTAATGGACTCATTTCGTTGCTACGACAACTCCGATGTCACTGCAACCCTGATAATGCCAAATTTTCATCTTAATACCACTGTGGTCGCAGTTTTTCCAAATGTTTGTTTATGGTGACGCAGTTTATGCTCAGACTTGGTATTGACCCTGAAAACCTGTATCGAGCCACCTTCATATGCCAGGACGGCCTTTGTTGTTGCAATATGGCCCTCATTTCTTTTCGACTCTTTCGTAAAAATTTGGGCAACTTAAGAGATTTTTTTGGGCAAATGGTTTACCGCCCCCCCTGGCAAAAAATTTCCCGTACGCCTATGCTAATAAACTTGTGGCCCTCATTTTAACGTCTCCTAATGGAGACGGGACCGCCATTTTACGTGGTCATCCGAGCCACGCGAAGGTCCAGCCGCCCGCAGGGCAAAGGAAGTACCTTCATTTCTCAGTTATTTTGTTATTATTGATCAGCGCCTTGCCTTGGAAATCTCATATTAGTTCTGTTTGCTAAAAGACTGTGGGGATCATTGCGAAAGCCTTCTTTTATCTTTCATCCAAAACGTTGCTGACCTTATATTACTCTCCAGTACATCACTACCTAACATTCTGTGATGTTGCCTGGTCCTCCACCTATTGCTCTAACCTAAACTGTATTTACCTTTTGTGATCTCCAGTAACTGCCACAGTTCAGTTACTGGTGAGAGGCGGTTTCATTTGTAAAAATAGTGACAGAGCTCATACAATTAAACTAATCTAATAATTAAAGGGTGAGAGTTTACAAAGATATTAAATATTAAAGTAAATTAATGTTAATTAATTAATAGAGTTGGATGATAGACGAAAGTTATCGACCGACTTCTCGCCATTATTCAAACCATCAACGATTTCAAACTATCTGGGAATTGATTTCTTTAATTCATTCGCAGTTTTATTTCCTATTACACTCTTATATTACCCTTGGACCCTTGCAGAAACGTAATTAAAATGACGTCGATCGAAGAGAAACGTAAATGGTACTATTTGGGTCTCAGCATTTTTGGGAAAACAAAATTTGGAAAATTTGGTGAATTTTGACTTTGGCCACTTTGGGGAGTGAAAGAATTACGCTTCATCTTTTCTACCTTAATTGCGTCCTAAATGCCATTTTTAACACGTCCCAGTCCTCACTCAAAAAGCAGAAGAAATCAGTACTGGTGGTGCGCACCTTTCGCTCTTCCTCAAAAACAAGCACGGAGACCCTCATTTTTTTATTTCATGATTTTAATATTAAAAATATACTGTGAGAAAAACATTGGCAAAAATCGGTCCACTTCTTTTTTCTTTGACAATTTTAATAAATCGTACGCATTCCATATCGAGTCTGAATAGCGCATATACAAATTAGCCTCCCTTGGAGTTCAGTAAAAACAAAGGTATTCACAGGCATTTTTCTAGTTGTTTGCGATATCACCTGCATCATGGAAAACATCGTGCCTATTTGTCTAGCTTTATCAAAGTTGCGGGCGTTTATTGCCAAAGACCCCCTGGCAGTATTCGTCAGCATTGTAGCGCGGTGACTCCTACTTTTTATTACATTTCAGTCTTTTAAAATGGTTTGACGCATATACCCAGTGGTGATTGTGCAGTACAAGTAACTTGAAAATTGACGGTTTTATATGAAAATTTAGGGTGTTCCCCATAATATGAAAAGACTTGTTCAACGAACTAGATCTAACTCACTTTTGAGTAATAAGTTGTATAGCTAAAATTAAGGATATCTTTAACTTTTATAGATCTCTCTGGATTAGTTACAAAACTTTCCCGTCGTGGCCATGACGTAAGAGTGAGTCAGCTATGTCGGGGCTGAAATTCACTTCCGGGGACTGCGGAGAGTCTATTTCCAGCGAAAGACGTCACACATCGGAAGTCAAGTTAAAGCAGTCCGCCATCTTGGAACAGTAAATCTACAGCGTCGACGAAACAAGAAAGCATTATTGTGATTGTTCTTTACCTGTCGTTAGAGATGGGGATATTCTCAAATTCTTCAACTTTCGATGGACTCGTTGGTAAGTTATTGCTACCTTGTATTCTTTATAAAGTCGAAATTAGTGAGCTTAAAATCTTGTCACAAAAACAATCTAATATAATAAGCTTGGCTCGTGTGTTTCACAATGCTCGGCCTATTAAACACATCCCTCAAGAAATAAATCTTTCATTGAAAAAAGTAATCTTGTTTAATATCAAAGAGAAAATTTCATTGAATTGTTGCCATCATCATCATTTTATTTGATAAGGCAGGTTGAATGTAAGCTTACATCTAAGGCATATTGAAGGCTGATGTGGACCTGCTATAACAATACAAACACAGAGACGCACGTATTTAAGGATGGCTACACTACTGGGGCCCACAGCCCCTTCTCTTTACGAGCAGCTGTGTTTCTTACGTCCCAAAACAATCAGAACAATGTAAGAGCTGTGAGATGGTGTCTACGGTTTTCCATCCTTATCCCAGAAGACCAAAATGTTTGGCCGTTTGTACCAAAACTAAGACAGCACATTCTCATTCTCCTCAGTTATTTTAAGACCCTGAGTGTTGGTCTTGTCCCAGTTGTTTAAACATTGGACAGTGCTATCCACCAGATAAATAACTATCCAGTGGTCAAGTATAAGAAAAACCAATATATTGTGCAATGGATAGAGATTTATCCAGTAGACAGTGTTATCCACTTTTCAAGTAAGTCTGCCCCGGCAGAGGTTTAAATTTGTGACTTCTCAATTGGCTGACCAGTGCTTATCCTGATAAGCTAACTGGGCTTCAATGTGTTTTGTGTTTTTTTAGAGAAAGCAACAAGCCAGCTGTTGCTGGAACCAGACTGGAATAGTATTCTTCTGATTTGTGATTGTATCCGTCAGGAAGATGTCAAGTAAGTTCTTTTCATGAACTTATCTTCAGTCAACCCGGCTTTGTGGACACCCACTTGAT
The DNA here is from genome assembly GCA_942486035.1 of Porites lobata. Lineage (NCBI taxonomy): Eukaryota > Metazoa > Cnidaria > Anthozoa > Scleractinia > Poritidae > Porites > Porites lobata. Next base: position 925,554 of record CALNXK010000107.1, on the reverse strand, counting down.
TCAGACACCTCATTATTACGGACAGTTTGCTTTGTCCATGAGGAAAGAGAGCTTGTGCATTGATATTGTCAGCAGAAAGCTGATGTTGATCATTCACGCATCAATACGGACACTTTCTATGGTACCCTCAGTGTCAGTGGTTTGACTGTATCTATGATAAATAGTATGGTGCATCTGATTTAGCATTGAAGCCTGTATGCTTACATGTATATCACAGGCAGCTCTACCCAGCCACAAGAAGCACGCCAAGTGCTGAAGTGCTGGACTCACTTTCACGGATTCACCGCACAATTCCATTACCCCAAAGAGAAAACCTCTGGCCCTCAGGATAAGGCAGCCAAGATGCTAAGAAAGTCTTTTGAGTTAACATTTTATAAGAGAAAGTATGGGAACAAACAAAGTCCATGCAAGTGTACTCAGACCAGTGCATACATGGCATTCCACCATTAGTCAGGACTGTCCAGCCTGATAAGTCTATACTAGTATAGTATGCAGAGTTGCAACAGGTTTTTAGCAAAAACTTTAGAAGAAAGCCTATTGCCGCATAAACACAACAACTTTCTTTAGTTTACCAGACATGTTTGGATGGTACATCTGTCATCTTCAGTGTTACATGTTGTGAAATCACCGTTGGATTTAAATTGCGCCTGATGTTTACAAAATTCGATACATTGCGTTGGCAATATTGCGTACTAAAAAGCATTTTTAGTATGCACTGCTCAGGCTAGCTAGTTTTGATGTTTGTTAAGGCTTGCAAGACCCTACCTTTTGGAAAGATTTGAATTTCAATTGGAAATGATGTACGTGGGTTTTGTTTTGTGTTTTTTTGGTTTTGTGTGTTTGCTTCTGGAGCCATTTCATAGCATTTTAGCACAGTTTTGGATTTCGATTGTACTTTCAGCAAGAAATAAGGGAAGGCTAGAGGGTTAAAAGCCTTCTTTGCTCTTTCTTCATAAATCCCATTAAAATCATCTGACCTTGCCAAAACTGGCTTTATTGGATCTGCTAACACTTTAAAACAAACATGAAAGTTCAGTGCTACTAGAATTTCTTCAGTTGCTTTTTCAGTTTGAAATTTAAGTGGATGGCTCATCCAACGCACTAGTCATACATGTATGGTTTGGGAGAAAGAAACAGTTTATGGAAAACATTTAATTGCCTGTGCTTCACTATTGTTTAGGATGAAACCTGGTGTTTATGTTAAGTTGTTTTCTTTTTTGTGATTTCATTTGATCTTAAGCTTAAATCCGTGTTTGCCTATTTTCAGCGCCAAGTATGCAGTAGCCGTTTTAAAAAGGAAAATCTATGACAAGAATCCACACGTTGCAAAATTTGGTTTGATCGTAAGTATTATATTTTTGTGTCACAGCTGTAGTTTCTTGGTTGCAAGAGGGTAGATACTTCAGTAGTTTCCATTCAGTTTTAAGAAATAAATTTTAACATTAGATTTGTTATAAAACAGTTAACACTAATGTACATTGTACTCTTATTCTTGCTGACATCTTCAGTCATTCTTTGTTGTTGTTCAGGATATTTTTGGTTTGAAGTTTCTCAACCTTGATTATCCTTGTAAATAATGTTATTATGATTGCCCTGATCATTACAAGAAAGGAAAATGAGAACTAAACTAATTTAAAAAATTCCAGATCAAAGAACAATATTTTAATCATTACATAATATTAATTTCAGATTAATTTGGCATTAAAGCTAAGAAAACTCTATACACTCTGTAAACTATGATCTGTACTACTAGCATGTACCTTGCGTCAATAAAGTATTTGATAATACATTATTATTACCCACGTTGACCTGAAGAGTGGTAGAGTTTGTTTGAAACATAATGCAACATACATATCTGTAGTAAAATATTAGGACTGTTTATATGAGAGAAAATAAGCCTTGGCATATCCTGGCTGAAGAGTTTTAGGCTTGGCTTTAATATTCAAGCTGTGGCTTACCTTGGATGTGAAAATGTTCTTATAAAAGCAATCAAACATTGTCTGCAGCTTGCTCAGAAGCCATGAACAATTGCTGAGCATTCTCCGTTTTCAATTATGTCCCAGACCTTCACGGCCAAGAGACGCACGCTGCAGTAGCAGGGAAATGACCTGCTCCATGAGAGAGCTGAAAATTTATTTAAACTCCACCTCATCGATCAAGTGTCTCTTTTAAACCACTCAATTGATCGCTGACAAACTTTTTGTTGAGGTTTCTGGACAAGTTACACAACAGCCCAGCACTAATCTTGACTAAAATGTTAATTTGGAACAAAAACGACAATGTCGATTGTTTCTTTTTTGTTGCTCACTTGAGCCATTGTTACAAATTACGCAAGACACTAAAACAAACTACGTCATCATTTGACTGCTCTGGCCACGAACTAAGCCATAAACCATTTTATGTGAGCAGTTTGCATCTTATGTAAGCCTTACTCGTAGAAATGGTTCTGTTATCATCTTATGTAAGCTGTGGCCAGGTTAAGCCATGGTTTATTTTCCCTCATATGAACAGCCCAATTATGGTAAAAGTAAAGTATAGCATAATATTATAAAACAAGATCCAGCTAAGTCTTTTATTGCTTAGAGAATGATGGTGAAAATTCTTCTGTGGAGAGACATTGTTTGTTACAAATAAAGTTGCCTGCATTGTTATTATGATTACTTCACCTTCTCATATTTGTTTGTCATTCCAAGGTACTGGAAGCATGTATGAAGAACTGTGGGGCTCCCATACACAAAGAAGTCGCTACAAAAGATATGATGGATACCTTCAGAGAATTAGCCAAAGTAAGAAACCTACTACTTCAGTTCAGTTCAGTTTATTTTCCCCAAAAACAATGAACAAAGAATACAGGATTACAACAGTATAAGTTTACAAGGCCAGGATCGAGCATATACTGAGTAACATTATTAAATGACATTGATAAAAAGTAAATAACTACCGGTAATATAAATAATACGATATTCATTAAATGTACATGTAAAGTATAGCATCAAACGTGTAACCTAAATAATGGTTCACTGTGAAAAACAAGTGACCATTTACAATGTTTATAGTAGTTACAGTCAAACCAGGTCAAGCGTTCCCGTCGCTAACGAACTAATGAATTCATTCACGGAAAAATGATTTCGTTTGTTGGTTCAATAATCCATTCATAAAATGAACAATCCAATAGTCATATTTACCCTCGATTCCATAATCGAATGTTGATTCGATTACTGTTTTTTGAAAATTACACTTTCCACAAGTTGACCTCAGAATTTTGTGTTTTCCTCTTTTTTTTTTCTGAGAGTCGAGAGCTGGCGAGTTCCGAAGTTCAAACCCAAACAAACTGTTACATGTACGCCAGTTTGCTGCCAGTAATCAGTGCAACAGACCTAGGCCTGACCTCTTAGAAAACACGACGGTCAAACTGAGGTCAGTGTATGTGCGGTGATTGGTGGATCTCGATCCTCGGCCTTTGTCAGTTTCTTTGCGTTTGCGGTCTGTCTATTCTAGCTGTTATTTTGATTAAAGGCAATGAAAAACGCAATCATAAACGGCAGGAAAAGGGAAGCAAATACGATTGAACACAACAGACAAGAATAAAGAACAGGTAGATTTTGTTCATAAACCAAATCAACATTTGATTATTGAATCGAGGTACAATTTGACTGTTGGATTATTCATTTTATGAATGGATTATTGAATCAACAAACGAAATCATTTTTCCATTAATGAATTCATTAGTTTGTTAGCGACGGGAACGCTTGACCTGGTTCGACTGTAATAGTTCTCGTAAAAATGTTTATGACGTGTTTACTTGCATGTATATGTGCTTATATGTTGTAGTTAATATTTTTTATCTCAGCTAATTTTTATTTTTCTTTTGTTTCAACTTCATATACCCAAAAACAAAAAAAAAAACAAAAATTATCTGAGATTAAAATATTAACTAGAACATATACGTTATTTACAAAGCATGAAGTCAAGATGGTTGGATATTGTCCAAGTTCTTTTTTTTTGCATTTATGGACTGAGACAAAGTTGAGTTCCATAAAAATGCAAATAAATTGTGAATAAATCACTCTCCTGAGAGCCAATCAGATTGCAAGGATCGCAAGTGATTTAAAATGCGGATGTACATGACTTTTTGTAATAAATTAATAAATAAGTAATTTATAAATAAACATGAAATGACAATTGGTGTGATATGCGATGCAACTTGTTATTGTACCTTTTTGTTTCAGTCAAGCCCAGAACCAGTAAAGGAGCAGATTCTAAGCATGATCCAGACATGGTCAGTGGCATTTCGTAAAGAACCAAGATACAAAGTTGTCCAGGACACATTTAATCTTATGAGAATGGAAGGTGAGAATTAAATGCATTTGTCAGTCAGCACTGATCACGACCCTACGCTATTGTCATAGGAAAATTAATAGAAGAAAGTCTTGAGCCAGTCAAGCAGGCCTTGCGCTTTTTCAGTCATGCATGTGGAGATACCATGGCTATCATGAAGAGCCCAGTGCTGGGGATCTCCCGGTAATATGATCATGACATCACCCTATTATCATAGGAAAATAGAAGAAAAATAGAACCAAAACAAAAATCCCTAGCTGTTTTATCCCCCACCTACTAAGTTTATTTACCTAGCAGCTTGAAATCTCAGTGAAAGCCCTGAAATATGGTGGAATCTATAGATATTGATAATCAATCTGGATCTTTCATATGCGTGCATACATGATGCAAGACTTGTCCTTTCAGTCACAATGTGGACAATTTTTTGGATCGAAACAGTCTATTAAAATTACTCTCAGTTTCATGTGCACCTCTACAAAATAATGCATTCATGATTAACGTAGGTGAAACAGGAAGAAAACTTCCTCCGACCATTTTTATTAACATCTTTAACTTTTGAAGGAAAGAAACCAAGATGCATCAAAACCACATAAAACTTGGTGCCATTTCCAGTGAAAACATGTCAGCAAAATAATAACTGCAGTTATCAAAATTAATATTATTTATTTGGTGCACAAACTCTACATTGAAACCTCAGAGGAAACCATCTTGGTTTGAAATGCTAACATTTTGTACTTTCTCATTTTCCTCTTTTAAATAGGATACAAATTTCCTCCCATGAATGAGTCAAGTGATGCTTTGTTTACGGCAGAAAGTGTGAGTAATTTTAAAACATTTAAACTAATTGAAACTTATTACTCATTATTATTGGACAATATTGATGAAATAATAATTGGATGAATGTTGTAAAATTTCCAAATTTGATCAACATTGGCTTGTTGTTACAAATAAATAATTACCCATTGAAGTTAAGTCTCCCGAAGAATTTGAATAATCCCAAAATATGAGTGAAAATAGTCAATCCAAATCAGATTCTCGTGTTAACATTCTACCCAGTGCAAGAATTACATTTCACATTGATACCATCACATTGCAGACTCTGATGATTTGTTATTCTTTTTATTAGGCTCCAGAGTGGGCTGAAGGTGATGTGTGTCATATGTGCAGAGTTAAGTTCTCAACATTTCAAAGACAGGTAAAAACATTTTGAATAACTAATCAGAGCATTTATGAGTCATTATATTAATTTGCATTACCAAAATAAACTATTTTAAGGATCTGCACTATTTATCTTTTTCAGCAATTACCCGTTCATCAATTTGGAGGTTTTAAATGTCACCTTTATAGGGAATGACTGTTTCCATTTCGAACCCTAAGGATTCTTGAAAAGTTTTTTGCAATGATCTTTTCGAGGATCTTCATAAGATCATTAGAAGATCCTCGTGAAATCCTTAAGGATCGTTTGAAGATCTTTGTCTTTGATTATCTTTGTAGTATCTTTGCAAATCCTGCAGGATCTTTGCAGATCTGCAAAGATCCTGCAAAGATTTTCACCGTGGCCTACATGTATGTTATTGAAGAAGGAGATGAAATACTGTACATTCACTGTGAAATGTTACACAGCCCCTCAATTTGGCCATCAGATTCTCCTCTCCTGCTACTTCCATAATGTTTGAAAAAGCAAGAAGGTAAGGGACAAAAAAAATGGTTGGAAGGACAAAACTTATGTCAGGGGCACCCAACGTCAATTTTCGGAAGGTATCTGTTCGAAAGATGATTTGAGATCTAGAATTTTTGGAACATTTTTTGTAAAATTTCTTGCTTGCCTGCCTCTCCTAGGATTTTTGAACATCTAAAAAATCGTATAATTGCCCATTTTTAACGGATTTTTACCTTAAAAAGGTCACCTAGAATTTTCGGAATCCTCTTTTCTGGCTGAAATTTTCAAAAAGGTAAGTTTTGATCCCTATAATTTTCGGATCACTAGACTTTCAGCCAGGAAATCTGAACAGATGAAAAATTTTTAGGGGATAAAAATATGCCTATATCTACCATTTTAAATACTAAAATACATTTAACAATGCTATGTTTAATTTCTCCCACTTTCTACAGCATCATTGCAGGAACTGTGGCCAAGTTTTCTGCCAGAAGTGTTCTTCTAGAGTCTCTATAATTCCACATTATGGAATAGAAAGAGAAGTGAGGGTGTGTGACCCATGCTTTTTCAAAATCAACCCATCAGCTGGGTATGTAGAACAGTGATAATTTAATCCATAAAACTTAGTTGTGGATAAGTCTTTAATCTTACAATTTCTAGTTGGGAAGTGTTGAAAAATAAACAGATCATCCACTTAAATAGGGAAAAATCATTAATGGGTTGAAACTGAAAGCGACGAAGAAAAGCACGTCAAACACAGTAGTAAGGTAAAGCAGGGACATAGCTTCCTGCTCAGTTCAGGGAACAATGGGTTTCAGACATACATGTATGTCAAAAATCTCCCCCTCCCTCCCCCTCCCAATAGAGCTTCCATAATAGGTGTCCTAGTGAAGCAGGTTCAATTTGTAAATTTGCTATCAGACGTCTGCACTATAAAGTGAGTGCCAGAAAACCCAGTTTTGTTATTTTGCACTTTGAAATTTGCTGGCAAGCAACCTTGTCAAGAGTTTAAGGGCTGACCTATAGTGTTTATATGTACCGAGCATCACTGACTCTGTCTTGCCTTCTAGGAAAAGTGAAGAAGGTGCTAAGAAATCTGATAGTGCATCATCTGACAGTGATTTGCCGGCAGAGTACCTTAACAGTCCTTTGAGCAAAGAAACACAGGTAATGATTGCTGCTATGGTAGTGGTTCATTCATCTAAAACTTCCACAAAAGTGATCAATATTAATAATATTCACTCTCTGCCTCCTGATATTTTTATGTTGTTTTGTGCTGAAAATGGTAAAAATGAGATTGACTAGTTGAAGGCAACCTCTCAAATAACAAAAGTCAACAACAAATGTTTGTTGTTAGAAATATTCTTTATTATAATTTATTATTATAGCATAACTTTTTTTGGATGATTCAAGTCTTTTAAGGAATCCATGCATGGATAGATCTTTTTAAGGATTCAGGATCCAATCAAAGCAAGGTCTGAGAATAAGAACATAATATAAATTTTGCCATAAATGTGCAATGAAATTGTGTTATTATTGGGAGGTTTGAAAGAAAAATGAGGGTTACATTTTGGTGTGGGGTATAGTAGAGAGTATCAGTTTTGGTGTTGGTTCATGAAATTGATATTTTAACTATAGTTACTTTGTGAAGATGAAATAATCAGCATGTCACAAGCATGGGACAAAGAAAAAAAATTTGAGTCTCCGAAAGGATTAAAACCTATGACCTCCCAAACACCGGGTGGGTGCTCTATCCACTGAGCTACAGAGAACTCATGGAGAGTGAGGCCATATACTAGGTTCATATTTGACACGTGTAGTTACATTGTTATTTATAAACTCTTTGGAAGGTTCCAGCCAAGAAAACAGCCAAGGAAATTGAGGAAGAGGAGGAGGAGGAATTACAACTAGCTATGGCATTATCTTTGTCACAAGAAGAGGCTTCCAAAGAGGTATGGCCAAACCTTTGTTAAGCCTTTAGGTCCCAAAAGTGACCAACAACAATTTTCTCCCAACAATATCAGCAGATCATCAAGAGTCAAGGTTATGAGAATTACTA
>CALNXK010000107.1:0-290000 GCA_942486035.1 Porites lobata | reverse complement strand
TGCTTCTTTGGCTCGAGAGGGAAAAAAATGACGCCTGATACATTTATTTAACAACCCGTCAACCGCCCCCTAATTTACATAATCTAACGTCTTCTTGACCTGTCATGTTATTTAACAGTTAATGAATGAGGCTGAACACAGACAGATTTACCCAAACCCGTGCCCCCCCTTGCGCCGATTGGAACAAATCTTCGGTGCATAAACATAAATCTACAAAATTAGATGTGGTAGGAGAACGACCCGCTACAAAGTATATCCAAATCAGCTGAACAGACTAAACGAGTAGAAAACTTGCATAACTTCAAATCACAGTTCATTTTCTGAAGCTTCCCAAACCGTCTCCAAAAATCGCTCGAAACGGAATGTCGCGAACCGTTTGATTTTCCAACCAGAATTTCCCGTTTTCCTCGCGCATTAATTAACAATTAATGAATGAGGCTGAGTATCTTATGAAGAATTATGGAGATCGAGGAGGGTGTTATCCGTCGAGGCGCGCAAAAAGTTCCTTTACCATTGTGCGATTGATTGAAGGCTGAAACGGAATCTGATTGGCTATCGTTAGTGCGTGTATCCATTCTTCATTGTTACGTCTTGCAAAAAATGACTGTTGTCTTGAAGCAGATTTGAAAATTGTCAAATCGACGCTGTTACAAGAGTCAGCGTCGATTTTAAAATTTCAAAATAATGAATCTTACGCGGATTTGAACTAGTTTAACGGTTTCATACATGAAATACAACAAGAGTAGACCTTGCATAAAATAAAAGAAGAAAGAAGAAAAACAGCCAATCACAGAAGGTGAGTGTGTTCCTATAGCATAATATTCGCTCCGGATACACATTGTTCCGTCAAGGGGAACTAAGTTATGGGAGGAAACCGCGACTGCCAGAACAATAGGTATGCCAAATAATGAGGGTAAGCGACCACCACCAGGGGAGGTGGGAAGAAACTTTCAAATCACTTACACTTAACTCTGCTGAACTGGCCAAGACCGGGTAAACAAGGAACAAAATTAAGTAAGGGCGGCAATGCATTATGCAAATAGCGCGCAGGCTCAACACGACGAAATTTAAAGGATCCGGGGTTTCTTATTTCCCGCGTAACGGGCCAATTGTGTATGCAATGAGAAGAGGAAGTCTCTCCTTTAAAAAGGGCTGTGGCAAGAGAGAATGATCCACCCGAGAATGATCCATTCTCTCTTGGCTGTGGTCAGATTATTTTTTACATTTTTTATCAATTTTTTTCCTCTGTGATTGTTCTTAATCATTTTTTCCGTAAAAACATTATCAAAACAATCGTGATAATATTGCAATCTTTTTGTTCCTTTAACGTTTGATTGCCAGTTCATATGGCAGGCCCTTCATTAATACGTGTTTTAAACAATATTTGTAGCAATTTCCTTAGCGAAAAATCGTTTTGAATAGCTTAAAAAACGCTTTAAGAAGGAACAAGAATTCAGACAATTTCAGAGATATCTGTATTATCAACAAGGAACCTTACATTCAAATTCCACATAACCGTTAATTTTTGCAAATTCTCAATAATTTCTCCCACAGCTGTAAACGGCTTTGTGCTTAGAAATTGAAAATGGCTGCTTTGAGTTAACTGGTCACAGGCCTGCACCCTTTTTCCTGCTGCACTCAGTCCTTAATGTTTTTAATTTATGGTTATCTATATTCGCCATTTGCACATCTCCCATAATACACCATGACTGCCCCCTTAAACTTTGCATAACCTTTGTTTGTCGCTAATTAATAGAGCGATAAGTATCAGTTCCTGATGAAGTTCGTTTACATTATTTTATCTTAATCTTCCTTTAGCTTTTATAGAAAACGACTGGAACAGTATTAGCACATTTCCTGTTTTACCCTCAACGTTGTGACGGAATTTAGGACCCTTGGGATAACTCTCGCACGCTTTACTGCAGTAGAGATTTATCGCCACTTATTTTTATTCTTGCCCAAGCAGGTTCCTTTTTTCTCAGAGTCTATGATGGTTTCAGCCAATATAAGAGCATCAAATTTCTGTCCTGTGCACTATAGCCTTGCAAGGCTCTCAGACGGTAGGGACCTTCGAGGAAAGAAGCCAAGCGAAAATAGGACGCGCGTGATCTGGGGAGGGGGCGGTGGCACGAAACTGTGCGTTTTTCTCTGCACATCACTCTCTACACTGGAGCCTGAAACAGGCAAAGCCCTGACTTGTCCCTAGTCGTCTCTGTTTGGATCGTACGCGGAGGACGGAACGCGAGAAGAGTGACCAAGGGAAGCGTGAGGGACGATGAGAAGGAGGAAAACGAAAGGGAGAGAGAGTCTCCCCTCTTCACTCCATCCCATCACCCCTCGTTCTCCCCCTGACTGCGCCTCCCTCGTTAATACTGATAGAGGAATAAGAGACCACTGGGGACGAGTCAGGGCTAAGGGCACGAGGAAAGGACGTCCGACATGAAAAACACCTTCAAATTCAGAACACTTGCTGCGCGCCGGATTCAACCGCACTTTTGAGTTTTCTTGTGAGCGTGCGCACATCTTGGCGACCGCTTTAAGTTTTATTACGCTTATATTTAGCTAAAGAACGGGAACGTCAGTTGACGACAGGAAAGCACGCGAAAAGGCCTGAACGCGATTTCCAGTGCCCAATTTGCCGCTCTGTCATTGGTTAAGCCAGTTGTTTGATTTACGTGCGCCGTCTTCAACTGACGTTCCTGTTCTATTGCTAAGTCAAGGCAAACTACAATCTCCTTCCTAGGAATCTCTCCTCCTTGACTCTCGCTCAAGAGAACGAGTACGAGAGAACCTTGGGAACGACGTTGTTGCCAGTATTGACATTGGATGTTACTGCTAAGTGTCTTTACCTTCATAGAGAAGATTTTCCTAAACAATATGGTCAAAATCACGGCCCCAGAATGCAAAAAGTCCACTTCCGGTTAACGTGCGTCGCTCGTTGCTTAAGCTCACTATTGCCTGTGGAAGGCTAATTTTGTAAGCCGAAATATGGGCCTATAATAAATCAGCCCTTTGCCGTATTGCTTTCAGTTTTGTTTAATTTGTAAGTAGTCATCAGTATGAAGGTCGATGCTGGGTGACCAAGCACCATTTTCATTTAAAAGTCTAGCCTTAAAGGACTCGTGTTTCGCACGTGATGTCGAGGCTGTCAAGCTGCTGTCTGGAAAGGCATCTGTGCTGGTCACACCACGTGCTTGAATTTGACAGGCTAAAAATAACCTTTTATTTAGTAATGAGTTTTAAAAAGGCTGTTCAATTACACTAAGAGCAATTGACCACTCCAGAAAATACCATAACATACCATGATACTATTTGTTTGTCACCCCAAATTTTTGCATAAGCTTTGTCTTCAGTTTCTCTTGGGGCCATTTTAACTCCTAACGTTGTATTCTGCTTAGATTATGCTTTTCCTTTGATTCAGCCTGTGTACAGCACCTCCCTCCCCTCGTGTTGATTGAGGGGAGGGTGCGACTGGACACAGGCTATAGAATCACGTTCACAACGGATTGTCGCACTTAAAGGGTAACAAAAGAGCCTGCCAGTTTGTTCCATCTTCTCATCATTTAAATGATGAGACTTAAGTAAAATAAAACTGTTATTTCTAAACAAAAAACACGGATTTATTGACCAATTAACAACATACAAGTACACTGTATTAACAAGTAGAAACAATCCTCAAAGGAGGTTCATTCTAACTTAAAGGAAAAAGCTTTGTCTGCATGGGCCAGGCCATTTCTGTTGAAAAAGAAAATACAGTAAAAACAACTTTGAGTTAGCTCTTACAATAAATCAATTTATATTAATAAGTTACTACGATGCAATAAGGTAACAGGGACAACATTTTTTTCTATCAAACAAGGGTAACATTGTTTAGAGCAGGGGCGTAGCTAGGGGGGGCTCCTGGGGTGCCCGTGACCCTCCCTTGGTAGGCCTTCTTTTGAGCAAACAACCTACAATATTCAGGTGGCGAAAACGCCATGACAATATCTTGGCCGTAAAAGCCATTGTTGAAAATCCCACTTTTTAAAATTTGGTTTTTTGTAAAGTATATTCGTCAACGGCTCTTGTCTTTAGTTAATATGGGCCTTCATGCCGCGATAATACGACTGATCCCGCTGATACATGAGGGAGAGCAGCGGTGAGTAGCTTCTGACCCCCCCCCCCCTTCAAAAATCCTGGCTACGCCCCTGTAGAGGGAAGGGACACCAAAACTGTAGCCCCACCCCACACACTTTAAAAAAAACTGTTCCGCGGTCCCCGCTTTTCGTTAGACGACAATTAGCCGGTGAGACAGGCGTCAAAAGTGGTGGGAAAAAAGAAGCGGAATTTCCCTTTTCGTGTTTTCCCCCCTCCCCTCCCCTTGCATCATGTTCATGACTTCTACACTTCCTAGTTTAATGAAGTCACACATCACCAGCGTGTGCAGTTGCCTACAACAATTTCAAGAAAGCACAGAGTGTAGCCTGCGTGGCAGGCACAAAAAAGGGGGGAGGGGAGGGGGAGAAAAACGTGAAAAGAAAAAACGGAGAAGCACGCAGGCTACACAGAGGGATGAAAAAATCCACTTCAGAAAGCACAATACCTGAAAAGACAACCTATTCCATCGACTATATGGGCAAAGTGACCAGCTGTTTTGTTTCTTCAAAGTTCTTAATGACCTTCAGGTTTGTAGCTCAACCCCAAAATTTCCATTTGACCACTACGTACGTGTATATAGATTTCATCTCTAGGTTTTTGCCAACGTACCCTGGGTGCCAGAGACTTTTCATGCTTGGTTTCTGATTTCGGTCAAGTCTTTCTAAGGACCCGCGCGAAAAGCTTCGTCGGACCGGATTCGGCCGACGATTTGTCCGACACCAAAGCATCACGCCTTAATACCAACGTAGCTTAAGGACATTAAGTTAAATTACTAGAAGATAAAAAATCCTCATACCACTGTCCAGGACAATGTCTATTGGTGTTGTATATCTTTTAAGGTATCCTGACGGTGTGTTAAGGTCTTGAGAATTCAAAACGTATTCGATCAAATCCGTGCGGAGTTAAAGTACAGAAAAAGTGTTCGTTGTACGTACAACATCGTGGACTCAAACGGAAAACCACTCTATAAAGTAATTTGAGTCGTATTAAAGCAATCGAAGCCAGAAGAGCATGGTCGACGGCCATATAAACAAAGCACTTGTGGAGTTCTTCAAGGTTCCATTTTAGGCCCGATAATTTTTCTTAAATATATTAACGATCTCCCAAACTGTCTAGAGAAGGCTGCCTGTAAAAAGTGGATAGCTTTTACAACTGCTGGTTTAGTGTAGTTGATGTGTTATCAGTGCTTCAAAGAGCAAATTATAATGCAAAGGTTTTCCAACCACCATTGCAAGAAGCTTTGCTGCTTGTACCAACCCCAAAAACGAGGCAGATCCAAAAATCCCAGAGAGGTTACCGTCAATTGCGGCAAGAGCACAACCTCGCTCCATAGACGGATCAACCGTTTCCATTGGTTAAAAAATGCGAATAAAAATAAAGAGAAATCTAATAAAGACCAAAATGCGAGGCGGGTTGGGATGCAGGTGAGGGGAGGGGACTGGGGGAGAATCGGCCACTTTATGATAAAAATTCTAAGATTGTAATATTTGCAAGGCTGCCGACCTTTCTGGTGTATAGTCAGGAAATCGTGCTTAATCAATCAAACAATGAGAAAGAATCAATTGCTTGACTTGGAAATAGCAATGCATTGTTAACTCTGGTCTCTACGGAAACAAATTGGATGAACTGTGAGCTATTCCATCCTTATAATGCTTCAATTTATCCCCATTCTAACCGTTTCAATTAACTAAAATTACAATACCTTGTCTTACTAAAAGATCAGGTACTTTTTCTGGTAATTGATCCATGGTGTTTGTCAAACTGATCTGTAAGAAAAAACAAGTCGATAAACTTGTTGAATTTACTGAATTTGTTGAATATAAATTGTCAAATTGGATGCAGGGTATAGCCTTATATTTGACCTTTGCTTCAGTATCATATCAGGTTTTATCTAATAAAAATAAGAAAATTATTCAATTCCGTGTAATTGGTTATGAACTGTCTGTCTTATTGTCAGGTCAACACTAACCTTTGGAAGCTTTGCCAAATATTCTGCTAACTTAAGAACAAGTGAAAGGGCTTCTACAACCTGGAACAAATTGGAAACGATTACAGAGATTCTAAACAATAAGTCTTTCTCATGAAACATTACTTGAAGTTACAGGTAGTAGATTGTAGATAACTGACATAACCAGCATGGGAAATGTAAAGTATAGTTTAGTACATGCAGATGAAAAAGCTGGAGTAAGTTTGGGTAGCTTTCTGGTGAATAACGTGAAAAACCATAGCAGCCATACTTGTCAGATCACTTGTGATCAAGACATCAAACACAAAACTGTTTGGAAATAAGAACACATCAGGGGTACCCGACGTTAGTTTTCGGAAAATATCTGTTCGGAAGATGATTTGAGATCTAGAATTTTCAGAGCATCTGTTGTAAAATTTCTTACTTGCCTGCCCCTCCTAGGATTTTCGATCAGCCAAAAAATGGTATAATTGCCCATTTTTAACAGATTTTTACCCTAAAAAGGTCACCTAGAATTTTCGGGAGCCTTTTTTCCGCTGAAATTTTCGAAAAGGTAAGTTGTGATCCCTGTAATTTTCGGAACACTAGACTTTCAGCTAGGAAATCCGAACAGATGAGAAAATTTTAGGACATAAAAATATGCCTATATCTATCTTTTAAATACTAAAATACAGTTAACAATGCTATGTTTAAGAGGTTTTGAACTATATTCTTGTTGGGTGTCCCTGACACATGCAATATACAAGTATAAAGCTGGTTCTGACTTACATTTCAAGGAAATTAAAGATGATTGAGTTGGATGTTATGACTGAGGATTAGGGTGTAAACCGTTCTGAAGTCAAATTGTATGGAAAAGATCTAAAACTAAAACGATTGTTAGGAAATTGTCTAGAACATTTATTTAGTAGTATATGAGGGGTGGACTTAACCTGCTTGCAGAGGAGGACTCTCTTAATTTTTAGATAAATTTTTTTGCATGTCCATGAATCAAGCATAAAACAGACTACTTCATTCACTGCCTGCAACTCATGGACGGCTTATGGACAGTTAAAACTTTGAGAAACGCCCTAGTACATCTACACAAAAGGGAAAGAGCCAAGTGTCTGCATAACTGAGGTGTCTGAATATTAGAGAGATAGCATTGCATGAAGTTTAGTATTATTGCGAGCAAGAGAACTGTCTATAATAGGGAGGTGTTTATATTTGGACAGTGTCTGTGAAAGAAAGGTGCCTGAACAAGCAGTTTCACTGTATTTTTTACAATATAGTATGCGTACTCAATAGAGTGTAACTATAAAGCAACTGTCTGTGTCGTGTGAGTACCAAATACCACTGTACTTATAAAAAGACTTACCACAACATCTATAGGTTCGTTTGTTGTAAACTCTTGTATTCTTGGAGCAGCAAGATTAAGAGTTCTAAAACTCCACTGGCCAAATAAACGGTTATTGAGCTTTGCTATAGTTAAGGCATTTTGGGGTATATTGTTTTACAAAAATTATGATGTTTGTCTTCATGTCATTGGTAAGTGAAATTCAGTTGTTACAATATCCCACCTAAATATGTAATGAATCTGACCACTTATAAATTAGGATACTCAGACTTTAAATCGAGACCCATTTATAAGTAAAGTCTGCAGTGTCACTTTTAAACCCAAATGCTATGTTGAAATTTTGCTTCTGCGCATGGTGGAACTTCAGAATAGCTAATAATTTGTATTGATGTGGAACAGAAGTCCCTGAAGTGTTTGACTTATAAATGCCAGTTTTTGCTCATTGTAGCCAGACAGTGACCAGAAAACAGCTAGAATGGCATCAAAAGGCAATTTTTGGTAAAATATCCAAGAGTAAATGGGTGACAGTATTAAACTCTATGGTCTTCTTGGTACAGTGGAACCCCGCCTTACGACCACCCCGTTTATAAGACCACCTCGTTATTACGGCCATATTCTTTCAAACCAAACGTAAAAACCATTGAGTCATTTGATTATTTTGAGGACCCCGTCAATGCGACCACCTTGTTATTACGACCAGTATTTTATGGCCCAACGGTGGTGGCATTAACGGGGTTCCACTGTAGTTACCCTGCGAGCAGAGTCTCCTTCGATCTTCCTAGATAAGTTGGGAAGGGAAAGGAAGAAGGAGACTCTGCCCGCAGGGTACTTGGTAGTACAAACAGCATTAAAAAGGATACATCACCAGAGCACACAAGAATTTTTGTGTTTAGTAGCATACCACTGCCAAAAAATATTTATGATCATTAGGCCTTTTTATAGGAATTTTTGCATTTTATTGTAAACAAATACCTCTTAAAAAAGAATAACCTTTTAAGGTGGAGCATACTTAGAAATTTTTTTTCTCAGTGAAACAAAACTGAATATATTTAAGATGTTCATTAACCTCAAAATTATATAAACAAATAATTTGTTTATTATTACAGCAAGTTTAATTAGGGGCAAAAAACCAAATGTACTTAAGGTGCTGATGAGGTTGTCACCCCATGATAAAGTGGGAACAAAAAGGATGGGAGCCAACATTACAGGGGGGTGTAAGACAACCACGCCCTAGAGGTATGATTCCAGTCTTTGTGTTACTAGGTTGCAACAATTACAGTTGTTTTTACCTTATACTTTGTTCATCTCCTACCAAGTCCTTTACAACTTTGAGAAGCATGTTATAAGATGTCTACAGAATAATAAATAACAATCAGATAATATGCTTTGGTGTCATAAACTCGTAACAACGTGAAAACTTTGCCGAAATTGATCATAAATTGTTATACAGATACAAAATTGGCATTAGTACACCTTGCTCCCCCTGACTTGATTATTTCTGGCAATTATTTAGAAAACACAACAAAACTAAGATGAATATATTCACTAGTATAGTCAACAATATTGATTTTAGTATATTAAGGTTACATTGTAATATCCAATGCAAGGGCACTAAAAAAGTATAAAGTTGCCCTTCACACATAAAAGAACAATAATACACAATGGCCAGAAATATATTTCTCAACGTTTCCACACATTTCTTATAAATTCAAATCAAGGATCAATCACACGACAGCTCATATGGCTCTCCTGTGAATATTCACAGTTCAATTTGAACTGTTAGTTTCACACTTTAAAGCAAAGTTTTCAAATTACTTATTATTTTGAAGGTTTGAAAGTGAATAGTGAATACAGGTAATAATTTAAATGTCAGGAACGCATGAGCAAAATTTATTAAGTCAGATAGTCATTTGAATAGATCAATTTGGTAAGAAATTTGAAGGGTACAATATGGATTGCATATCTGCACTAACAGGTACTGTACTATAATAACAACCTCATAATAATAATAATTATTATTATTATTAATATTGTTATTATTATTATTATTATTATTATTATTATTGTTATTATTACTATTATTATTATTATTGTTATTATTATTATTATTATTATTATATCAGCAGAACTTGGCTACTGGCTTAAATGTTGTGACACAGTGGAAGAAAGTTGATAAATGCTAATCCAGGAGAAAACTTTTAATGACCATGGTTTTTGCATTTAAGTCTTCTGATTATCGGTACTTCGCCAACAAGTGCATTATCTCTTTTCAGTCACATCAATCAAATTATTTTTGTTATTAAAACCAAAAAGATTTCAGTGTGTTTCAGCTGTCTTTGTATTGTGATTCCCTGCAGACATAAAACTAGCGATCACAAGCATTTATATAACGTAAAATGAATGATTCATACAAAGTTCAACAGAAATGCTGAATGCATCCCTTAAAAATAATGATTTTATTTGCTTGGTCTTGAAGTACCGATATTATTTATTCAAAAGTCAATAATAAAATATTTGTTCAACCCTGTTGATTTCTTTTATACACTTTTGAAATGCCAGTCACTAAATCCCCGACAGCTGTAGCTGTTCAGCACTACACTCAATTGGATGATCCTGAGTCCAATTTTTATTTTCACCATAATAATGTTGACCAAGCTGAACAACTGTACTTGATTTAATTTTATTTTGGAATTTTGCTCGTTTATGTCGCATTTTATTTTGCACATTTTTGTTTTTTTATAGTTTTTATTGCCGCTGCTGTTGTTGTTGTTTTACTAGAAAAGGTAAGATAATTTGATAAACTTCTACTCCCAAAAGTGGTACACTTGATGGTGAAATAACTGTGAAATGAAGGAATTAGGTACAATATAACTATGTTACGACAGCTTTCCCTGGATTAGCTTAATCAAACTTTGAAATCACCTGGCCAACAATCCTGTTTCTCTGGTTCACTCAAGAGCTGGATTACAAAGCAAAACATAGAGCACATACAGTACTGAAGATAACAGAGGCTCTTTGCTCGTGAAAGTCCTTGTCAAGTCTTTCTGTGGCATCTGATCTGAAAACAAAAGTTTAAAATATTCAGTGAAGTTCATCAGTTATTTTCAGAACAGACCAATTTCACATTACATTCAAACCTTAGTTAGATTACAAACGCCCGCTTAGTTCGGATAGCTTATTATTATGGACAGTTTTGCTACCAACAGGTGTGCGTGTAGTTTAAAATCCTTTAGTTTATTTATTAAGGTTTTTCTCTCTGTACATTAATTTTCTTTGTTTTGTATTTATCATTCGGTTTGATTATGTATAGCTTTCTTCTGGTTTAATTGTAGTTATCAGAAACCTCTGAATGAGAAAACAGTAAATTGAATTTCATTGGAATGGAGTAAAGAAGTTTATTTGTTCAGAGTGTGATTAATACAGACTCTAAACAATGGATACACTTGTAAAAGTTTTAATTGACCCCTGCTTTGTGGACCCCAGTCAGTTCCTAAGTCAGTTGCTTGGTAAGTTACTCAGTTTAGTCAGTCATTCAGTCAGTTGCTCGATCAGTCATTCTGTCAGCCGGTCAGATATGCAGTTGCGCAGTCAGTCAGTCAGTCAGTCCTAGTCAGTATCTTGGTACTGTAAGTTGCTCATTCAATCAGTCATTCAGTCAGTTATATAATCAGTCATTCCATCAGGCGGTCAGTCAGTTATAAGCAGACAAAGGAGGATTTTATTACCATCTTCCTGTCATGCATTGTCTTCAACCTATATTATCAACAGCCGAATCCCAGCGTGTGACTCATTTAAAAGAGCTGAAGCACAGGAAACACAAGGGCACAAGAGAGATACACAAAATAGTCCAATATCCTCCACAAAAACTGTATCAATCACACAATAGACTTTCACAAGATAGCTACAGATGCCCCTCTAAGGTCTAAGATTTTGTTTACCAATTAGATTCCCCATTAAGATTGTTTGACTGCTTGTAAATAAAAGCTGATACCCTTGTTACGGGGGTCCGCGATGAAATAAACATTCAATAATACTTCTCAAACGCTGTCTATGCAATTTGTAGTAAAATATGCATTGAAAATCAAAGGTATCAAAGAGTCTGGCTGTGAGAAACTCAAGATATCTCTTTCTGAGCTGGTGTATAAACTGACATGTATGCACCTTTCACAGCTTCAAACACTGTTGACTTCCAACTCTACTGCCGTGAAACAGTAACTACAGATACAGTAATCTCCGGTCTGAATATATGAAAGAGTAAATTAATGCTTTTTCACTGGAAACTTGCTGAAAATATTACCAAATACACTTCGCGCACAACGGGAGGTTGTCTCTCATCATAAAAAAAATACTCCACATTTATGAGTCAAAACGAGTCAGTTGGGTTCTTTATAATGTATAAAGTATAATCAAGTGGATTTCTGTCTCAATTCTAAATCGACTCCTAATGAAAAATGCGACATTACGCTAAGACCTACTTTACTGCTGTATCCTATCCGCAAAACTTTAGATAAAATTCATGTTTCCATCTCACAGACCAGAAAAATCACCCCATAATAGGCACAAGGCATGCTGGGAAGATGGTAATATTCTCCTTTCAAGTAGACAGTCAGCCAGTAACTTAGTTGCTCAGTCAGTCAGGCAAAATGGTTAGCAAAGCAAATTAATCAGTTGATCAGTCAGTCAATCAGTCAGTTGGTCAGTAAGTAAGTCAGACAGTCACTTAGCTAGTTCCTCAGTTAGTAAGTCAGTTGCTCACTCACTCAGTTAGTTAGTCACTTAGTAATGTTGATTTGTCAGTCTGTCAGTCACATTGCTAGTCAGTTAGTCAGTACATTGCTTGGTTCAGTCAGTCACCCAGTCAGTTACTCAGTTGCTCTGTCTGTTAGTCAGGCAGTAATTCAGTTCCTCAGTTAGTCGGTGACTTGGTCAGTTTCTTGGTCAGTCAGTCACTTATGCAGTTGAGCATCAATATCATTATTAATTACCCTTAAAGGCAAAATTTCTTTTTTTAATTTGTTGCTGCAATTTGTAAACCAGTCTGACTCTTCTTTTTCATTAATGAGGGTTATAAGGGATAACAAGGAATTACAGGGGGTTAAAGGGGTTTATAATGGTTCAAGGGGTCACAAGAGAATACAAGAGGTTACTATACATATACGGAGGGTTACAGCTGGTTGAAGGGGGCTATTACTAGTGGTTACAGGGTTACCAGGACTTACAGGTTGGTTTTACTTATTTTGGAATTATTCTCTTTTATTTTACATTTTATTTACAAAACGTTTATTTTTTCAATTTTTCTGTTTTATCGGAAACAGTTATTAAATATTGATAAAATTCTTATCTCCCAACTGTGGTACACTAGATGGTGAAATAACTGTCAAATGAAAGAATTTAAGGAAAATGGTATAACTTGATGAAACTTTTAACCAAACAGTTTTGTTTATCTGGTTCACTTAAGAGCTGGATGAAAACACAAAACATACAAGTACAGCACTTACAGTATTGAAGATAACAGAGGCTCTTGGCTCATGAAGGTCCTTGTCCAGTGTTGCTGTGGCATCTGATCTGGAAACAAAAGTTTAAAGTATTCAATAAAGCACATCAGTTGTTTTCAGAACAGACCAATTTCCCATTACATTCAAACCTTGTCTTACAGATGCCTGCTTAGTTCAGAAAGCTTATTATTACAGACAGTTTGCTTTGTCCCTAGGGAAAGAAAGCTGTTACACTTTCTCTTAATTCAACCTGCTTGATACAGACAACCTGTTAATACGGACACTTCCTTAGCGCCCATATTAAAAAGGTTTGACTGCATCACATTTCATGAGTACCAGTGAGCAACCATGTTGGAATAATTAAATTTTAGCACATGCTGTATGATTACCCACCCCTTGACCGTACTAACAAATGGCACTCCTCCTTTGATAACATTACCCTCCCCTCCTTACTCAATAACTCAGTCAGTTGATCAGACAGTCTGTCAGTCAGAGGACTAGCCAGTCAATTGCTTTTTCAGCTCAGTCAGCCAGTTGGTTTATTTCTTGAGGTTAGTCAGACACTTGATAAGGTGTTCAATCAGTCTGTCATTCTGTCAGTTATTCAATCTGTCATTCTGTCAGCCAGTCTGTCAGTCACTCAAACAATCAGCCAGTAAGTTAGTTACTCAGTCAGTGAGTAAGTTAGACAGTTAGCCAGTAACTAATTTGCTCAGTAAGTCGGCCAGTTAGACAGTTAGCCAGTTACTGAGTTGCTCAGTTATTAATTTTAGTCAGCTGATTAGTAAGTAAATTAGTCAGTTTCTCTGTCAGTCAGTTGTTCAGTTTTTATGTCAGACAGTCACTTAGCTATTTTCTCCGTTAGTAAAGCAGTTTCTCAGTTAGTCCTGAGTCAGTCAGTCAGGAGGTCAGTTACTCAGTTTGTCAGTTTGTAAGTCAGTCAGTTACTTGTTAGACGTAAGTCAGTTGCTCACTCAGTCAGTTAGTAACTGTTACTAAGTTAATTTGTCAGTCTGTCAGTCAGGTGGCCGGTCAGTTAGTCATTATGTTACTTGGTCAGTCAGTCTGCCAGTCAGTTAACTAGTCATTAGGTCAATAAATCAGTCAGTTACTCAACAAGTCAATCAATGAGTCAGTGAGTCAGCCATCAACATGTTAGCCAGTCAGTCAGTCAATCAGCCCATCCATCAGTAAACTAGTCAAATTGACAGCCACTCAACTGGCAAGAAGCCATCCACGCAGTCAGAAAAGCAAGTCAGCTAATCAGTCAGTCAGTTTTCCAGTTTGTCAGTCAACTTTAAGTCAGTCATTCAGTAAGTAAATTAGTAAGTCAGTCAATTACAGTGTCGTCAGTCAGTCAAAAACAAGTCAGCCATTTTGTTAGTCAATGAGTCAGTCAGTCGCCAAAAAAGTCAGTCAGTCCATCAGTCAGTTAATTAATCAGTTAATCCATCAGTTAATCAGTAACATAATCTGCAGTTAGTTGGTTAATAAGACAGTTCTAAAGACAGTCTGTCAATAAGTCAGGTAGTCAGTCATGTAAACACCAAGACAGTCATTCAATTAGTCAGCTAGTCACACATTTAGTCAGTTGGTCAATCAGCTAAAGACCACTCATCCAAGAAAAAGGTCAAACAGTCAATACATCAGTCCACTCAAATGGCAACATGTAGATTGCAGAACTATAATAAATGATTAAAAGAAGAACTTGGCATTATTATACAAACATTGCAGAACAGCTTGTTCAAAGCAGATCGCATATGAATTGGCATTAAATTGTCAGAAAAAACTCTAATTATTTTAAGATTTGATTTTAACTGTGTGCATGTGATTATTTGAAACAATTACACTAGAAAGAAAAAAACCTAAAGCGCTTAATACTATCATAATGCCAATAATACAAAATAATGTCAAAGTGAATTTGAAAATGAACAATTTCTTAAGTCTCATTTCCACACGTGCTACTTGTTGGAAAGAACTGTACACTCTGGCCTCAAACTGTCCTAGAGGTTTAATTTAGCTGTCCTTCATGAAAAATCAAAACAAACAGTCATTTGATTTCAATAAATACATTTAAAAATCTGTTTTCTATTCTTCCTTTGAGTTTGAAAATTGTTAATAATCTCTGTCTTCTCAACAGTAAACAAGAAACAGCTTGCCAAATATTAACAACAGCAAGAAGCCTAGTCACTCAAGTAGTGTTTTTCTTACACATGTCTATTATATTTAGACATGTATCTCTCATTAATACAGAGACATCAAATTTGAAACAGTTTTGAATTTGTGTTAAATTCAGCCAGGTATGGCCACTAAAACTTGATGAAACTGTATGTCTATCTTACTTCAAACAAGCTGCACAACGTCAGTTTATCTGGTTCACTCAATAGCAGGATTACAAAGCAGTCTATAAAGCACTTACAGAACTGAAGATAACCTCAAAATCCTGGCTGTTGACGTCTTGACACACATCTGCAGGACAAAACTGATCTGAAATGAAAAATCAGTCATTTTGATCACCAATCGCAGTAATCTTGATTAACATCATGAAGGCATTAAAATTAATGCCTTTTCTTAGCATGAATCTCAGTATATCAGCTAGCCAGTCAAGTCAATTAGTCAATGAGCTAACCAGAAAGTCAAGCACTGTCTATCAGCCACAGTCAGTCAGTCAGTCAGCCAGTCAATTTGTCAGTAAGTTGGTAAGCAGAGAAGTCAGTAAGTCAGTCAGCAAGTCAGACACCAGTCAATCAGTCAGTCAGCAGATTAGTTGGAGTTGTGTGAAAGTTAACCAAAACACAATGACTGAGAATTTCTTATGTAACAAAGGCATACGACAAGAGTATGGCTTAAGCCCACTGTTATTTTTTTGAGACTCATAATCTGCAAGCTGTTTTTTTATCTTCATATATAGTACACAAAACGATGGTTGTGGTCCCAGGCATTCTTAGCGGCGAGCGTGGAAACTGGGAATAAGTATCATGATGACTTTCATTGTATGCAAATGAGACTCGTGAAGAGCATGTGGTTTATTTTTGGCAATGATTGAGGTGATGGGTGTGGTTGATCACGTTCTAGTATGGCTTTTTGGCAATAATAATAATAATAATAATCAACTTTATTTAACGAGGGTAACACTGGACACTACTGAATAACTAGTGGCCCTCAAAATGATGGCAATGATATAATTTTCCCCGAATCACCCTTGATTTTCGTGCATTCATGCACGTGTAGTCAGATGTGAAAATATTATAGCAGAGGAAATCCTGTTTTGTGCTGTATTGAGGCATTACGTTTCTCACAATATTGACGCAAGTACTGGAACTCTACAGTTAAATAGATTTGACATGGCAGATTTACTTTGTTGTATGTATTTAATTGATAGGTTTCCGTAGTTTTTAAGATGCAAAGTCCTGTTACACTTTATAAATACTTGATATATCAATGATTTTTAACCTTCAACTACTAGACGCAACTTCAACTAGCCATCTGACATGACATATGCGTCATAGATGTGTTTATAAGTGTAGAATTGTACTTGACTGTCACGCCCTCAACTTGCAGCACTTCATCGGCCAATGGAAACTACTAGTCTACAAATTAAACTAGTCTATTTATTTTCGAAGTTCTCTAGTATGGGAAACGTGTATTTATTTTTCATACTGCCATCTTAATATTATTGATGTTTCCTTGATGTCATAGATTTGCAAGGTCTCAATCTTTGCCTTGTGGCATTGCCTTTGATTGTGGAAGATTGCTGGAAATTACGGCATTATTGCCTACACATCATTGGAAATTTTCACTTTGGATTTATAAACTGTAACGATTGAACTATGATCTTTTTCCAGTTTAAGTTTAGTCTGACTATTCTACCGGTATGTACCATAAGGCAGTCAGTAGTTACTGACTAAGTGACCTATGCTAAGCTGCACACCATCCTTTTAAACATTTTCGCGATTATCCCGATTCGCCATGTTACTTAAAAGAAGGGAATTTTGTTCCAAGCTGAAGAGAGGTGACCGCACCCAATTTGAGACAGTGATGTACAACAATAACACAAAGAAGCCTCTGAGAAGCGGGAGGCAGAACAGGGATATCTACGCTGCTCCTCCACAGACGTTTCTAACCTAAGTTAAACTACGTCTGCAACACAGGCTACAGTCCACCGAGTACTCAAGTATTAGTGAAGTATCAGCGGAATGTCAGTAGCCTATCAATCAACATTTCCGCCAACAATCGGACAACCAAAATCGGCCGACATATTGACCGAAACTCAATCAACCAATATAACCGATATGTCGGTCAATATTATCAAACAACACATGGGTCACTTTTCAGTCAATATTTTGTAATAGACTGATATGTCGACCGAGGGGTGCACAAATTAGGCAAGATCCAGAAGTTGTCAGTCACTCAATAAATCAGTACACTCTTGAAAATTTAGGAATCAAAGCAGAATTTGGCATTATATACTTATTACCTAACATTATGTGGAACAGCTTGTTCAAAGCAGATTATGTCCCTACTCCAAGTCCATACCGCTACTCCATATCAGTCAGTCGATAGGTCAGTCAGTCAGCAGCTCAGTCAGTAAGCCAGTTTGTCAGTCTATCAATGAGTCACTTAGTTAGTCAATCAGTCACTCACTCAACATGTCAGCCAGTCAGTTATATTCAGTTAGTCAATAAGGCAGGCATTTAGCAGGTCAGCCATTCTGTCAGTCAGTTGGAGACAATCAGTCAGTCAGTCAGGCAGTCAAAAAACTCAGCCATTTAGCCAGTCACTGAAATAGTCAGCCAGTCAGTCACTCAGCAAGTCAGTCAGTCAGCAAGCCAGTCAGCCACTCAGTCAGCAAGCCAGCTAGACAGTCAGGGAGTCCATCAATATTAAAGTCAGCCAGTTAGTTGGTCAGCCAACTGTAAGTCATCAATTTAGTCAGTCAGTGAATCAATTAGTAAGTCAGCCAGTCAGTCAGTCAGTCAGTCAGTCAAACAGTCACTTAGTTTGACAGTTAGGGAATCAGTCAATCAGACAGTTAGTCAGAAAATCAGCCAGACAGTTGACCAGTTAATCAGTTAGTGAGTTGGTCAATTAGTTAAATGAATTAAACTGACCACTCCGAAAACTTTCAGTCAGTCAATAAATCATGATCAATCCACTCAAAAAATATCACGTACATTTCCAAACTATACTAAACCAGAACCTAGTATTACATACTCGTTATTTAACAATGTGGCACAACTTGTTCAAAGCAGATTGTGTCTACTACTCCAGGACAAATTGCTATTTGTCAGAAAAACTTTAAAGACTTAATTTTAACAGCATATTATCATTTGAACCTAAATATTAAGCAAGTTAAAAAACAACTTAATGAACTTGATGCCATCAATCAAGAATTAAATCCATACTGAATTTGAATCTGAAAAATGTACTCTTTTACCTCAAACAGTCCTAGAGATTTTAGCTGTCTTGCATTAAAAGATCAAAAGACACATTCGCTTAAGTATAGATATATGAGCAAAAAATTGAGCAATAAACATAAATGTTTTATATTCTTCCTTTGAGTCTGAAAATTTTGTTGAATCTCTGTCTTAATTCTCAGTGGTAAACAAGAAACAGCTTGTCACATAGTGACAGAAATCAAGAAGAATTCAAGTCACTCAAAAATATTTTTTTCCTTCCATCTTTTATTTTACAGATACATTAAATTCAAAAAAGTTTTGAGTTTTGTGTTAAATTAGGCCAGGTATATTCCCCCCAAAAGTCACAAAGCCATGCCTCAATCTTACTTTGAACAAGCTGTACCTGCAGTTTAGTTTATCTGGTTCACTCAGGAGCTTGAATATATAGCAATACATACAGCACTTACAATGCCACAGATAATAAGTTCAAAATCCTGGCTGTTGAAGTCTTGACACATCTGCAGGACCCATTTGATCTGAAAAAAAATGATCATCTTCATCAGCAATCAGCAATCTTGTTTCTTCAGGGACAAACTCTAGGGTTGCATTAGATTGGGAAGTCCGGATTTAGATTTTGCAATCCGGATTTCGGATTTTGCAAATATATTGAACACGAAATCCCAAAACGGATCTCCCTTCTAGTTCTTATCATCAACTTCATCTCCCAAAATCTCAAACTTTCACCCCGAATCGCCCCCACCCCCGCTACCAACTCTCAAGTCAAAGGCCTGGCTACCAAGCATACAAATAAACAATTTGCTACATTGCACTTTTAAAAAGACCTTAAAAAACCAATTTGCGAATAAAACCTTCATACGCTGTTGGAAACGCACCGATTTGCCCTTAAAAATCAAAGTGTTGAAAACTCCCTCAAGGGGGAGGGTAAACTATTGAAAGAGTTGTGCATAAGCCTGATAAGCAATATTACGCACATGAGCTTCGAGGGTGAGAGTCAAGGTCTTACCAAATGCAGAGTAAACCATTACCACAAGCACTCCTAAAACTGTTTTAAAAGATAATTAATACAGTTCTTACTGTTTGATCTGCCTATCCCGTACGAAACTTGCAGCGCTGTACAGCGCCACAAAATCGCTGCAAAATAGCTGTACAGCTAAATTACAGCTGTTCAGCAGCCTTTTAGAAGCCAAACAGCAGCTTCATTCAAGTTGCAGCGGGATGCAAAAGCGCTGTGCAGCCTTTAAAGGCTCTTTGAAGCTCTCGGCAGCGGTTTTGCAGCGCAGTTGCCGACTTTCAAACGCTGCAAAGTAGCTGCAGTAACGCTACAATTCAGCCGCGGTCGATCTGACTTTCTTGAGCGCCAATAACATGAATCGCCAGATAAAGCCTTGGCACAGATTATGGCTTTTATAACGCGAAAACTTTGACTGTACCTCTAAGAAATGGAGTAAGCTTGTGCGCAAAGAAGATCACTTATTGAATAAACCTCCAAATCCTATGCTTTCGGAATAAAGATTTCAATAAATTTCATTTCGTGACCGGCGAGTGTGGGAATGTTATCGCTAATTCCCTGGAGACATTCTAGGCCGTAATCTAATTGGTCGGTCCTTTTGCATGAGATCCCATTACATCTCTAGACAAACACAGAACATTTGCGACCGTTGAATGAAAGGCGCAAACATTCTAAGTTTTTTTGCATCTAGTTCTGTTTCGAGATGGAAGTTCTGTTGAAGTTTTTGGATGGAACAGCTCAAACGTATTTGCAAACAACGCACTGAACAGTGACTTCTACGCTAAGTATCGACGAATCGAACCAGAGCAAGCAACACAGATACAAGAATCTCAGATGGGGTTTGCACTTACAAGATTCTTATACGCTCGTTGTAATGTTCGTTCCTTAGTCCATTGTAAAATTTAACGACGACCAAAGTAAAATTGGGTTGATTTCTTTCATGAAAAAAGTGTAGAAGATCGTGGATCATGGACGAAACGTCAAGGTGAGCAATGTCCAGCTTAGCCCGTTTGCAACGAATCAAAATATCATTTTGCCTAATGGCCGTGCATGTAAACTTTATGTAGAACAATCGATGTTATTCTCTTTATTTTTAAAAAAGATAATTTTCAATGTCTGCATGTTAATGGATGTTCTTACATTCAGATGAGTGACCGTGATTGCTAAATATTTACAAAGCGAGACTGTTGCAGATTTGTTCTATGTCACGTGCTTTTGTAACGTGTACGCGTGGATACTAATAAAGTATAAGTTGCATTTTGACTTTCTAGTGGTTTTTACTCTGCTACTGAGCCGGTTTAGGCAAATGCCATAATTCTTTGAATTTTTGTACCCGTTTGCAGCTATTTGGCAGCGCTGACAGCGTTTTTGTGTGTCCTTTCCACCGCTGCTAAACCGCTGCTTATCGCTTTCAAACGGCTTCATAGCGCTGCCCCGAACAGCCAAAATTTGCGACTGCTGCAGCCAGCCTCTTTGCTGGCTATTCTGCAGCGCTTCTTGAAGCCATTCTGCAGCGCTGCAACAGCGCTGCGCGTTTCGTACGGGTATAATCGCTACTAACCTTGCAAAGTAGATGAAAAACGGGAGAACAACAACCATGCCTTCCGCGCGCTATCTTTGAATCAGTGTTAGTTTCCAGTGCCCCAAAACTTCAAAAATGCGCGGCCTCCTTGCTCCTTACGGAAAAATAGGGCCCCGGTGGGTGCATGTGTTTGCTGCTAAAAAACAAAATAGATTTTCTATCTTTTTAGCGACTTCGTGGCAGGATTAGCTCAGTCGGTAGAGCGTTTGACTGCAGAGCGGGAGGTCGCGGGTTCGATTCCGGGGCCGGACCATTACTCAGGGTCTTAAAATGACTGAGAAATGAAGGTACTTCCTTTGCACTGCAAGCGGCGAGACCTTCGCGTGGCTCGGATGACCACGTAAAATGGCGGTCCTGTCCCCATTAAGAGACGTAAAAATAATGTTCCCAATTAGCACTTTCGTGCTAAAGTGCATTGTTTTCGTAGCTCAAATTTGAAAAAACAAAAAGTCAATTAAAAAACGGGGATAAACTTTTAGCGGGGTTGGTTTGACAGAAGAGACTGAAATACATGGACTTTAAGAGCAGAAAAGGCAAAAACTAGTGGGCACTTGCTCGCTCTGGTGTTTAATTTCTTTTTTGTCTTGTTTTGTTATTTTCTGGATTTAGTTAGAATAACGAATTAGCGGCGTCAATGAGGATAAAAAACCGTTAATTGAATTGTTGAATTGGCATCTCACGGTTGTAGATGCCGCTGTTTAACTAGTGATTGAATCCTACAAGTTCATATCTTAAGAGATTCTGTCATTTCAGTCTGTTTTTCTTTTGCTTTTTACCTTTTGCTGTACCGTCCTGAACTCGAATAATCGCCCCGGCGCTAATGAAATTTTTTCACACCTAAAATTCGGCGCTTATTGGTGGACTGCGATTATTTGAAAGTTAAACGGGAAAAGTAAATATTGTTTTCACTAGGTGTTATAATTATCCGTATTAAACTTACAGAATTTGAAAACGGGACCGGGTCGCGGCGCATATTCAGGTGCATAGCTTATAAACTAATTATAATCCCAAATGCGGCGCTTATTCGAAGGCGGCGCTTAAGCGGGACGCTTATTCGAGAAGATAATACATTTTAATTTTGGTTGGGTGAAATTGTCCGAGTTTGTAGTTTTCACTGTTGCAATCAGTAATTTACTCCGAATGTCTATGCTTTTTGCTAGCCTGCACTCAGTGCAGGCGTATAACGTATTTCCTCGAACAAGTGACCGGGCGCTTATTTCAAATTTCAGCTAATATATAGATTTAGCCAGGGCTAAAAGCGAGGCTCCCATTAGTAAATTTATAATTTAAATTAAACAATAAACTTGTATTCGAATTCCACAATTCAGTTAACTTTAGAGCACATTTATGTGACTTTTGAGGGAAAGGCTACCTGATTTTAGAGAAAAATAATTTGCAAACAGCCCAAGAGTGAACCAAATCTTACATCGAGTTGATAGCCTCATATGTACACTCAAAAACTGGTAATCATCTTTTATCACATTTAAGAGCCGTAATGGCTATTGATCACCGTAGATCAATTAGGCTTAGAAAAAAAATCAGGCCAACGTTTTGGCGTTCGACAAGTTTACTTTGCAAAATCTTGCCAACAAATCTGGGTGCGTGTAAACCAACCTTTTTTACCATGGACAGAAAGCAGTATTTCACAATACAAATTGCTCTCATTCAATATTCATAAACTGTTAAAAAAAATATTCCAAAATCACCTATACGGCCATCCGGTTCTCACTTTTGTAGTGCGAGCTGTAGCGAGTGTTTGAATGAACATTAACAGAGTTACGCTCCAAGATAATAAAGAATTTATCATGTTTATTTTTTATTTGATGGTTTAACGCGCGGCATTTTGAGAACTCCTGCAAGCGATGTTCACTGAACGACTGAAAACAATCGGCATAGCGATTAAAATTGCAAGAGAGACTACCAACAATCAATAAAAGAAATATAATTCGGTGAAACATAAACAGAGACAACAATTTTCATTCAGGAAGACAAGTATTAAAGTGTCCCTAAATATCCTGAGTCTTCAAGCTTCAAGCTTAAGTTTGCTGAAGTTTATGTTTTAAGCCAGCTTCCCGGTGTTTGTTTTTTCAAAGACGAACTCGAGGCAAGAAAATCGCTCAAAGCTTTCTTTTCCGGCTAGAATTATAACTAAAGATTCTTTGGAACATTTTCTTTCTATTTGCGGTGAGAAACTGTCTAAAGGCTTTTTAAAGTTCTGTAAGATTATATCAAACCAGATACTCGGTGAGATCGTTGTCTCAAAACTTACAAACGCGCATAAACTAAATTCCCGCATAAACTACGCTCCTCTTCATTAAATTAGATACAAAAAACAAACATGAAATACAATAATTTCTCTGGCTTACCATTCGAGATGCAGCTCCTGAAAGTTATCAGGTAAAGCCAGTATCGCTTCAGACTTTGCAATCCTCTTACGCATCAAGCAAGGTGAAAACGAAAACGATGCCATCCGAAATCGGATTTCCGACTTTGACAAGCGACGTTTTCTCAACCAAAAACCCAATAAACAAACTAGCCATGAGTAACAGAAGACTCCTGATAGCAGCTGAATTTCATTTTGTACATCCAGTGGAAAAAGACAGTTAAAAACATCACAAGTTGACACAAAACTCTGTCAGCTTCAGCTGTTAAAGTAAACAAGTTTCAAGATGCTGCATAAATTTTGCGCATGAACTCACATGTCAAATTTTGACCAATCAGAGCATAAAAATTGGACGTAGAGCGTGACCAACGCGTGACCATTGTGAGAAAAAACAAAAGCAACTGTCTTCCCTGCCTGTAACAGCTGGCTGAATTTTCTCGTCCGAGGTCAGTTTGCAATCAAAATTTTAATTGTGCACCACATAAACACAACATATTTCATATGAATTAAGAAAAAAATTGAACTTGAGCCTGCGATCACTTGAAAACTAGTTTACTTGTCAGCGGATAACTTCAAAAAATACTTGACCTCGACGGGTCGACACCTGAGCCCGCGATACGGTCAAGTGATACTGGTCAGCGGGTACTCTGTTTTGACAGCTGTCAATTGATCAAAACATTGATGTCCAATATGTGTGCATTATCAGTTTTCCTGTGCTCCCAAACTAGTAAAAGTATGAGATTGAACGTTGTTCGCGATCTAGTAAAACAGTTAACTGGTCAGCGGACAGCTTCCAAATAAATCACGTCACCTCGATGAGTTGACACATGAGCCCGCGATATGGTCATGGGATACTGGTCAGTGGCTATCCTGTTTGGACAGCTGTCAATTGACCATATTGTTAATGTCCTATATTAAAGATGTGGGCTTGCCAAGACACGCCTGAGACACCCCTCCCTTCCTTTTGATAGTTTCCCCTACCCCACCCATACAATCTGTAGACGCGTACGTACGCTCGGTCAATCACGTGACAACCAAACGAAAAGAGGTTGACCATATTCCATGGGTATGGGGCTCTGTCCCACGCGCGCTTCGCGCGCGCGGGAGCCCCGCTAAAAAGATGGGCGGTTATTGTAAGGAGGGCGCTTAATCGAGGGGAGCGCTTATTACGCTTTCCTTTAAACGAACTAGAGAATGATCTAGTCGCTTATCAAGGGCGAGGCAATAGAAAAAATCATTAAAAGAAGAGTATAGCGCACTTATCCGCGGGGAAGCTTATTTGTGGTGACGCTTATTTGGGGGAGGGCGCTTATTTGAGGAAA
The DNA here is from genome assembly GCA_942486035.1 of Porites lobata. Lineage (NCBI taxonomy): Eukaryota > Metazoa > Cnidaria > Anthozoa > Scleractinia > Poritidae > Porites > Porites lobata. The sequence continues at coordinate 265,353 of CALNXK010000107.1, read as the reverse complement.
TACGCTATTCCGAAACCCGAGTGAGTTTTAGCGCTCGCTGCGTCTCTTAGCGTTTCCTAACTATCAGTTATCAAGTAACGGTCCGTTCTGTAAGATGTTCACCGCCTGGCCGGAGAAAATGTGGGTTTTTTGCATGAACCACAACAGAGAACTGATTTAAAGTTTGCTGACCAGTTAAAAATGAAATCAACCACATGACAGACTGTATTTCACGTTACTTGCTGAACTTGCTCATAATTTTTTTTCGTTGCGCGCGCAGAAACGTACTTTTCCACCGGAAGATTGATTGGCAACTGAGACTGATTGGCCATTATGAGCGCGTGCATTCATTCTCCATTGTTACATCATAAAAAACTGCTTAAGTTGTAAAGAAAATTTCACCTGCTTTGACGGTTCGTTCTTGATGGTTCGTACACCTTGACATATTGTACACATTAAGACGAGAGAGAAGAAAAACAGGTAATCAAAGTGGGTAAGTGCATTTCTACAGAAAGAACTTACATTTTATACATCGAAGTCTCTCCTTTCTTAGTGAGAGGCAGTGGAATGAATCTTTATATTTCATGTCCTATGTGATCGTTTCAAACGAATTTTTTGCTGTTGAAACAACAACAAAAATTAGGGGCGATAATATTCCCTAGCGTTTTTTGTTCCCTTTACGTTTAAAAAGCGCCTTACCATTGATTACCAGAACTGATGACAGACCCGCATTGCCTGACATTAAAACTACTTTGTTAGTTGTTTTCCTTTCAAGCAATTACCGCTAAATGTCTTTCCCTTACGCAAAACCAAAGAACCTACAAAGTTTTTCAATAGTTTAAAAAACACCGTTTTGAAATTGTAAGATCGAACAGTGAAGAATTCGGACAATTTTACAGACACTTGAATTGCAAACAAGTAACCTTGTTCTCAAGCATTATATCTTCCTTTTGTCGGAGAAAAAATAAAAAGGCTTCATTGTCTCTAAAAAATTACTTCTTCTGAAAGCACGATAACGGTAGCTGGTGACCAGGTCTACCCGTGTTTTCCTGCTAATTAGTCGGTTTACGGGAATATTTCAACTTTTCCTCTGAAAACATAGTTTCCGCCCATTTTAAAAACGTCGATCACGTGACTGTTGATGTTGTTTTAAGTTATCAGGGATCTCAACGCCTTGTAGAGAGGGAGAGGTATGACGTCACGTCACCATGGTAGCACTATTTCTGGATGACAACAAAACCAACGACGACGGCGACGGAAGGAAAACGACAAAAAGTAAAAGGTTTTTATTGAACAAACGACAATTTTGCACGTGCATCACGCTATTTTGTACATTTCTTTGCCGTCGTTGCACCCCTGCGAAATGAAACTTCCTAATTTCACATCCTCGCTTTATGAAGTCGGTGTTGTCTTTTTGTTCTTCTAATCTTAGATACGGTCCTTTCGGATTCAACCCGAGAAAATTTCGCCAACATTTGCCAAATTAAATGAAATTAAATAAGATCGATGAAGTTTGAAGCCGTGCGAATTCACTTTGTAAGTGACGTTTTCGGTTTGTTGTCATCCAAACATTTGTGCTACCATGGCAACGTGACGTAACGAATTCTCCTCTCTATTCGAAACATGTTTAATTAAACCAGGTTCCAGCGACAGAGAGATACAATGGTCTAATGGCCGAGTGTCCCAAGATATAGGGTCTCTATAAATGCATAAAAATAGTCTCTGAACACAAGACAACTTATTTTTTAACCTTAAATGCAGTCCTTCGGAATTCAACTCCAGAAAAAATTCACCAGCATTTGACAAGCAAAACGACATGGAATTCACTTTGTTAGAGACGTTTTCGCCACCGTCGTTGCTTGACTTCGCAATTGTCAACTGAGGGTCGATGTTCGTAAAATCTGCCTTTTAACCTTTGTGTCACATAAGGCATCCGAAATGGCTTAAAACGATAAAGTAAAATATTATCAAGCTTAACGGTTTAACCCTTCTGTAAATCAGTAGGTTTTATTCACTATTAGCCACTTTAGAAAATACCATAATAATCTATTTTGTCCACCCAAAATTTTGCATAACCATTCTTTTCAGTTTCTCTTGGGAATTAGAATCGTCCGAAGATTTTGGGGGGACAAAAGATTATTATGGTATTTTCTAAAGTGGCGAATATAGAGATCTAAAGTGTGACGACATGCCCTGAAATGCTAATATTTGGCAAGTAGGCCTGTGGATGTTGTTCTTTCAAATATCCTGAAAAATCCCATAATTTCACAAATTTAATTTTTATGACGTCATCAATTCAACGACTGGCCTTTACTGGGACACCTTGAAAAAGTTTTGACAACAAGACTTTGAAAACCATTACACTGAGCCAAAATAATATGTTTTACAAACACATCTCATCTTTACTTCATAATAATCAAAACAAAGGCACTCTTGGTATTGGCACGACGGCTTTAAACAGTGAAGACATCTTCAAAAATACTCTTACGATTTACCTGGTACCTAAATGTTCTCGTTAGTTAAACAATTCATTCTTAATATAACGTAAATCCTCTATAAAACCCCTACCATTTCAAATTAACTCCCTTTTTCTACCTTTTTTTTTAAGTCCCCCCCCCCCTTCCTCGCCCCTTATTCTTCAAAACCAAATTAAAAAATGATAGACAGTATCAGTTAATCACTATTGTAACACTTCATGTGGACTGATCCCGTTTGGTTTGATCTTCTGCTACATGACCTTCAATTTTACGTGCTTGAGCTTTTCAACTTTGCATTCTAGTTCTTTGATATCATAACATCTTCTGGTTGTCGGTTGTTTCTTTGTTTCCTTGTCTAAAACAAAAAAGAGGGAGCCGTAACTCTAGTCTTTGTCTTCACTGTTTTGCTGATGGTACCGGTAATTCGTTTTGTTAAAGTAACACCCTCTCCCTCCCTCCTTCACCTCTACCGCGCTTTAAATAAATAAGGCCCCCGGTGGGCTTTATAGAGGATTTATGGTAAAAGAAAAATCTATATAACAAAAAGACGAATTAATATATCTTTGAGTTTTAAACTGATGTGACAAGTCAAGAAGATGATAAAAAACTAATAAAAAGTGGGGGTCACCGTGCTCGGTTTGACGTCACAATGCTGGCAAATGCTGGCTGTTTTTGGACCTTTGGACAAAAACCGCGCGCAGCCCAAAACTAGACAAAAAGGAAAGATTTTTTCAATGATGCATGTGGTATCGCACAGAATTTGACTTCAATGTATTGTTGATCTACTTACGTACCATAAAAATGCCTTTTAATGCCCTTGTTTTTACTTTACGCTCTTTCCGCTCTTGGACACGCGCTATTCGACACGTGATAGCTCAATCCGTACAATCTAGTAAAATTGCCAAAAAACTGAACATAGATTTGTGCCAATTTTTTTCTCACCGAAAGGAAGTACTGTCCTTATTAAAATCATGAAATAAAAAATGGGAGTCACCGTACTCGTTTTTGCGGTAGAGCTGCAGAAAGTGAGCACCAAATGCATTTTGCTTGATTTTTGAGAGAGGACTGGGGCGAGTTTTAAAATAGAATGTACGTGAAAGGGGGAAGAAAGTATTAAAAAATCCGTTTTTACAGAATTTACATCTAGATATCACATTTAGGATACAATGTGATAAAGAAAGCGTTTTAAATGAAAATCAAAGTGAATAAGAACAAATTAAACATCCACTATCGAGGTTCTCCGCGAGGAAGTCGAACTCAGCAACACGCGTACTGCTTACGTTATGCACATTCCCACCACACTGAGTCTCACCTCGGCAAGAAACAACCGCAAGCAAAAATTGCAATAGCGTCAACTTCATTTTAATAATGTTACTTCACATGCTCTTTTTTACGGAGGCCATCTTGTTATGCGCAGTAAGAGATGCGCAGTGCAAAACCAGGGAATCACCTTAAACGTTTACACTTACAGTGCATAGAAATTACCAAAAATATAAAACTATATCTCTGAGTTATTAACTCTAAGCTTTAAGCCACATCGACCTTACGAAATTACTTGAATTAGATCATATTCTTAGTAAACTACAAATGGGAACAGCTTTGTTAAAAGTTTACACTTACAGTGTATAGAAACAGCTATGTTAAACGTTTACACTTACAGTGGTGACGTCAACAATCACATTGCTGAACACCATTTACAGACGATACATCAAATCGACTGGGACTCTACGACATGTACTACGTATTCTACAGACTACTATCAACGACTTACTTTAGAAAGCTGGTTTACTAACTAAGAGCAAACGCCACTGAACCGTAGCCAACAGCTACCGGCACCGTACAAAAACGACTTGTTGACGAATCAAGCAGAACTAACTAAGAGAGAACGACTGGAGAACTGACGATTTGACTGACAATATTTTTTCTAATTACTTGACTAGGGTGACTAGAGTGCTTTTTTTATCAACCAATATTGTTTTTCCATATTTTAAACAACGCATATAGGTTTGTGAACTTTTGACCACAGCCCTTTTCCGGCTGTTATATTTAACTCTCTAATTATAAGAAAAAGAACATTGATTTAATAATTCCAAGCCGGGGTAAGAATATAGGTTTTTTTTCCTTAACAAATCCTCCTCCTAGGAATTTTCCCAGTAACTTTAAATTATGCGAGCCGATAGAACTCAGCAAAGCACTATTTAAAATTATACTGTGGATATTTCCTGGCACTAATCTTTTTCGTTTCATCTTACGCAATGTACGTTAAAAGTAAGCTTTTCTACTATTTTTTTTTCTACTTTTCACTGTGTATCATTAGAGGAGAAAGAATATCATCCTTACATTACTTTTTTCTTCTCCTTTGTACTCAATGTGATGTATTTTATGTACCATCCTATGTTAAGATACAAAAACTAATCTCAGAAAGATGATTTTTCAATCAGTGATACAGGAGGATCGTAAGAAAAATTCCAAGTACTCCAATAATCTGCTACTAAAATATCATATTTAGCGACTAATATACAACACAATCACTGATGTAAAAGCCGTCTAATATTTTACAGTTGATCGGCGATTACGGGAATCCCACAATCGCTTAAGACTTGATAAAGTTCTCCCACAGACAGGTAACGCTTATTCGCGACAAAGGCTAAGAGAGCTTCAACTGGATTCTTGTTACGCTCATCAAGAAAACGGATCTCTCCGGGATTCAAACCCAATTTCTCAGCAACAAACTTCCACTTATCGCCGTCCGCAACTACAACAAAGAAAAACCGAAACATCAGCGGTTGCCTGACAACAACCTAAACCTAAACTAACCTAGCTACGGTTGGGTAAGCTGAGTTAGTAAAGCGCTAGCGGGAGGTCGTGGAGTTCGATTCCAGGGGACGAACAAATACTCGGGAAAAGGCCTTTCTCCTAAAGACGGCTAGATCGTTGCGTGGCCGGTTTGCAACACGAGACGCAAAACCATGCCCCAAATTTGTACTTGCGTACCAATGCATTAAGACTAAATAAGGCAGTTTAAAATGATAATGATAAAGATAGTCTTCATAATAATTTTTATACATTGTAGAGTCAACTCTCTTTATAGCAGACACTCCAGGGACCTCGACTTAGCGTCCTGATTAGCGAGAGTCCGTAATAGCGGGAGTTCATTTCAGTCAAATGTCTGTAATTTATTGTTTCCTGGGACTTAACTGCTGTCCGTATTATCGGGGTGTCCGTTATAGCGGGGTGTTCGTAAGGCGAGAGTCGACTGTACTCACTCTTCTCTCTGGCTAAGATCCTACATGTACACTTGATTTTGGAAATCAACGCAACCTACAGATTAGTAAGTTATCTACTATCAGATTAATGACTAATTTGTAGGTTGCGCACGCAATGCATGATTTTCAAGAACAATGACAAAATGTGTTCCGTGCGATGGTGTGTTTTTTGTTACTTTCTTCGAAACAGTGTATAACAAAACAGTTCTTAGTTTTGGTTTTTGCGATACCCGTAATAATCAAAGTCTCGGTGAGCGTTACCAGCTTCAGCCTTCGGCTCGGCTGATAACTTTTCCTCGACCGAAAGAAAGTATTAATTTGCTCACAAAATAAGATGTCAGACAGATTGAGTTTATCCTGAAATCCATACCAGTCAAGTCGATACTAAGCTGTCTTGCTTGCGAAATAGGGATTCTTCTCACGTCCAGGGATTCAGGTAATAGTGGACCTGGAATCAAGCATGCATATCAGTGTGTAAAACTCATTTGTTAATAGCCCACGTTTGATCTTTCAAAACTCTTACATGACTCCAAGATCATAGGTCATCTTTCCTCCTTCAAATGAAAGAGATAAGAATAATCTAATGAACTTGAAATACATTAGCACGAACGCAATTAGACAATAAGCGATCCTCGAGTATAATTAGAGCAAAGTTCAATAGGGTGTAAAGTGAAAACACTAGACCTCCTAGGAATGATTATGAGGAAACCTGAGAAACACTCACCAGTAGTCCCAGCAGGTGTAATTTCTCTTAAGTATTCCACCACATCAGGTCTGTTACAACGACTAGCTTCTCTAGCCAAGCAGCGGATCTGTTTCTTGGTGTCAGAGTCTGGCTGTTCAAGAGAGGCATGATCCAACTGCAGAGTCTCCTTCAGTTTGCTAACAACCAGTTCGGCATCGCACGACTTGGACGAAAGATGTTGAAACACACTGCTACGAACTGCCAATGCCTTTTCTTGGTTTCCTAGAATTACACCAATGCCACACTCACTTAAAAACATAGGAAAGTAATAGCATAATTTTTTCTCTGGTATAGGGTGTTTTCACATGACGTCACGGCGGCCATATTGGTGTCCCAAAACAATGAAACGGCGGCCATGTTGGTGTCCCAACCAGTCCTGTGGGAGTTGAACTCTTTTCTTATGTAAACGCTTTCTTTTGTTCCAATAAATTTGCATATATGCTGGCCACGTGAGTGAAAACACCCTATATCGTTATAAAAAAAATGTGGTCGAACAATAGCTAAAAAGTTCGCAAAGGTGGGGGACCGGATTAAAAGTATCGTCTATACACTCTTTCCCGGAGATCATTCCCTCTTACGTTTCTAATCAAAATGTCGTTTGCTTATAAAGGAATCTCACTGATATTTTTGTCTCAGCCTTCTAGATTCTCGTCTACCAAGGTGGATAAAGTACCGGAGGCTTCATCCCGTACACGTCTAACTAAAAAAAACCTCAAATAATCCGCCACGACGCAAATGACAATGACAATGCAGCAATGACGTGAAAGTCTTCCAGTATGAAGCAAAAAATTACAAGACCATCAATCGTGCGTTTGTATCGACACAATGAGTGTTGTTTTGTGGAGAAAATGTGATTTAAAATTTGCTAATATGGTTTGTTGTGTTTTTTAAAATGACTATTAAAATAAATTCATTTTGACATTATATTACCTAATTATAACATCAAAACTGTACGTCAATGATAGACTTGGTGTGACTCTGTGTAAAAGTATCGTCCGCGGTAAATCTACAGGCTACGAGCCTCCAAGCCCAGTCCAGTCCCAAAAAGCCAAGTCTAAATAGGGTTTAGCCTCATACAAAAATAGTGCTTAATTTTTGCACCGATCTGATTTTGAATAAAATTTTCGTACACTTCATAAAGTCAGTTCGTGGTTTGGCACATCTAAACACAAAGCTACACTTAACGGTTTCAGTTACTCCTATACTTTGCGAACTCCTCCCTTTGGATTCGTCTGTTAACAAAACGGTTTATTACTTACTAGGTATTTTCTTACTGATGGTTGTTTACTCATTATCCTTACCTTCACCAAGATCAAACTGGTCTCCGTCACATTCATCAGTTCCAAGCTGTAACTAATAAAAAGGAAAAAATAACACTCTTTTCTTCCTTCGTTCAGAGACAGCTGACACTACTTCAATTTCAGTGCCAACGTTTTAATTTTAGCTCCAAACTCCGTGACTTTCCTTTCAGCGTTTGCTCAACTGTCATCAGTTAACGCGAGCTTCTTTTACCAGGATAATTTTTCAGGTGCTGCAGGTTAAAAGTTTAATTTGGCGAAACTGCTTAAATTACAGATTGGTTACCGTGGTCAGGGGAGGGGGCGGGCGGGGATGTATAGAGAATCTGAGATTAAAGAAATCTCACGTGACCACACCACATCTTTGGAGCAGGAAACCAACGGTAAAACTAGCTGATCTCAATTGTGGTGTCTCTAGCAAAAGCCTCCTGCAGGAGATAGTTCTAGTGTCACCAAACAATTCAGACACAGTCCAGAAGTGAAGGTATTGTTCCTGTTTGCATATTTTTGCACCATGGGTTTGACAAAACGCAATTTCCCTTTCTTTGGAGCAGAGGGGACATATGACACACATTTCATATTTTCCAGCCAGGGAAACTGATTGCGCATACACTCGAGAATTAAGCTCAGCTGTCTACACACCTTACAAGCACAGGTTTCCTCTCCGCTGCTTGGTAGGGAAAGTGCTGAATTCCCTCCATGAACAAAGACCTCAACAGACGAGAAGTGACATATAAAAATAACGGAGCACGCATCTTCGGAGGTATAAAACGTAACAAAACCTATAAAGAGCTGAGGAGTCTCTTCTGATTAAAATCTTTCTCCGCCCCACTGAATGAACTGTGCGACCAGCCGAGGGAAAAAAGCTGGAGGAACTTCACCACTTGAAAATTTGACAAAAAGGGAAGAAATATTGGCCGACTCCACTAGCTCGGAAAGCTCACTTGTTGGACATGACATTAACATTGACGGGAAAAGATACTGCCTGTTGCTCGAGGCATGGACTAACCAAGGGCATAATAAGAACTCTCCAATGTTCTCTGTCTTCAAACAAGGGGCCCCATACATGAGCCACAAGCTTTTCATCAAGTACTCCTTTAGACTCAAGCATACGCCACAGGTATAAGGATTCCTTTTCTTTAGGATCATACGGCTTTACAGCTATCACCTTCTTGAAAAGATCATTGACCATTGAGGATCTAGGACTACCAATTTATTCAACGGCACCGTGTCTTCGTAATGAATCAAACTTCTAATGTCGTGAAGACAGTTCAGCAAGGTCTCAAACTCTGTCTCGTCAACAATGTTGCAGTCGTTTTTCGCAAAGTCCTTCGGGGTCTCCAGGGAAATGCGTTTGTTTTACCACTTCTTTTTTGGCCTGAAGAGCCTTCTCGAACTTTAACCAGTTGATTGGAATGGTATCATATATATATGAGAGGAAGCTCCTTAGCAACAGCAATTATTTCCTGTCTTAGACGGACAACCTTCTGCACTTCAATAATTCCAAAATCAAGGAAATTTGTATCTGTATTCTGTTGAGTGGTGTTTGTTTCACAAATAACGTTATCTACGAAGCCACAGTCACGACAGCATCCGAATACAAGTAACTACATCGGCATGACAGAAAACGACTTCAAAACAAGATTCAACAACCACAACCTCTCTTTTAGGATCCGAAACCACACACATGACACTACTTTCAAAATACATCTGGGAACTAAAGGACAACGACACAACAACATCAAGTGGCGTATCATCAAGAGGGCAAACGCCTACAAGGGAAACCCGTCACGCTGCAATTTGTGCCTTTCCGAGAAACTCTGTATCTTGACTGGCCGCGATACTCTCCTAAATACACGATCTGAGCTGGTAATCAAGTGTCGTCACGAGAAAAAGTTCTTTGCAACCAATCACAGAACGCGCTGTTCCAAGCGTCCATGAATTTCAAATTTCCACCTTAAAACCGAAATCTGTTTTCAGAATTTTTAGAAGGTCTGAATGAAGAGGGGAGGGGGAATCTACTTGTCGCTTGTCAGTTACAATGCAGTTATTTTGTCGGTAGTCGGTTGAAATTTTCCATCTTTGTCGGTTGTCGGTAAATCTCAGTTAATAAGTAAAAATGCATGTCAATTATTAATATTTTCTATGTATTTCTCTCACTTCAAGACTTTGATCCCTATAAAACGTGTACACATTGTAAAACTGCATCATTTGATTGTCCTTAAACTTCATATTATATAGTACCGATAAAATCACTACAGCTTTTATCGCAAATGCGAACTTGGTTTCCTTGTTGATTGCAGGGCACTATAAAAATTAATGAACAGAGGCTTTTAGCGTTTACAAAGTCGTTCGCGTGGCTTGACAGACAACTGCCACGCGAATGACTTCGTAAACGCTAAAAGCCATGCAAGAGAGAAACCTCTGCTCGCGGGGTAGCTCTTTGCCATGATTTTCCTTTCTTGTAGAAAGTAATAGGTGTTTCTTTAAAAATTTAGCAAAGCAGTGGTTGGTTTTGTATGAGGATTCAAGTTTTTCTTTTATAGTGGACACCATAAGGGCTGGTATTGTGTCACGAAAGGCAAAATTTATTTTTCTTCCTCGCCGTTTTGTTTCAGAAGCGAAGATTTCCAGTTGCTGTGTGAATTTTATTTATTTCTGATAGCAATTTTTCTGTCAAACTGTGTTGGTAGCCTCTGTCCATCAAGCGTGTTTTTTTTTTTTTTTTTTTTTTTTAATTTAAGATACTTTCCTCAAATGTTGTTTAAGGCTAAGGGCTGCTCCTTTGTTTGTTTAAAATGTGCCTTTAAACATCAAGGATAGCTTTTTCGTGGAATCCTGGCCTTTGTATACAACTGTGTCTAAAAACATTGTCTCAGTGAATTTCGGAGGTGAATTTAATGGTAGGATAATGTAAGATTGCTTGTTCGAAGAAAGCTGTACCATGTCTGGTTTACTTATGTCCCACAGCGAAAAAATGTCATTCATGTCGCGTTTCCACTACCAAGCAATTGCTTTAAAGACGATTTTGCTTAGACTTTGTGTTTCAAAATATGCCACGAAAATGTTGGCAAAGGAAAACTGCTGTCTTTGTGCCCATCGCAGTATCGTGGGTTTGTATGTGGAGCTTCCCATTAAACTGGAAAGAATTTTCTTTGAAGATTACTCTCTAAGCATTTCTCGCAGGTAATGTGTTGGAATAGCTGGGTTGCTTTGAGGAAATTTTCATACGCTCTACAAATTATTTCAATACCCTCGTTTGTTGGTATATTTGTAAAAAGACTTGTGACCTTTGTGGCCTTTGTCGCTAGTCGGTTAACCCCATTCACACCCTCTTTTTAGTCTGATGATCGCTTAGTGTGTGAAACTCCGAGTTACAACTCTATTAATTTCCATCCTCTGTATTTGTATTCGTTTTTTTTTTCGTGTAAAGAAATTGTTCTCCTTCCCATAATTCATGCCCGCTGCGAGTAGTAGTGGTTTTTCTAGGGTCTGGCCTGGAGAAACCACTGCTCCTAGGGTACTGATAAAGCGACCTAATAGGACGTAATAGGTAATCGCTTTCTCGGTATTGTTGCTCTACTAGTAATATAGTATTGAGTATAGTCACTAATGGTTACTTCTTGTGGTGAGTTTGATAGTGTCCGGCAAGAATTACAAGCTATTAAGACGGAATCCCCTAGGAAATTGAGTAATTTTAAAATTCAATAAACAAAAACCTTGTACCGGAATTATTTAAAGCATATTGCATTCTTTTCTACATTTTTCAAGGGCTAAAGATGTAATTAATCATCTGTAATAATACCAAAAAATATTTCTTTGTGGAGTCCGAGAAAATGAACGTCAAATTTTACACAATTCACCTGACACATTAAATTTTCAGAATTTTACCTGTGTTTTCACAATTCTTGTGAAATTTGACCTTCTTTTTTTCAGACTCCCGCGAGACATTTTCTGAGGTGTTATTACAGATGACTAATTACATAATGAGCCGTTAAAAAATGTAAAAAAAGAATGCTATATTCTTTAAATTATTCTGGTACAAGGTTTTTGTCCACTGAGAATTAAAATTACTCAATTTCCTGGTGGATTCCGTCTTAAAGGGAACCTCCACTCTTACTACAGAATAAGTTTAAATCGAATAAAATTATGTTGATAAACAAATTTGTTCGAAATTTGTCCTTAAAAAAGTGTTTATATCAGGAAAAGTGAATTTTAAAATCGCTTATTTTCACTTTCAAATTTCGCGGGCGCCGCCATCTTGACGTGTTACGGTTGCTCTATTGTTCTGACACAAAGAGCTTTTGTTTAATAACAATAGGGCAACCGTAACACGTCACAATTATTCAAGATGGCGACGCCCGCAAAATTTGAAAACAAAAATAGGCGAATCTAAAAGTTATTTCTTTCAGATACAAACGCTTTATTAAAAAATATTTTAGATTGACTTGACTGTAACAGTTATTTCCTGTGATTTAAAGTTATGTTTGTTGAAGTGGAGGTTCCCTTTAAGCCAATTTAGGTAAAGCTGTTAAGGTGCTAACTATATTTTTGCAGCAGTGCTATCCTAACCATGCAAAAGCTATAGCGTAAACAAAACCACTTGATAGGAATGAATCTCATCACTAAAGACATGCACCTTTTCATCGCGTGAATCTTGAACTATTAGGGAGTCACGCTAAACCTGTTAACACGGTCCGTTAAGCCAGCGCTATCATAATTCATAGGCTGCTACTGCAGCTCTCCCTCGGGGTTGTTGAGACAAAAGCGGGCATGCTTTGCTCGTTCGCTTTCTCCACTCTCGCGCGCCTCATGGATCGTGCAGGCTTGCCCACTTGACACCTTCAACGTTACTCAGCTTGTCACTTCACCACCTAGAGTTACGACTCAATCATCGTCTTTAATTGATGTTATTTTAGCAACAGACACCAACGTTGTCAAGGAAACCAGAGTGGTTGAGTGCCACATTAGTGATCATTATCTAACCTACATTGTACTTAACCTAAAACTACCTAAACCACCCCCAACTTATGCCATCACTAGGAGGTTTCAACAGTACGATGCGATCAAGTTCCTAGACGATCTAGAACGATTTCCATGGATGGAAAATTCACTAATTAGTGAAAGAGTTGACCACTTTCACCGGAATTTCCTTTGTATGCTAAACACTGGCTAAATAAGCATGCTCCAGTTAAAAAGGTTAAGATAAAACAGCTCCAATGTCCTTTTGAGGACGAACAATTGCTATGTATACACCCGGATTTTCAGACATGATTCGACACTAATCACGTAACGTATGGCTTCGCAGTACGTATGACGGTTGCAAAAATAATGGCAGGCGAGAGTTCTGAGAGAAACATCTAGCTGGCAAGGAAAGCTTATCACCAAAAGACATAAGTGTAACGAAGCTAGAATCTCGACAAATGCGTTTTACATGAAGAGGAAACCTTTGCTACGTGGAAAGCGGCGACATAATACAACATGATGACTTGTGATAAACGTGGAGTTCTATTGCCGAGTTCGAATGTATTTCTGTAGGCGATTTCATAAAGCAAGAAATATTATCAATACAGTGAAAAGCGAACTAGTCCGATGTTCTTAACAATTATACCTCGAGTCCGAATGGTCTCTGAGTTAATAGCCCATAAGGCCGAAGACCGAATGGGATATTGACTCAGAGGCCATGAGGGCGAGAGGAATAATTGTTTTGGTAAAATCCAACTAGTTGGTCAAAAATATCGAGACAAAACAATTTTAGCTAGCAAAACGCGATTCAGCCGCCAAATAGGCTAACATATAGCCTAGCAGTAGCTCAACCAATCAGAACGCAGCATTGATAAAAGACCACTAGTTGGATTTTACTAATATTGTTTAATCTTCTTCCGTATGACTAGGTTTCGGTATTTTGCCGTTGGTGAATACCCGCGATTTACATGCAACAGTGAGGCAAATTTAGTTAACCAAGAGGCAAATTTGTATTTCCTAAAGTTGGTACTTTTTCGTCCTTACTTAGAAGTACTTTCTTCGTGGTTAAAAAATAACAGGAAGACTTCACGTTTTGCAGAAGAAATCAACAGGTAAATTCATCAGTCTGTCGTTGTGAAAGAATTTGCTGAAGAGTTTGAAAATTTTGTTTTGTCGACCAAAAAATATCACAGTGTTCGGTCCTCGACCTATGACCCTCGAGAGCTTAAATTTTGCAAAGCAGACAAATAAAACCTTACATAAAAGAAAGCAAAATTTGTTTTTATTGAAAAAGGGTAAAATATAACATTTCTTTAAAGATCAAGGTAGACGCCCAATAAAAAGGTTGAGAAAAGAGCCGAAAAACTTATTGATCGAGACGTCGACACGCGCGATACTATCTACTGTATTGCGATTAGATTGCGTGACTTGTATGAGAGACTGTTGTCTGAAAAGGAGAACAAATTGTGGATCACAGTCCTCTTTTTCTGAATTACAAGAGAAACATTTAAGCTATCATCAAAGTAAATTTCAGATTGTGTGCTTTGATTCCGGTAGGATATTCAAGGTAAAATACTGTACTGCTTTGTAACCTCTCGGTCGAATCATGTCTCAAAATCCGGGTGTATACACAGCACTGAAATCAGCTGTAATGAATTCCTTTCAACTGTGGGTGCTAGAGCGGCTGAAGCATCTGCGTCCCTGGCCGTAACGCTTGATCTCCCATTAACTGGTTCTCCTGTGCTCATTGATCAACATACATCTGAATTCGAGAAATTTCATTTTCAAGCAGTTTCTGAGGGCGAAATCCACAGGCTTGATATGTCCTTTCAATCCAACAAGGCTCCTGGTTACGACAAAGTTCCGATTTCTGTTATTAAGGACGCTTTACCATGTATTTTACCACTGAGCACTAACTGACATTGTGAACCATTGTTCCACTCCCAAAGGATGGCGACCACGAGTTAGCAAATAACAATCGCCCTGTTTCTTTACTTCCAGCTATGTCAAAGATATGTGAACGGGACCCGCTTAATCAATTCATTGCATACATGAAAAACTAGGAACGTTGGATTGAACATCAAAGTGGGAATAAAGCTCGACATTCAACTGAAACGATGAATGTTATGATGACAGACAAGTTTCTGGAAGCCATGGACAAGAAGATGCTGACACTTATGGACCTTTTGGACCTATGAAAAGTATTTGACATCATAGATCATGCCAATCTTTTAGCCAAATTGAGTTCGTTGGGGGTCTCTAGTTCAGCACTAGAATGGTTTAATAGCTACATGCATGATCGCCTGCAGTACCCACGAGGTTGGTTCTGAAATGTCCGGAATGCGTAAATCTACATACGGATTTCCACAAGGATCCATTCTGGGACGGCCTTTTTTAATGTGTACATCAACGATTTGCCTGGCATTCCAGATTATTGCTCCTTAGAATCCTACGTAGATGATTCCAAGTTACATCTAACATTCCCAGTCAAGGACATCGACACCGAAACTCGACAAATAATCGAAGGCCTGAAGAAAGTTTTTTCTCGTGGTGCTGTCAAAACAGCCTTCAAATCAACCCTGATAAAACGAAATTGCTCTTAATTGGCACCCATCAAATGCTGCAAATGTGCCTGCAGATCTGGATTGACATGTTACTTTATTGGGGAAAGAGTTGCGCCCGGTTCTTCTTCCGGGGTCGGCGAAGGACCTTGAAGAGCATATGGATACTACATTGAGTTTTGATGACCACATAAGAAGTATTTCACCTTCTTGTTTGTCGAGTTTATGTCAACTTAATAGGGTAAAACATCTTTTAGACACAAACACTGTACTAAAAACGCTATCAATGAACGAGTCTTTAGCAAACTCTACTAGGAATATCAATAAATTACTGCCTGTTTAAAACTTCGCAGCTAGGAGCATAACCCGTTCGGGTAAATTTGATCACATCACTACCTGTTCTTAGAGAACTAAAATGGCTGCATGTCAGAGACACGCGCAACAAAAATAAGATTGACATTCCAGGGTACAGAACTGCCGCAGGCAAAAGGAACTGTGGAACACCTAACCCAAAAGACTCAAAGAAGTTAACAATCATGACATTCAAGAAGGGACTTATGCGTTATTTGAAATCGTCTCAGTAAGCAGTCTATTTTTAAGAAAAGGTTGCTTATATTACCTTTGTCCTTGTATCTTGTTAAAATCTTGTGAATATGTAGTTTAGTTTTATTTTTTAACGTTTTTTATTGTATATGGTATATTTATGTATAGATATATAATATATTTTTTATACATGATATTGATGTAATTACTTTGAAAAGCCATATATGGAAAGTAATCAAGTTATTATTATTACTCCAGGACCACACAAGGGAGGAGTCACCAGCACTTCTTGTGCGAAAAAAAAAAGATTTCAGATATTTTTTGCAAGTGTACACTAGCAAATTCGTTCCCAGGGTTCTCTCCTACCCGTCCCTGCGGAGCGAGAGAGGGGAGTAGGAGAGAACCCTCTCTTCGCACCCTATCAGTTACATAGCCGTAGCAATGGTACTGTTAGTAGAAAGTACATGACGCACCTTTGAAACGTGTTCAATGGCCCTCATCCAAGGTACGAGCGGTTCCTTTTCCAGCATTTGACCCGGCTCACAACAAAGGAGTCTACCGTCCAAAGGTATGTAATGGCCACAGTCATGGTGCCAACATGAACGTTTTTCGTGCCGGGTGCAGGGCTTTCTCTCTTTTCCCACACAAACTGTGCATCGAGCGCACAACGTCTCAGACATTGAATACAGCCAGTGACACTCTTTTCGTAGCTTTTCCAAGAATTCATTCAACTGGCTACAAAAAAAGAAAAGATGTTCAACAGCTTCTATCTGAATCACTTGACGGACTCGTATGTCAAGTAAACTGGTCCTACCTGAATTGAACTGAAAAGCAAGCTCCCTTATCTAAGGGATGTTTCACAGTATTCACTATTAAAGTGATCACTAACGGGAGATTCAATACTGGACTTAACAGGAGATACATGCCTCATGTACACAAAAAAACACAAGCTACCACGAATGGATTTATAATTTAGTCACGAGTGCTTACCTTAAAACAAGATCATAAAGTTCTTGTGGAGGAGCACTGCCATGGTCTGCAAAAATTTGCAGCTTAATAACTGCCTTGTAGCACAACAATTGAAGAACATGGTTTTCATTGTCCAAGGCAAGTTTGGCTTCATTAGCGCAAAGGCTGCGCATATTTTTAAAGTGAGGAGTTTTCCCAAAAAGGACAACCAGTCGGCAGAAAAGTCCACTTGGAACATATTTAGTTTGAAATGTGAGGTATATCGCAGAAGCGTAATCTGTTTCATTTCTTCCCTTTTCTTTATAATAGGTAGTCAGCATACAAGGGACCAGGATTTGCGATTCTCCTGTTTTAGTTTCTTTTGCTTTTTCTGGCCACTTGCAAATGAGGTTGAACTTATCCATTAGAGAAATAAAAGAGTCTTTAATAGGACACACATTTTTTTTGTTGCAGGTATAATTAATCAACCGCTCACGAAGAACTCCTTCTTGTGCTAATTTCCTGCGATCTTGTCTTATACACCAAGGTTCGTTCTGATCCGGTTTCACTTTGATAATCTCACACAGTATATTGATTAACCACTGGGGATCCAAGACAATCAGACCAAATTTCTGTTTATCCTGTTCATGTTCGTAGTACACTATTGTTCCACGGCCATGCAAAAAGTACACAAGCTCATCAAAGTCGTCTTCACTCTCAAAAGTGCAGTGGTGTGAAACAATATCTTTTCGAAAAGATTCCTTTCGGAGGTACTTTTGTTTTTGCCAGACAGGTTGGCTAATTTCTTTCTCGACACGATGCCATTGCAAAGGGATTTCCCTCTTAGTATGAGGCATTTTATCAGCCAACTCCAAGATCTTTTTCCGCAACTCACTGATTTCCTCCTGGTCGGCTGATTTTCCAGATTTTGTGTTATCAATCGGAAGACAATCTGCGATGTGTGGTAAATAAGTGTATTCATCGAACACACTTGAACACTTCTCTTCTACTACAGATTCAATTGCTTGACGTGGATCGTCTACACAGTCAGCATGGGTACCGACAAGTATGACCGGAGGATACGAAAGACCATCGCTCTGAAAATTCGCCTTTAAAGAGTGAATCAAGTCCATCCACCTAAATAAGTGATCCAAATTGGTGTCCTCACTATCGCGGGCTGTTGCAGTGAGCTCTTTGTGTCCCACATTGACTCGACATTCTGCTTTTTCACTCAATTTCTTTGTAAGATCAAACACGAGAAGATAAATGTCATATGAGGACATAAAGATTGGATGTATAGAACGATAGATGTCCTGTCCAGCAAAATCCCAAATGATGGGCCAAATTTTTTCATCAGTGTCAGTTTCATTTTTCTCCAGGTATTCTTCTAATACTATGGCAATTTCGTCTGGAACGCCAAATGGCTTCTTTTGATTTTGAAGGTCTTGGTCTTCTGAAACAAAAAAGAATAATTTTCTGTGTTATTAGTGAAATTCTTCTAGTATTCACACTAATGCAAATCCAGCCTTTCGATTGTCTGACAGAAACATGGGACTGCACCGAAAAATACTTGTTGAAATCACCAGTAAGTGCTTCCTATATTTGTGATAAAATAAGGGGGAGCAAAAGTTTACAGTCTTGTTTTTCTATCCTATCTGCTGATAAAATCTCAAGTTCGCCTTGTTATATAAAAGCTGTTCGTTTAATAACCGGCTACAGAAAGTGGTGTGAGGAGTGATTTAGAAAGAGGGGCAATTAGAGACAGTATTTCACCACTCTGAAATACAGTTAACGACAAAAACAAAAATAAACCTAGCAAAGTCTGGATTAGTCGCGGCCACATATGTATTAAAGATCCAGAGCCTAGTTTAAGTAAGGAAGAGAAACGTTTGTATTGTTTGCATTCATTTGTTGGTGTAAGCGCGGAAGAGTTTCTTCCAGTTTCTGTAGGTTAGAACAAAAGAAAAGAATCAATCGTCATTCTTTCCGAGGATAGTTATTTTCAGGATTAACTCACGACGGCAGGCATCGATTTACTATCGGAACTTTATGTTATTTTAGGATTTCATCCAGACACAAATAGTAGAATCATTTGGTACTGCATAACAAATAGCATCACATCAAATAGTTTTTCTTGGAAGCTTTCATTTGATTCGTCACATTTTTTATTTTGATGGAATCCACAGTTATTTCGAAATTCGGAGCACATTACTGAACTTAGCGGATCATGTTCCAAAGGGGCTAAAGACGCTGTTAAAGGAGTACATAGCAGAAGGTGTTAACTTACGATTTTTCTGGGCCTGGGTTTCGTTGACCTCACTAGGAACTTCTTCCTGTTGGCGGAGTTGAGATTTTCCTTCATCAGCTGACGAAATCGGGTTTTCTGTGTGGTTATAGAAAAACAAAAGCGTGAAATGTTAGAAATTAGTGTAATAATACATAGCCTGTACAACGCTCACAGATTATCCACCTTCAGGGCTTGAAAGATCGGACGTCAGAGAGACAGATTTCCTCTGATGGCCTATGAGTCTACTACCTTGTTCTCTTTATACGTTCTGTCTATGTTTTAGTACCCCGTTGCGGGACTAGATGATATCTTGTAAAAAAAATCCATCAACTTAAAAGTCCATCCGTGTTTAATTAGCCTATCCTGGGGAGAGCAAGGAGGAGGGTTAATGCTACCAACCCAAAGGTTGTTCAGTTTTGATTTTTCAGAACTATTTAATTGCTAGAAACTTTTTCCCTTCAGTAACTTTTTATCAAGAGGCTATAAAGGGGACAGAGAGGGCATCCCCCATATACACCCTATTCCATAGGTAATTCGTCTCGAGTTATTTTTAACACCACAGATCTCAGGGGGGGATTAGATAACAGCCAATGACATAGCGCGAATGTGTTCCGCGTGGACGACCCACGCTGAGAGCCACGCCTCCTTCACGAAATGACGCAGAACAAAATGGGGGAAGACGCGGAGAGCGATTTTGCTATTCCTTTTGTCGACGAAAACGATTACAGCGAGATTTCTGCGAAAGCTGTGTCAGCTAAACCGAAATTAAAAAAGAATCGTCCTTCCTCTCTTGTATAGAGCTAACAGTAGAGCAGGGAAATCCTTAACACACTGAATATTCTCTCAGGATCATTTATAATTTACAGTTTGAAGAGAGCAATTTCTGGTTTGATGTTTATTTTTTGCAGTCTTTATAGCGATTATTCCTACCCACTTACTTTGTCAATTGTAGGCGAACCCTCCTAAAGCTGAATTTCAAGGGACCATATTCAAGCTCAGAAAGAGAAATAAAATTTCGTCGTTGCTTATTTACGTCCTCCGTAAAACGCGAAATTAGGCATTTTCACGTCGTAGCCGTGCAAAAACGGGAAAGAAATGAACAAAAAAGTGTGTTTGCACGTGCGAAGTTGTTGTTTTGCTAATTAAACCTATTGTTTTTTTGACGTTCTAGTTGTCGTCCGCGTCGTTGGATCTTAAACTCCCTAAATTGTACAAACGACCGGTTTCAATAGACCGACGAAATTTCTCATTTTATTAAAGCACTGAAGTTACGACAACTTCGAGTTAAACTGATTTCACGGGTTGTCAAAGAGTCCAGCGATTCCTTTTTCCCAGGTGAGCGCCGACTCATTTCGCTTCAATATTCAGGAATGCTCTCGATCTTTTTACGCTTTCATTGCCTCTCGCCCGACATGTTTTGCACGGCGTTTGGTCATGCGAAATCTCCACGCCTCGCGCGAGGTAACTTTATCCCGATTCTAAAAATAACTCGAGACAAATTACCTATGGAATAGGGTGTATACGGGGGATGCCCTCTCTGTCCCCTTTATAGTCTCTTGCTTTTTATACATTCGTTAGAAAATTGTATATAGCGGCAAGCACGGATCCACACCCGTTTCCACCGTTTTACAAAAATGGGTCAGATTTTTCACAATAAACATATTTTTAATGATAATGATAATAATAATAATAATACAATAATAATAATAATAAGAAGAAGAAGAAGAAGAAGAAGAAGACGAAGAACAATAAGAATAATAAGAACAAGACGCTATGGAGCGTACACTTCGGAGTCGTCAGTTGTGGGATTAATTGTAAATGCGGAGGAATAGCAAGAAATGATATATGGTGAGAGTGAGGTGTCAATTTCTGAAATTATGGGATTTGTCAGGATATTCTGAAAAGAGCAATATCCACGAGGCCTACTTGCCAAAAACTTAGCATTTCGGAGCAAATTGTCTCTGAGATATTCAGGCCCAGTTATGCTCTGATGACTCCATACAAATCCTTCTAAATTTGAGTTGGGTCTAAACGCTTAGACCCAAGTCAAATGTGAGGTTACTGGCGGTGAGTAACAAGTCTAACAAAACAAACAGTGAAAAAAGAATTCTCCATTTTTTTTTTTACATCAGTCTTCAGATACAGCATAACAGTCTCATGTACTGATTACTCATGTACTGCGGTCAGAAGATGATTATGTCGAAGTCTCCCGTCTTATTAAGCTATTTAATACATAGGTTAGCCTCTCTTCGTAATCGTTATGTACTTGCCTTGTTTTATGTTAGTTTATTGTATTTATTGTATAGTAGTGTCTTTACTGTTATTTAGCCCGTCTATAGACAAGCCTTGTACTTGTAATATGTCTTCAGCTCCCCCCGCCTCAATTAGTTCATAAGCTATTTGCGGTTGGGAAAGTAATGTCATTAGTTATATATTTATCCAATTTTCAATGAAATTTGTTGTTGTTGTTGTTGTTGTTGTTGTTGTAAAGATATGTAAGGCATGGGTAAGGAGTCAATTGCATTGAGCACGGAATTGGCTAAAACTCAATGTTACGAGTTCGATTGTTTTCAGGATCATTATTCACTAACTATCAGTACGCAAGCCAGGATGTCGGATTAACACAAGGAAGTTTAATACCACAGGAACAGTCTTTACAGGGCTTTAAAACACAGCATCCGCCAACACACACTTGACTTGAACTTAAGTAAAACTAAACAGCCTCTGCCAATAATAACAAACTCTCACTTGAACTTCAGATGTAAACACAGAACTTGAAAATCGACCTTCGTCACACTTGACGAAACACAGCACTCCAGATCGAGAGAAAAAACTTAGTTCGTCGAAACAACGCGCTTGGAACTTGAATAACGTTTCATAAAAGGTTACAGAAAATACTAAACAGGCGAATAGTAGTAGCTTTTCAACATATGTTATGATTTCAGTAACTGATGCAAATCTGCTGACTCATGCTCAAATGTTAACATGCCCTGATTAACTATTCATAAATAATCCAAAAACGTAGAGGTCACGCAACGCATGACAGCAATTTTACTACGTATCACTCAACAAAGACAAAACGTTTTTGTGCAGCATTTTGTAACTTTAAATTCATCATAAAACAGTTCAAAAGGAGCGCTTACTCGTGAAATGTTTTTGAACACTCGACGAGAAATTTCGTGTCTCTGCGCGGCCATGTAATATCCTCTTTTTATTCCTCGAGAAAATAAAAGACTAAACTCGAAGTGATCTCAAGATATCTCGAAGTAATTCGGTCTCATTTCGTGAAATAGCCGAAACAAGCCGAAAAGTCACGAACTTGCGCGCCCAATCTTGTCCCGATACTAGTGCATAGTTTCATCGCTATTTTTACGCCAAATTAACTTGGGTCGCAGTGGCGTAATCGGCTAATTCCTCAACTTAGAGTCTCCTCTGATCTGAAGGGTCACACAGGTGAGTCGGTGCAAAACTCGGGCGAGCCAAAATAATAATTCTTTCCTCCTCGAATAAGTTAAAGAATAAATCAAAGAAATCGAAGTGATCTCGAGATATCTCGAACTAATTCGGGCTCTCACTTCGTCAAATACCCGAATAAAACCGAAAACCTACAGACTTTGCGTGCTCAATATTGTCCCAAAAATATGAACTTTGGTGCATTCCTGAGCGTCGTGAATCCTTTACTTCGCGCTCCGCCGAAGTAATAAGAATATTTCTCAATAAGAAGAAGATTAAGGTGCTTATTGGTAAAGCAAAGAGGTCCTTTTTATGACGGCCCTCTCCTCAAAACGTCCTAAAGAGGTATGGAGGGTCATCCATCGTGTGCTTAACCCTAGTACTAATCCCCTAAGAGCCGATCCTGATCAACTCAACAAATACTTCATCGGCACTAACGAAAGGACACCGGGTACCACCCCGGATGCAACATCTGATCTTCTGGAGCTAGCAAAATCATTACCAGAGCACTCACAACGATCATTTAAGTTATGTCACGTAATTTTCGAGGACGTAATGAAGGTAATACGCCACCTCCGCTTAGACTGCTCAACCGGTGTCGATCAAATACCTGTTAAATTCGTTAAGTTAGTAAGTGAGCATATTGCCGGTCCTCTCACTCGCATCATCAAGACCTGTATTACCTCTTCGACGTTTCCTCGAACGTGGAAAACTGCTCGGGTTTCACCCATCCCAAAGACGGATCACCTACAAAGCGAGAAAGATTACCGCCCAGTATCTATTCTGCCGGCTATTTCCAAAGCGTTTGAGCGGTTAGTGCTGAAACAATTAATTTCCTACATTGATGAGCTTTCTTTATTGGCACCAAGCATATCTGGTTTCCGCAAAGGCCATTCTACAGTAACTGCGCTGCTAGGTATTCGCGATGATCTCGTGCGAGCTATGAAGAGGGGTGAAGTCAGCTTGATGGTTTTCGCAGACTATTCTAAAGCCTTTGACACAGTTTGTTTTAAGACAGTACTAACCAAGATGCACGCTTTAGGTTTTTTAAACGAATTTCTTACTTGGATGGTCCACTACCTCTCTGATCGCCGCCAGTTAGTTCAAAAAGACGACAAGACCTCGTCTATCGTGACTGTACTGTTTGGTGTCCCACAGGGATCGATACTCGGACCTTTTATTTTCAACCTATACGTTTCTGATCTTCAAAAACACATTAAGTGTTCCTGTTACCAGTACCCGGACGATACAATTTTCTTCGTTCACTCAAAGACGAAGGACTTAGCTAATGGTGTCGTGGAATTAAATGACGCAATATCACGTTTGGGGGATTACTCATCTGAATCAAACTTCGCATTAAATTAAGCTAAAGCAAAGTGGATGTTTGCCAGATGTCTCGAGCTCACGCGTTACACAATTATTATCCAGCTGTGAGCTGCAATGGGAAGCTACTAAAACGTGTCACCACAGCTAAGATACTGGGGGTTCACATGGACGAACATCTAACATGGGCTGACCACGTGACTGTGCTTCCTTCATCCTGTTATGCAGCATTGGAGGTTCTCCGGAAACTGCGCAACCTCGCACCATACCATGTTCGCAAGCAGTTAGTGGAGTCATTAGTGATGTCAAAACTGGACTACGGGTGCGTCGTCTTCTATCCCCTTCCCGAATACCAAATGAAACGGCTGCAAAGAGTTCAAACAACATGCGCGGGCTACGTACTTGGGCGGTATGCTGTTTTAGAGGACTTGAAGAAATTAAACTGGCTTCCAATTATGAAAAGGAGAGACCTACAACATTTCTCACCTCAGAATTAACAAAAAAGGAATGAATTTTAATTAATCTTTTACAGTCATTTAGGTGAGAAATGTTTAAAAAGCCCCATAACTTGCTTATTGTGTACAAGAAACGAAGGGAAAAGAAACTTAAGACAATGATAAGTTTTACCAAGAGTGTCTTTTAAAGAATAGAGCTCCCTATAAGTTGTATTTCATACAAGACGGCCCATAAAACAAGTGAGAAATGATGAGAGAACTGTTCAGAGCAACCGTCACGCAATTCCTTGTTTCCTAAAAGTAACTTACAGAAGAATTCTACCGACATCAAAGTAACAACGGACAAAGTCATGGGGAATACAATAAAAAGTGAGGACTTCGGTAACAGTGCACTCTAAGTTAATATTTTGTGCGGTGACCTCTAGACACAAGTACAGTTTTAATTCTGTGAGTCACACTTGATATGAGAATATCGATATTCTCTAAATAGAAAATAATCAATCATTAAACACTCCTAAACTTATGCATTAAGCTGTTCAACTGAATCCTTTGTAAAAATCTGTGTTACAGCCTCTTCATCTAAGTAACATTTGATCTGGTTATCTAAATTTTCTATGCAAATAATGGACGCATATCTTCAGTCTCAGTATATCCTCTTGGGCCTTCTTCGCACGCTTGCTCGTCTGGGCCATTGTACATTAAAAAGAGTCTTCTTGCGTTTCTTTTCGGCCTTGCCCGACCAAACGCTGTATTAAAATGGTTCCTTATTCAACTGAGCGAAGAAATTGCCGTTCATTTTCTCATAAGGTACAGTACTAGTTAGTGTTACCCCTTTTCTACAAGCGATGGCGTCATCCAAGTCCTTAGAACCTTAATTAGTATCACCTAATAAAAACGAAAGGCCTTCTCCCTTCTGTCGCCATATCAGTGATTTTTTTTTTTACATTTCGTTGTATTTGTGGACAAAGGACACGGCATCTAAATAAAAAGCCACTTCGATTCATTCGTCCAAAACAGAGGAGTTTTCGCAACTGGACGTTTCAGGTTTTTGCGAGCACCGAATCGTACACGCAACTTGCGATTGTTTTCACTTAGAAGCCCATTTTTCTCTGCTTGTAAATATGCGTAACCATTTTCATTTAGCTAATGTGGAAATGTTTTGTGCTTGCCGTTTCAAACCTAAGCCCAATCTGCTCCACGATGCTTTTTGCTGTAATGTTTTCACAGTTTTCTTGCCCTTGAGTACGTTGAGGATACTTAATAAGCATGCATTCGAAACCGTTCATCTATTCGCCTCCGCTCTCGGAATAAAGAATACTTACAAGGTAACACCTGGTAACTCTTTAAAGATTGCTATACCTACAAATCCACAACTTTTCTCTAAGTTTCGTAATGTTTAAAACTCGTTTTCCTATAGAAGGGGTTTTCAGACAACCCTGGTCAAAACTCTTGGGACACTAACGCAATAACTTGTCAAATTGAGGCATCTTCCCTCCCCTCTTCCCCCTGGGTGCAATGTTGACGTTATGCATTCAAGTTTTAATTCAACACAATCAACACTGCTTGGGGGAGAGGGGGACATCAGAAATAGCCCCTTATAACAGCATCCCCAAGCTTTTTTAAGAGGTAGAATATGAGTTAATTTAGCAAAGTGCGTCTTTGTGCCTAATTTCCTCAAGTGTCCCAAGACGTTTTGACCAGAGTTGTAGCACTACCGAAAATTACTCATAAAGCCCTCTACGATGATGTTTGGCCTGATTACTTACGCCTTAAATTCCATACTGTCAGTGCCTATAACTTAAGATCTCTTGAAGCACCAAAGATGGCTACTCCAACTGAAAGAGGCACTCTTCAGGACTCAGCAGCGAGATTATTTAATACGTTACCTGATAGGTTAAGGCAAGAGCCTGACTATAACAAGTTCGTTAGGTTAGCGAAGAAGCTCATGTTCTCCGAAGGAGAAAGCGTATGACTGATTTTTATTTTCATTATTATTTTTAACCACGCTGTTTTTTAACTGTACATATTTTTATCAAACCTTTTGTACTTATCCTTAATTTATTGTATATATCATTTTTCATTTAAATTCGGTTTGATTTTTTGTACTAATATACTGTAGTTAGGGCATTAGTAGGCGAAGAGCCACCTCGTGGAAGTACTACTAATAAAATCGTTTTTGTTATTGTTATTATTATTATTATTATTATTATTATTATTATTATTATATTAGAAGAAGAAGAGGGAGAATAATAATAATAATGATAAAATCTTTCCAAGTTGACTGGCTGGAAAACAAATGTTTTCTTTTTTTCAATTTCCGGGCATTAGATAAAACCCCCACTGCCCCCCCCCTCCTTCCACCTATGAATCACAAACCCACAAAAGAGGACTTTAAACTTTAGACTTTAAAATTTCCTTGGGGAGCATGTCCCTACACCCCCTTAAAAGCTTGCGCCTTCCTCCCTCGCTTAGGAAATCGATTAGTATTTATCACAGACCCGCACCCGAGCGGCCATGCCTTGTTAAGCGGCCAGTTTTCTTTTTCTAAGGCCCGATTTTTTGCCCATACAAGCGCTGAGCGTGTGTGTTTTCTGGATATTTCTACCACATTTAAGCAAATTGAAGACATGTTCTTTTCTTCAAAGAAAATTTAAATCTTTCTCGTAAACCAATGAGCTCCTAAATGAGCTTTCCAGGGCCGAACGCCGTCAGAACTTTTGAGAAAGAGCCTCTCGAGCTCAAGGATTCTTTTGAAATAATTATCAGAGAGGAAAAATAAATTAAAAGAAAATGGTTGGGACGCTTACCATCTTGAACAAATAACTGATCTGTTTTTTCTGATCTGTTAGACGCTTCAGTTCTTGGTCCTTTCTTTGCTGGCTGCTCCGAAAAATTGCTTAATAAATCCTCAGCAGTCTTTGCAGCAACCTTATGATCAAATACTGTTGTGTGTTCAAGAAAAGATGGATTTCTCCACGCGCCTGTTCCAGCATTTTTGATAGCAGGGATCATTTGCACTCCCTCGGTACTGAGTTCGGCTTCATTGAAAGGTTCACCTCTTAGAGCTTTACCGAGGCTCGTTTTCCCCACACGGTCTTGCCCTACGAGCAAAACCTTGACACGTTTATCATATGTGCTACCACCAGTCTCGATTGCCCTTTGGTAAGCAGCAAGTGCCTTGTCTTCTCTAGCTCGCACAAACGCTGGAATCGAATCTGAAAGTATTAAAAGAATCGGTTTAACAAATTATTAGAGGTGACATCAGGTTTCATACTGATGTTAAATAAGCTAGTCTCCAGACGCATCATGTATCAATTCTTGCAGAACGCGATGACACTCGCGATGCACTGTGCCCGCCCCCCGAACGGAGGCAAATTGTCGCTGTGACGTAAGATTTGAGCGACCGTTAATTACGTCACGTCCAAGAGTCCGGTCATACGCATCCCGAGAAAGAAAACTCTGATGGAAAAAGTTTAAAATCAAGCGCTTTGCTAGCGGTTGTGATGAAATCTGAGACTCTAGAAGCATAGAAGGGAAAGACAAATTATCGACAGATCCTTTGACGGCAATTTTGGCGAGTTTGGACGATTTTTATGGGATTTATGGAACTTCGAGCTGGAACGGTCGGCTTCGGGGCCCCCAGCCTTCTCATTTTTCTTACTGTTAGTACAACTCAAAATCTTAAACGTCGATAAAACGGCTTCCAAATGGCTCTAGAGGCGAATAGACAGTAAATGACAAAACACAAACACAAGGTAAGTCATTTTTATTTCTATTTTTGTCCAAAATTGGAATTTAGGACGTATTTTGTTTATTTTCATACATTCTCTTATAAATTCAAAGCCCAACGAACTCCCACAGAGTTTGGGCTGCCTGTGATATAACGATCTTCGATATAATGATGAGAATTTAGCTGCGCGAATGTAAACTCTTTCCCGATATAACGATACTATCAGTGCGCAGTCACAATTTAAGCAAAGAATTGAATTGAATTAATAAAATAACATTAACGTTATCGAGTAATCTTTAACGCTTCTGTCAACTTACTTAGTTTACTTGGGCTGTATATAACTCTGATAAAAAAACCATTGCGACAAAAACGACTAACGAGGGACTGTTGCAAGCTAGCGTGTCATGCACAACAATGCATTACTTGCCGGCCAATGTCTGTTTTTTTTTCTTTTTTTTTAAGAAAAAAAAAATGAACACAGAAAGTACTGTGTAAAAATTCAAAACTTCTGGGTGTTACGAAAACTAAGACCCTCGAAAACTAAGACCTAAGACCTAAGACCCGTCTTAGTTTTCGTGATTACGAAAACTAAGACCCCCTAAAATCAAATCCGTCGAAATATGAAGTCAAACTGTAATCGAAATAGGTCTAATCTGTCAAATTATCTTCTGTCCGATCCTTTCCACCGAGTTTTAGGTCGAATTTAACAATAAATTTAGGGGTAATGGGTCTATGATAACCGTCACGAATATAGAGACATTAAGTGACCACTAAGCCCACTATGAGAATGCTGATGTAATTGCTGTAGTTACTGTAGTTGGTGTAGTAGCTGTAGTTGGTGTAGTAGCTGTAGTTGGTGTAGTTAGTGTAGTTGGTGTAGTAGCTGTAGTTACTGTAGTTGCTGTAGCTGGTGTAGTAGCAGTAGTTGGTGTGGTAGCTGTAGTAGGTGTACGTAGTGTAGTTGCTGTAGTTGGTGTAGTAGCTGTAGTACGTGTAGTTGGTGTAGTAGCTGTAGTTGGTGTAGTTGGTGTAGTTAGTATAGTTGGTGTAGTTGGTGTAGTTAGTGTAGTAGCTGTAGTTGGTGTAGTAGCTGTAGTTGGTGTAGTTGGTGTAGTTAGTGTAGTTGGTGTAGTTGGTGTAGTTGCTGTAGTTGATGTAGTTGCTGTAGTTGGTGCAGTAGCTGTAGTTGGTGTAGTTAGTGTATTTGCTGTAGTAGCTGTAGTTGGTTTAGTTAGTGTAGTTGGTGTAGTATATAAAGTATGTGTAGTTGGTGTAGTTTGTGTAGCTGGTGTACTTAGTGTAGTTGGTGTAGTATGTGTAGTTGGTGTAGAATATGTAGTTGGCGTAGTTACTGTAGTTGGTGTAGTATGTGTAGTTGGTGTAGTTTGCGTGGTTGGTGTAGTTAGTGTAGTTGATGTAGTTACTGTAGTTGGTGTAGTTAGTGTAGTTGCTGTAGTTAATGTAGTTAGTGTATTTGCTGTAGTTGATGTAGTTAGTGTAGTTGGTTTAGTATATGTAGTTAGTGTAGTATGTGTAGTTGGTGTAGTATATGTAGTTGGTGTAGTATGTGTAGTTGGTGTAGTTAGTGTAGTTGGTGTAGTTACTGTAGATGGTGTAGTATGTGTAGTTGGTTTAGTTTGTGTAGTTGATGTAGTATGTGTAGTTGTTGAAGTGAGTGTAGTATGTGTAGTTTGTGTAGTTGGTGTAGTATATGTAGTTGGTGTAGTATGTGTAGTTGGTGTAGTTAGTGTAGTTGGTGTAGTTACTGTAGTTGGTGTAGAATACGTAGTTGGTGTAGTATATGTAGTTGGTGTAGAATATGTAGTTGGTGTAGTATGTGTAGTTGGTGTAGTTTGTGTAGTTGTTACACAAAACTACGCCACCTACATCAAACTAAACCAACTACACAACACTACACCAAACAACACCTACTAAACCAAACTACACCAAACTACACCAAGTACACAAAACTACAGAGACTATAATCCGTAAAACAACCAAAAACTATCATCCGCGTGCTGACGATCCGCATGTTCTAAAACTTTGCAGACATATCAGTATTGAGGCTTTAAAAAGAGGACGAAAAGTCATAGACTACCTGTGTATAATTGTACATTGAAAATATGCCTTACGCCACCAATTGGTCTATAATTTTGGTTGTTTATCCTTAAAAATCGTAAAATTGGCTTTCCACGTGCTAGAGATGGATTTTTGCCTTCGTGTCTCTGCGACCGTGATTGCGTTACCTAAAAATCACCCAAGGGGTGTTTTCTTTTGATTGTTTGTTTATTTTATTTTTCTGAAATTAAAACGCAAAATTTTCGAGATGATGCCTTGCTAGTACAGGAAATTTATTCATTCATTCATGGTTTATCAAATAAGTGTTTTAGCCAGTATCCCTCACAGACTATTTCTCCTTGCTCCAACCTACCCCTCAACTACTCCTTACATTGTAACTTTTCACCTTGTTTCGGGTGATCTCCGGGAAGGCAGCGATAAAATTAAACTCAATGCAATGTAGGACGTACTCTTTTATTCGCCCTTTTCAAGAAAGCATTTTTGTGGCTATGGGCTGGCCAGAAAAGAGAAAAAACCCAGTATTTTTGTGTTATGTTTAACCGATAATTAACCACTTGACAATCAGAACCAATTATGATTTAGGTAACGCCATCAGGGTCGCAGCAACATGTCAGCCGGCAACGAAGGCAAACATCCATCTCCAGTGGAAAGCCAATTTGACGATTTTTAAGGATAAACAACTAAAATTAGAGACCAATCGGCGGGGTAGGCATATTTTCAGTGTACAATTATACACAGGCAATGGCTTACATGCTCTGTTTTCTGCAAATAATTAGAAGAAGCGGATCGTCAGCACGCGGATTATAGTTTTTGGTTGTTTTACGGATTATAGTCTTTGAACCGTCGTAATTCGACTTCATATATATTTCACGGATTGTTTTTTTAGGGGGTCTTAGTTTTCGTAATAACGAAAACTAAGAGAGGTCTTTGTTTTCGAAATTACGAAAACTAAGACCCCTAAATTTATCGTTAAATTCGATCTAAAACTCGGTGGAAAGAATCGGACAGAAGATAATTTGACTGATTAGACCTATTTCGATTACAATTTGACTTCATATTTCGACAGAATTGATTTTAGGGGGTCTTAGTTTTCGTAATTTCGAAAACTAAGACGGGTCTTAGGTCTTGGGTCTTAGTTTTCGAGGGTCTTAGTTTTCGTAACACCCAAAACTTCTCGTGTTTTGCAAACTTTTAGGACATTGCTGTGTGCTTGAAATATTACATTTGTGAACCATTTGATACTCATTGGTGAAATAGTGTATGCAGTAAAAAAGGACATTTTAGGTTTACCCCAATACAATGAATTTTTCGGTTATTTTACGGCCATATCGTTATATCAGGAGTCTCAATATAACAATTCCTCGATATAACTATATAATTTTATGGCTCCCTTGGCATGAAAATCTAAAGACGTTAATTCTGTTAGTTTAATACGGGCAAATAACAATATCATAGTTAAAACCCGGGAGTTAAAACAATTCTTTGTCGCGTCCAACTTTCAAATTAACGCCATGAGTGCCGCGGCGCTTATTCGAGTAAATGCGATATGCTAATTAATGTCCTGCCAATTTTCGAATATGTCCTTTCAAAATAAAGGTTTGAGAGGACACATGTCCTTTCAAGTACATAAAGTTATTTCCAGCACTGGATTTTGGATCTTCAAAAACAATTTATTTGTTTAGTTTTGCTTAAATGCCAGGCCCCGGTTGTTCAAACGTTGGATAGCGCTATCTGCCGGATAAATAACTGTCCAGCGGATAAGTATTACGGAAATTAATTACGCTATCCGCTGGATAGTGATTTATCCGGTGGATAGCGCTATCCAACGTTTGAACAACCTGGGCTAGCTCACTAACTCAATATGCATAATGCAATTTATGAGTAGTTTGAAGCCAATCAGATAACAGAATTTTATGCCAGTACGCAAGTCGGTTTCTTCTATTAATCTTGAATACATACTTTACCGTAAACCACCAAACCAGTTTTAAAGCAAATTCTCTTTTCAAATATATACAGTGGAAGCTCTCAAGAGCGTATAAACACCCTCGGGACGTGAAAAAGGTGCCCATAACTGGGGCTGGCTGCGAGTTTGATTGGGAGTTGAGAAAAGCAGGATTTTGTGAAGGCGGCCGTTGGTAAAGCTGTCCGCCTACGAGAGTGTCCGTTTACAGAGCTTCCACTGCATCTCAAACCTTTCCACAAGGATTGGTGTACAAACAACAGTCAATCTTGAAAGAGAATTTTTGGTAATGAATAAATGTTTAATACCTGGAGAATCATCAATCCCGCGATATCGTGGTTTAAAACTGGAACTTGTTTCGGAACCAAATCCTCTTGTACGCCCAAAGCCAAATCCTCCTGTACGGGACCTTTGATAGATAATAAAACTTTATAAGTACCCTGCAAAAGTGACCACTTTACTTCAGAGGTTATTAGGTCATGTCTATAATGGGCCGATCATTTGACGTTTGAGGGGGGTATGGGTGATTTTAGAAAAAAATATCCCGCAGATTGATTTCGAGGGAAAAAAATTCTTGCAAGGAAAGAAATACCCACCCTGAAAAAAATATTGCATGACCTGTGACGCTGAAAAAAAAAATCTCACACCATTGTATGCCAGGAAAAAAATTCTTACCCAAACCAAATAACCCATTTCCCTTGTCAAAAGTCAAGTGGTCGGCCCCTAACTCGAGAGTCATTGACCAATCAGATTGCAGAATTTGTGATAATTAAATATGCTAGTAAGTTTATTACCAAAATACAGACACTTCTGTAATGCGGCTCATTTCACTCTTAGTAAAACACAGTAGGGATGTAAACTTGACAATGTAGATAGTGCCCTGGGTGTGACACAGTGTGCCCCCCTTTAAAAAACCCTAGCTACGCCCCTAGCCTATGCTACCAGCAGCCTATGAGAATTGTACCATGATTCTTAAATAAGGTTGCTGTGTGGGGGGCAATTATGTGACCTAGGTATTCTATGTAAAGATTAATGTCTGAAGTTTACACATGCCTGCACTGGTTATTACAACACAAACTAGGCGTGAAAAAGCTCTTCTTACCCAAAATCATTAACTGTAATCACTGATTTTGTTGGCTTGAGGTTAAAATCAATCAACCTTTTCCTTCTTTCTTCATTTATACTAGCACCATCCAACTGAATTGTGTTGATGGTTTCAAGGTCGTATTGCTGTCTCAGCTTTTCCTTGAGCTCATCCACTGTTGCAAACCAATTTATGGTAACTTTTTTTGGTTCGTCATCTGGACCTAAAGAAACATTGATCTCAATCTCTCTGTCCTTGTCCACTTTAATTTTTGGTGACCCTTTTGACTTTATGAACAAATCATAAACTAAATCGATTTCCTCCACATTTTGCCCATTGAAACGAAGATACTGCTGCGACACTGGAATATTCAAGTTCCGTTCAATGAAATCTTTCACATCCTGAACTAAAAGGGTGAAAGGATTCACGGGCATTGTAATGGGTTCTTTGCCTGAAGCTTCAATCACCAGCTCTTCCTTTGTGTAAAGGACCTCAATTACCTCATTAGCATTTTCCAATGCACGGGAGCTGTTGGAACAAGGACACAATTTTCAGTCTCCAATCATCGTTCCACAAATTTAGCAAGCACACATACAAAAAAGCTGGTATCTCTAAAGCATCTTAGAATGTCTTCAGTGTCCATAGAGATATAGGCAAAAATCTTTTTTAGTGTCTTTTGCCAGGTGACTGGGAATTATGGTGCAGTAAGAACTTTTTCCTCAACCCACCTCCCCTTTGGCAATGTGTTTACTCCCCCTCTCTCTGTTTGATCCTCCCCTTTGAAAATCCTCACTAGGTAAATAACAAAAGTACACTCCAGAAGACAGGGTAAGCATTAAATCCCATCAGCCGTAGTCCCTTTCCCCCTTATGAAATTTACACAACGTAGAACTGTTTTCTGCTTTTACATCACACTTAGATGATATTTCAAGCTGGAAATGTTCATGAAAGAGCAAGTCTCTTCAATTTGAAAGTAAGAAATTTGATATGAAGAGCGGTAGGATTTTAACCCACGACCTAGAAAGCAGACAGTGCTTAACCCTAATACATAATGAGGAAAACTATGTTGTGTAAATATCATGAGGTGTCCGAAGGGGCTACGGTCGATGAGATCTAATTATAACCAAAGGACAGGATAAAAACACAAAAAATGCGCAAGAATAACATATCCACCTGATCAAGACAACACTTTGCACTGCTTCTATAAACACTATACCTACGTATAATAATAATATTATATACAAATCAGTTGGTTAAAGAAACTCTGTCTTACCCTGGACTCTCATATGGAAGAGATGCTTGCCAGAAAATTAGAGACCCCTTAATAAGGAGACCAATCTTTGCGAGTAATACTCAAAAAATATAACAGTATTTTAGAAGATATTTCTTTAAGCATAACCCTGAGTGACACCTTTGTTTATGGTTCAAAACAACAATTGACTTTCCATCTTGGACACCCTTACCTTACGGAGACCAAATTTGCAATTTCTACACCCGTCATTGTAACATATACTTTTATATTCTGACGGAGCCCGATGTTTATAAGACTTTGGGATTCTTTTTCGGTTTCCTCACCACATTCATTTTCTCCTCTGATAATCTTGTATTCTCGTCGTTTGTATTTTGTGGTAAAATAAATAAAATTGAAAAAAAATGTGAGACAAGGTGCACCCCGTTATTTTTATATGCGAGTCCCCCCTGGTTCTCTAACACAGGCCACTGGAGTGTGTTAGACTCACCTCATGGTTTTGTCTTCGTTAAGAATTTTTCCACCCATCACTAAACATGATACATCAGGGTTATACTCCTGTTTAATCCTTTCTCTTAATTCACCGATAGTCGCCGTCTCAAAATCAGGGATGCATATCTCCTTTTGTGTTCCCTCTTTCCAACGATGTTTGACAACAAGTTTAATCATCAACACTTCTGGCTTAAACTCCTGGACAAGCTGTCCATTCAGATCAAAAACCTCAAAATTGACCTTTGGTCTGTTGGCATCCCCCTTGTTGAGGTATGTCAGCCTGCCAGGTGCCCAAGATGAACCTTCTATAATCAGGGGGTTCGACGATAACTGGCTGTTATGCCCATCTGTAAGAGGTATGATTGTTTAGTATGTGTACCACCACCTTGTGACTCGTTAGCATTATTGTAATAATTATTTCACTATGTTTAGGAAATACACAATTAAGTCTAATAACGTTTTATTGAATCTGGCTAACAGCTTGGTCAGTCGGTCAGTTGGTCTTTCTAAAGGCCTGTCTAATATTCACTCCACTCCTGGCTGAGTTGCAAGTAACTGAAAATGAGTGGCGTCTCTTCCCCTCCACCTATTTCAACTGCTGCTCCTGCTGTATCTGCTGATGAACAACTTTGCTTACTTCACATTGGTCCTGTCATGCACACAAACAGATCTCTCCTTCATTTAAAGCTGAAAAATTATTTCAATTGCCTAGTAGCTCAGACGTGACATTATTTTGTCAAGACTCATATCAGCTTAAGTGCCCTCCATCAACATTTTAAAATAGTTTTAGGTGGCTTTCTGGATCAGTCCTAGCAACAGTGGGCTGTAATAGAATGACTACTACTGGTAGCCATCTTTGCTTTCATATTATCAATCGATTATCGACAGTATCAACATACGTTTTATTCAATACTTAATTTTTTTTTTCAACATGTTTCCCGCAAATAATATTTTTTATCTTTTACGCTTTTGTAGTTTATGAGCCAGCGGAATGAAACTTCATTTTCCTTGCACGTCCAGAACACAAAACATGAAAAATAATTTTTTTTAATTGGTTGCATAATTTTCTTCTTCTCTTGACTGTTTCTCTATCACAAAGAAGTTACACGAGTCTTTTCCAGCACTTTAAACTTTGAGGGACAATTTTCTTATCAATGAAATCAGCGACATGCAATTTTACTGCAAACTCAAATATGCAAATTTGGTAGGACGAAATTCGATACTCACACTGTCTTATCGTGCGACGAGATCTTATACTTCTTCAAGTGTTGCTTTCTTCTTGACGCAGTGCGAGAAAAGTACAGTTATGTTTTATTTATTTATTTATTTATTATTTTGCCACACGCAATGAATTACAAGCAGAATAAAAACGATAATAAATAGGTTAATTAACATTAAATTTAAAATTTGTACATTACTTGGGAGGAGTGACTGAGAAGGGTTGTTCACCAATGAATCACAGGACATTATCAAGCAATATCTACACTTCAATTTAAATGAAAATCATGATGATGATGAAACAATGCGAAGCTAATAAAATAAAATAAAACAAATAAAATAAAAAGCTGATGACATAAATGATGATGATCAAGATGCTCACAGCAGCATTGATGGTGACGCTGAAGACAGTGATGAAAAGGATAGCCAAAACTCTAATAACATTAACAACATTATTCATAATTGCAATAAGACTCTATAGCATTGTTATAAAAGAAAAGTGGATGTTTGTTAAATTCTTGCAATAGTACTTCACAGTTTATATCCGTAATGTTCTGTTGCTCTTTTTTTCTTTCTTTTTTTTTTACCAAATAAAGAACTTTCTTTTTCTTCTGTGGGTGAACCTCTACATGATCACGGGCTATATATTTGCATGACCCTCCCCCTTTTAACGGCCCATTTTTCATGACTCCTCCCTCTGTTTCCACCCCCCCTCCCCCCTGCTAATTTCTGACTAGTCCCTGAGCCAAAAAACAATGTTTTACTTACCCCACACCCCTCCTACTCCTCCGCAATTCATTATAAATAATTAATCTCGTCTGTACTTTCGTAATTATTGTATATCTTGTATCTTTGTGTCATTATAATAATATAGTTTGTCATTCATTAATGTAATTAATCTCTGTAATTTTGTAATTATTGTATATTTTTATGCCATCAGAATAATATAGTATGATGTGATAGACACGTCTCCATACTACCTGCCTTGATTAGCTCCGCTATTTTGCAGGTAGTCTGTATTTGTAATTTATTTATGGTGAATGTAAACAAATAGAGCCTCTCACCAGCGCTGCTGCTAAACATGGGCGGGGGACCTGAAGGCATTGCATCTCCACTTGGGAAGTGGGATCCAAGTGGCAAGCCTTGATAGGGAGCATCTGAGCCAAATGGAGGAGGGTTGAAGCCATAGGGTGTACCTGGTGTTGCACCAGCACTGCTGCTAAACATGGGCGGGGGACCTGAAGGCATTGCATCTCCACTTGGGAAGTGGGATCCAAGTGGCAAGCCTTGATAGGGAGCATCTGAGCCAAATGGAGGAGGGTTGAAGCCATAGAGTGCACCTGGTGTTGCACCAGCACTGCTGCTAAACATGGGCGGGGGACCTGAAGGCATTGCATCTCCACTTAGGAAGTAGGATCCAAATGGCAAGCCTTGATAAGGAACATCTGAGCCTAATAGGTGTGGGTTGAAGCCATAGAGTGGACCTAGGGTTGCACTAACACTGCTGCTCCTTCCTTTAGGGGAGGAACTACTTGTATAAGTATCTTCTCTTGGCTCCTTGGCACTTGATGGCATAGAGGAAAATGTACCATAACCTGCAGATACCAAATGTTTGCTTTTAATACATTCCCCAGAATCCATATTTGAGCAAATCATTCAATACATGCATGTGTATTAGACAAAAATTATCCCTTAGGGTGAAAAATAATACATAATTGTATAGGATTGAATTACAGGTTTACAATGACAAAATCAGAAAGGTATTAATATGTACGCTTGTTACTCCTCTTTTCAGGTTTCTAACTGAACAACTACAGTGGAACCTAGACTGCAAAACAGTCGGTTTCTTTCTCAAAATCAGTAAAGAAATCGGTAAAGCGTGGCGTAAGAGTCTTACGTGCGCGAAGCGCGCGAGCCTCACACGCCTGTAGGGCGTGTGAGGCGGGAGGAAAAAAACCGTCTAGCGTCTCTCCCCAGTCTCGCTCTCTGTTTTCAGCTTCGTTGCAGACCTTTTGTTTGACTGCTCGCGCGTACTTGAAAACGCAAAAATACGGACTGTTTTGCAGTCTAAGTGGAACCCTGCTCTACGGACACCCGTATATAACAGACAGTTTCATTTGTCCCAAATGAAAGTTCATATAACTCGCTTACTACAGACACCAGCTAATACCAAAAACAAACACTTTTTTGGGCTCTGAGTCACAAACTCTCATATTATTTCAAGCCCACTTCACGGACACTAGTTCTCTGCATACTCTATATAACTTGATATCTTACCACTGAAATTACCAAACAGAAAGTCCACCTGGCTGAGATGCAAATAACTGAAAATGAGCATCTCTACCCCTCCCCCTATTACTACCTCTGCTTCTGCTGATGAACAACTTTGCTTACTTCATGTTGGTCCTGTGATGCACACAAACAAATCTCTCCTTCATTTAAAGCTGTAAATTTCAATTGTCTAATAGCTGACATGATATTATTTTGTCAGGACTCACATCAGCTTAAGTGCCCTCCTTCAACATTTTAAAATAGTTGTAGGTGGCTTACTGGATCAGTCCTGACAAGAGTGGGCTGTCATGATCACAGAACGACTACATTACCACTAGAAGCTCTACAGGACACAGTGACTACGGAAGTACATGAGTTTAGTTTCGTAAAAAATCTGTCAACAGGAAGCCATTTCTCATGTGAAAAATTTTTTCACTTACCAAGATTTTTACAAGTGTTACTAAACTTCAAAGATTCCATTGAAAAGATTTGGAGGCCTAAAATGTTTTATCAGGTGACAAACTCCTGGTTCCTTGCTGGCTATCCTTCATCGGATCATATTATTTTGCAAACATGGCCAATTGAAGTTCCTCTAATTGACGTTTCTAGTTATTTGCATGACTCGGATGCAAACAAAGTTACAAAAATGAAAAATTGGTGATTACAAAATTTTCAAGTTTTGTGCAATTATGCCAAACTCTATTTTTTGTCATTGTACCAACAGGGTCTTTTAAGAGTGTTTTTTAAAACAAAGACTACTCAACCCTGCACCTGGACTCAAAGTATCAGGTAAGTCTCCTCCATGTGCCATGTCAACTTCACCAGTTTCACCACCTGTTGCCAACCCAGGAAGTGTTTGGTCTGGTGCAATCTTGGACCCCACTTGCAGTGATCCTTTAAAGTGTAACCGGGACATTGAAGGATTGCTCTTGTTTGGTTGATCTATGGATCAAACATATTTATTTATTAATTTATTAATTCATATTTTGCTGATTTTCTACATTTTACATTACTTGAATTATTTTGTTTAGCTCGAATGAAATGAGAAGCCCGAGGTGGAGCAGAACTAATATTATTATATGCTCTTTGAATTGGATAACAATAATCTTATAAAAGAGATATAGTAATATAAAAGTGAAAAAATGGGACGTTTCCTGCAAAAAGGGTTTATGTATTCCTCAATGGCGGAAATCTGTTTTTAATGGGCTGCCTGCGGCATACCCAGTCATACCCAGTACTTCCATTTTTTTAACAGTTAGAAATCACTAATCAACCCTTACATTTAGAAGCACTTAGGTCAGCTTGTGGTAAACTCTTGAACTTTCCTGCGGCCGCTGCTTTTTCAATGCCATCACAAACTGCATCGTAATCTGAAATTCACAAACAATGAATCATTTGAGTGCATGTTCCAATAATTAATACCCTCTCTCTTGCCCCCTGTAAATGACTAAATTGTTAGAGACCCCACCAAAATTCTTTCTAGGATTGGGGGAAGGAGTTACAAAACCAAACCATCCCAATAACAAAAATGAATCACTTATTGAGTTGGGGCAGCCCCGAGGATCTGAAGTACAGGCAAGTAGTGGAAAAACATTTTCCTTAAAAATATTTACTAGTCAACATCAAATGATTGTTTTCCTCTAGTCAGTTTGTCTGAGTCACACAAATTTGAGTACAGTTGGTAAGACCTCTCTCCCTGCACAAGTTAGCAAAAAATTGATAATGTCACAAATTAATGATAGGACTGAGAGTTGGTTCCACAGACATGGTTACATCTGCAGGTTGAGGGTTCAGGTGTGAACATCTTAACAACGACAAAAACACAACCTGTTAGATCTGATTTTGTGATGGAAATACCAATTTTCATTGATTTATTACCATTTGATCACAGTAGCCATATTGGTGGTCAAGAACAA
Organism: Porites lobata; assembly: GCA_942486035.1. NCBI lineage: Eukaryota > Metazoa > Cnidaria > Anthozoa > Scleractinia > Poritidae > Porites > Porites lobata. The sequence continues at coordinate 225,054 of CALNXK010000107.1, read as the reverse complement.
AAGCATTTCTCTCTTCTGGGAACTAAACTCTATTTTCCTGTAAATTCTTTGAGAAAAAATTCTATTATATTGACCCCCAACATGGCCGCCTTGTCAGGTGGTTGCAAACCAAGAATACAATCAAATGACACCACTGAGAAAAGAAAATGACTGATTGAAAGTCATGAGGCGGGGGGTAAGAACGACAAGTTAAATGCACAGTACTGGAGGATCTCATGGATGGTATCATTGTGAACAACCAAAAACTTGGTGCTATATTACGCAGGGTATGCAATCGATGGAAATTGATGATTGGAAAACCAATCAATCTATCAATCAATAAAATTAGTTAATTGGTATCGATTGGCATGGGTCAATTGATGATCAATCAATAACGACACAAAAACTGTTCATTGGTTGCTATTGATTGGCACAGCAACCTCAAACAGACATCACTTTAAGAAGCCCTGGGGACAAAAGTGGTAAAACCATTCAGAACCAGTCTTCCCAATGCAAAGAATATATTCCGCTGCATGTTTACTTGAATTACCCACTTGCCCGTCATTGCCTTTCCATGTTATTACGTCTACACAAGAAGTCCTGGAAGAGGCTTTACTGAATATAACGTGCATCATCAAAGGCTATCATCTTTACAGTTTTGAGGTGAACATTGGCGAAGTGTTTACTGCTAACAAGAAGAGGGGAGAATGTGGAAATGCATTTAAAGTTGTTAACCATCGTGGACAGCTTGGCCAATACATGAAAATATTTCTGTGTAAGTGAAAGTTTTCTTTATCAACCCAGTAACAAACAATCCGGGCAAACAAATATGACATTATATAAAACACATACATTGTTACCTCCACCTACTGGTCTCATAATATGTATTATTGTATTAAATAGTTTTCCACTTTGGATAACGTTTTCATGGGATATGTGTGGACGGGAGGCAAGAATGGGAACAAACTTTTGAGCTGTCAAAGCAAAACAGGGATACCTGTTGACGGAGCCTTGAAGAGAAAGAAGAAAGTATTGTTCTCCTGTTGACGTTCAACGCATTAAAATGAAATGTGTTTACAATTACTGCATACAAAGATGTGATATTTATGCACCAATTCTGTCAATCTGCAACCAATATTGATACCAATCAATACCAACATAATTCTATCAATTGTTATCGAAAATCGATACCAATAAATAACCACACGAATCTTCGCCATCGATTAGGGATCGATTATTAATATCAATCGATTAATTGATATCGATTGGTATTGATTGACATCGATTTCTTCGATTGGATATCCCGGACATATTACCAACCTTTCTGTTCTAAGTTCTCGCCAGGAAGAGTGCCAACGGCCGCTTCTTTCTCTTCAATCTTCTCAACAAGATCTGGACGTCCAATCACCCTCAGTGTGTCTTTAAAAATTCCAAGTTTTGTTGAAGTGATAAGTTGCAATTTTTGAAGCGCCTCGACAAATTGTAAAGCGTCCATGTCGTCCAATTTAGCGGATGTCACATATTTTCTCAAGACAAATTTCATTTGCTGAAGGTCCCCTTCTCCCAATTCCTTCGCTATTTGAAGCAGGAAAATATTGAAATTCCACCGAAATTTGTCTTCCATTGCTGCTGATATAGAACGCTGTTTGTGAGATAGTTCGATCTGCACTTCCGCTTACAATTAGATTAGTTCTTTCCTCGATTTCATTTTCCCATTGAGGTTTTCACTTAAGGATTGCACATGACTTTCATAATAGCTTCTGTAGTCAGAGGGAATAGCTTCTACAGCAAGTTGCACGAAACGCTTTCAGTTTTCACTATTCAAAATAGAGTTGCATTTGGTAGTATCTTCGGAAATATGGCACTAGTTATTTTAATAGCATAGCATTATGGGAAAGAGAAAATGGGATGTTTCCCTTTCCCATCATGCTATGCACCCCGTACACTTTTATAGCAATGTCCGTATACAAGAGAGGTCCTTTTATCCGTTCTTGAAGTATATTAAAAAGCTGCCGTTCTACGCACGATGTTACTGGGCCTTTACGTGGTTTTTGGAAGCTACAAAAGGTATTGGCGGTAACAAACAAGTAAACAAATCAGGGCCCTGAATTGAAACAAATAATAAAGCAAACAAACATGTGCGGGAGGCTAGCGTCCGGTGAGAACGGTGAAAGCCTGGATAAAAGGATCACGTGACTAGTGACTTTGGCAGGAGTTTTTGCGTTCGAGGTACGAGAACGCAACCCCTAATTTCTGTTGGGTACTCTGTGCATTATTGGACCTTTGGAATATACTAGCCAAAACTGTTCAATATTAAGTAACGCAAGAATGCAGGAGCCCAGAAGAATGTTAAAATGAATTTAAAGTTTTATCAGGTTTATGTGCCTAAGTTGTTCCAGAGCTGTCAACCCCCCACACCTTCAAATATTGGGAATTGGAAGAAAAGGGATAATAGATGGCGTCATATTTCACGAAATATGACGTCATTTGTACAAAAAAGCGAAAAAGGTGTTGTTGGAATAACATTTTGTAACTGATTGGTTTACTTCCCACCAATCACATTACTGCTTATATTACAATGGCATACCGGGGTTTCTGAGGAAACGTTCGATGTTAAAAATTAAATGGCTCAAACAACGCAAACTATTTGAAATTTCATTGACAGAAAGTCGCATCTAAAAGAAATTGCAAACTTCGGCAATTATCCGGGAGATTTCAGACGCTAATCTAGAGACCGAGAGAAACGGTTGGAAATCGGGAGTCTCCCTGATTATCTGGGAGAGTTGACAGTACTGTTGTTCGGGGTCGGAGAAGACAGCGTAGCCAAGTGGCCAAGGACGTGTGAAAGTCCTCAGTTTTACTTGCCAGATTCCCTCTCACAACTCGCGGCTCTTCCTCATTGCGGGAACCAATAAACCTCACGAGTGACGTAAGACAAAGAAAGTCAAAACAATAGAGCCCAGGAAAACAATAGGTTTAAAACAATTAAAGAAAAACCTCAAAGGTTTTTTACACAAAGGCAAACCAGACTTCCACGTCAGTGCCGGATATGTTATGCTTTGTCTTGCTTTAGATTTTTTCCTTTGTTATTGGTTATAGTAATGCATGGTAATGAAGTTCAATTAAAGGAAAATTTAAACCAAGGATAAAATTGAAGAATGTCCCCACATCATGATCAAAAGTTGTGATCTCTCTCAGAAAAATGTACCCTAACGGCTTTTCGTTAAAAAGGGTGAAACGCACGGCTTCCGAAGGGGTTGCAAACGGCTCATTCACCCGTTCGAACAGGTTCATCAAACGGCTGAACGGGTTGTCAAGTTTTTCGAACAGCTAACCCGAACGGGCTAACGGCTTACTTACCCATTCGAACGGTTCATCAAAATTTCTAAACGGGTACCCCAAACGACTGAACGGCTTACAGTGACGATTATGTCTCGAAACATCCGCACTTCACAATAGGTTGTCCAGTTTCTCCTGGAATGAAACTTCTATTGCATTGTATCGACAACAAGAACGCTCTTAGTAGCGTTGAGTCTCATGCATTTTAGATAGATAGATAGATAGATAGATAGATAGATAGATAGATAGATAGATAGATAGATAGATAGATACATAGATACATAGATACATAGATACATAGATACATAGATACATAGATACATAGATACATAGATACATAGATACATAGATACATAGATAGATAGATAGATAGATAGATAGATAGATAGATAGATAGATAGATAGATAGATAGATAGATACATAGATAGATATAGATAGATAGAATAGTTTATACGATATAAAGATATTGATGCATACAATAGAAAAATAGATACTGAAATAAATACATAAAATTTTTTGACCACTGAAGTGATCAGTTGTTCCAAAATAATCAACGTTTTCAAGCCATAGAATTCTTGGACCAACCCGTTCCGGAAAAGCTCGATATGGGATTTCTATTAACTATGGACATGAAGTGCTGCAAGTAGAGTGTGCGGTTAGTCAAGTTCAAAGCTATCCGTATAAACACATCCGTGACACGTTAGGGTGGATTTCCACTGATGCGTTTTTGGCTCCGCACGTTAACGCAAGTAAATTTTAATCACGTAAATCAAATAGAGGTAAGACATAAAGTACTGAGATTAAACGTCAAATTAAGCGAGTTTCTACTTTTACGCTTACATAATTGTACGTGCGGCCTTTCATACATTGCCTTTATTTTATTTGGGAACGCAAATTTTAAGCACGTGCGCACGTAAAAATTACGTGACAGTGGATACTTCATGTCTCAAGTGTTTATGAAGCGCAGCACGACTTCACATCGTAAAAACTGCGAAAATGTATCAATTAAATACATAAAACAAAGTGAATCTATTTAACCGTACATTTCCTGTAATTGCGACAATATTTCTGAGAAACGTAACGCCTTAAAAAGCCACAAAATCCTGAGGATTTCCCCGCTATAATATTTTCTCATTCTGCTTGGGGATATTTCCTTTTTAAAGTGCCTGCATGTCGTGCATAATTACACGAAAATCAAGGGCCTCCATTCGAAGAAAATTACATCATTGCCAAACTTACTTGCGTCATTTCAGTCATCGCCGAAAATAAACTGCATTCTCATCACGAGACTCATTTCCATACAATGAAAGTCGTCACGATTCTTATCCCCAGTTTTCATGGTCTTCGCTAGGAACGCGGGGCCTACAAACTAGGTCCCACCGACGAAAAAAAAACGACTGCATTTTAAGAGTTTCGCTGGGGAAACCTCTCGACTCTGATGAAAGTTTTTAGACAAGGTGCATAGCGCTTTTGTAAACAAAGTTGTGCTACTACCAGTTACTACAGCTATTACACTTACTACAGATACTACAGTTACTACACTTACTACACTTACTACACTTACTGCACTAACTACACTTACTACACTTACTACACTAGCTACACTTACTACAACTACTACAGCTACTACACTTACTAGCGGAGCTCCATAGCTAAGGAAATGTAGTAATCTACCCATCCGAGAAAATTTGGTAATCACGTGATCGTACACCGAGCGAGCGAGCGACCGCCCGCCCGCACCACAGGTATACCAACGTAAAATAACTCAATCAACAGGTATGGCAACCCAAATGCAACTCAAGGTTTTATCTGGAAGGGAATCACATGACAGCCCGGACTTTTACAAAGGAAAAACAACAACAAAGTCGTGTCTTTTTCGGCAATATGTTTTATGTTTACACTAACGTGGATAACTAGAGCGAGATATTGAAAGCAAAGGAGACGAATTTCGTAGGAAGAAAAATTCTAACGGCGGTGAGAAAATGAGAAATGCTAGCGGCCAGCAAGGTGAAAATGAGCGGCAGTGAGAAATAAAAGCGAACATACATGAACACAGGAAACAAAATATTGGGTAAGCACATAAGACAATTCCTCCATAAAAAGAATATGTAACTAGGTCGTTTGACGTTTTAGAGCCTGTTTACATGCAGGTGGGGAACCCCAGGTAGGTGAGGTAACCTGCTTAGATGAGGTAAAAAAATAACCCTCCTTTACATGAAATCTTACAACCCCGCTATCCCGGGGTGCACTTTCTCAAGATTATTGAATGGTCGCTAAGCACGTAAACAAGAAAATGCTGGCAAACCACGTGTTTTGGCGATTAATGCACTTCTACACTCCCTTGTTGCTCTTGTTGCAACCTTCAGTGCAATGGCTTTCTATTGTTAACTTTAATAATGATGCAAAGCCACCGCCAAAGTGAATTTTGCGCGAATTTGATGTATCACGAATCCCACCCCGGCCAGGCGGGTTACCCCACCTTGAAACGTTTACATGGCAAAATTTGACCCCGGCTGAGAGGGTAACCCGGTATGGTAGACCGGGCTACCCGCCTTGGTGGGTCACCCCACCTATCATGTAAACGTGATCAAAGAATGAGAGATTATATGGACAGGCGGGTTACCCCACCTAAGCGAGTTACCTCACCTACCTGGGGTCCCCCACCTCCATGTAAACAGGCCCTTAGTCGTACAAAACAGCGTTGTAGTCGTGCAAAACAACGGCAAGAGAAAGACAAAAAAGCGTGCTGCACGTGCAAATTAAATTTGGTTTTGGCTATTTAGAAGAAAAAGTGTGCTGCATGTGCAAATTAAATTTGTTTTTGGCTATTTAGAAGAAAAAGTGTGCTGCACGTGCAATTTGTTTCTTGCTAATTAGATCTATTAGTCTTGAAGCCAATTTCATTGTCGTCCCCGTTTAGCTTTACACGATTTAATTTTTTTTGGTTTATACGTATTATTAACCAGAGCTTCGCTTTTAGCCCTGGCTAAATCTATATATTACAGATTCTACAGTTACTACAGCTACCACAGCTACTACACTTACCACAGATTCTACAGTTAATACATGCAGCTACTACACTTACTACAGATACTATGGTTACTACAGCTACTACACTTGAATGAATGAATGAATGAATGAATGATTTATTTAATGTCGAAGACGTGGGAAGTGTTTACACGATCTTCCGAGCCAGAGGCTCATGTTAAAAACGCTCGACAAACTAAAAAATACAAAACAGGATAAAAAGTGAATTATGTATATACAAATATTAAGAAAAAAACATCGTAATTTTGGGAAAATTTTTTAAGCAACTATTTTCTGAAAAAAAAAAAAAACACTAAAAAAACCTAAGAACATGCATTAAAAATAGTTTAAAACGGACTACACTTACTACACTTACCAAAGTTACTACAGCTACTACACTTAATACAGATACTACGGCTTCTACACTTACTACAGCTACGTACACTTATATACTTTTCGATTGTGTTGTCATTCAGTAGTGTTCATAACATGGATGTGGTACATGGGCGCGGTCTGGGACAATATACGATGTTTTACATGAAGTACACACCCATGCCTTCTGCGCGCCATCTTTGAATGAGTGTTAGTTCCCAGTGTCCCAAAACGTCCACAATGTGCGGCCTCCTCGCTCCTTGCGGGAAAATAGGGCCCCGGAGGATGCATGTGTTTGCTGCTAAAAATTAAAATAGATTTTCTATCTTCTTCGCAACTTCTTAGCTCAAATTTGAAAAAAAAGTCCATTAATAAATGGGGATAAACTTTTAGCGCGGTTGGTTTGACAGAAGAGACTGAAATACTTAGAATGTAATAGCAGAAAAAGAAGGAAATAGTGAACACTTGTTCGCTCTGATGTTTTTCTTTCTTTTTCCCTGGATTTAGTCATCAGTAGAATTGCGAAAAACGGGTGGTGTCAATGACGGTAAAAAACCTTTAATTTTTTTGTCTCATTTTGATTTGGTATCTCAGTTGTAGATGCCGCTGATAAACTAGTGATTGAATCCTACAAGTTCATATCTTTAGATATTCTGTCATTTCAGTCTGTTTTTCTTTTGCTTTTTACCCTTTGCTGTACCGTACTGAACTCGAATAAGCGCTCCGGCGCTAATTAATTTTTTTTTTCACGCCTAAAATGCGGTGCTTATTGGAGGGCGGCGATTTTTTGAAAGTTGGACAGGAAAAATAATTGTTTTCACTAGGTATTATAATCATCCGTATTAAACTTACAGAATTTTAAAACGGGACCGGGCCGCGGCGCTTATTCAGGTGCATAACTTATAGACTACCGTAAAATTCCGAAAATAAGCCCCCCATGGATAAGCCCCTCCAAATATAGGCCCCCCAATTCGGTAACGCAAAAAATCCTCCGTTAAATAGCCCCTCCAAATATAAGCCCCCCGGGGGCTTGTACTTGGAAAATTGCCCTCAAATACAAAGTAAAACAGAGCAAAACGTTAAGTTCACTTCCAACTATAAGGCTACGCCACTCGATTTTGAAACGCAAATTTCCCTCCGTAGATAAGCCCCTCCAAAAATAAGTCTCTCAAAAAGGGCCTTTGAAAAATATAAGCCCCGGGGCTTATTTTCGGAATTTTACGGTAATTTTGGTTCCAAATGCGGCGCTTAATCAGGACGCTTTTTTTGATTTTGATTGGGTGAAATTGTCCGAGTTTGTAGTTTTCAATGTTGCAATTAGTAATTTACTCTGAATGTCACTCGTCTACGTTTTTTGCTAGCCTGTGCTCGAAAAAGTCTCCGGGCGCTTATTTCAAATTTCAGCTTAAAGGATGGGCGGTTATTGGAAGGAGGGAGCTTAATAGAGGGGAGCGCTTATTACGCTTTCCTTTAAACGAAATGTAGAATGATCTAGTCATTTACCAAGAGCGAGGCAATATAAAAAAAACATTAAAAGAAGAGTATAACACACTTATCCACGGGGGAGCTTATTTGTGATGGCGCTTATTCGGGGGAGGGCGCTTATTTGAGGAAATATGCTATTCTGAAACCCGAGTGAGTTTTAGTACTTGCTGCTTTTCTTAGCGTTTCCGAACTATCAGTCATCAAGTAACGGTCCGTTCTGCAAGATGTTCACTGCCTGGCGAGAGAAAATGTGGGTTTTTTTTGGATGAATCACAACAGAGAACTGATTTAAAGTTTGCTGACCAGTTAAAAATGAAATCATCCACATGACAAACTGTATTTCACGTTACTTGCTGAAATTGCTGATAATCTTTTTTCGTTGCGCGCGCAGAAAGTTACTTTTCCATCCGACGATTGATTAGAAACTGAATCTGACTGGCCATTGTCAGCGCGTGCATTCATTCTCCATTGTTACATCGTAAAAAAAAAAAACTACTTAAGTTGAAAGAAAGTTTCACCTGCCTTGACGGTTTCTACTTGATGGTGCGTACACCTTGACATGTTGTATACATTAAAAGAAGAGAGAAGAAAAACAGGCAATCAAAGAGGGTAAGTGCATTTCTACCGGAATGACTCATATTTTTACATCGGAAATCTCTCCTTTTTGAGTAGGAACCGGTGGAATGAATCTTTGTATTTCATGTCCTATGTGATCGTTTCAAACGAATTTCCTTCTGTTGAAACAATAACAAAAACAATGTTGTTCCGTTTACGTTCACAAAGCGCCTTCTGTTGATTACCAGAACAGATGAGAGATCCGCATTGCCTTTCATTATAAAATAGTTTGTTAGTTGTTTTCCTTTCAAGCAATTACCGCTATGTGTTTCCTTTGTGTAAAATCAAAGAGCCTAGAAAATTTTTCAATAGCTTAAAGAAAACATTAGGCAATACCGTCAATTTTTTTGAAGATGTACGATCGAAACAGGTATTCCGCGGACAATTTTAGGGACACTTGCATTGCAAACAAGTAACCTTGCTCTCAAGCATCATACCTTCCTTTTGTTGGGACACGTCTAAAACATAATACTTCTTCTGAAAACACGATAACGGTAGCTGGAATATCCTGGAAAATATTTTCTAACGCCATTTTCATTTCGACAAACTAATTGTAGGTCACGATAAACGGCTTTTTTTCTCTCCCACTATCCCACTTTAAAACCGGACAGTGAAGACTGCGGAAGAAGCGAAGTATTTAAAAAGTCAAAAAAAAAGGAAAGACTATTTCAGTGAGTTAAAAGCACAAGGCTTTCAGCCATATGGAACTTACAAAATCATTTGATTGAGAAAATATTCTTAGACACTACAAATAGAAACGACATGCTAAATGTTTACACTTCCAGTGTATAGAAAGTAACAAAAATGCAAAAAAAGTATCTCTTACTTATAAGCTTTAAGCCGCCCTAAGCACTAAGCCATACGGACCTAATAAATGACTTTATACTACTACATGAGAAATTTCTGCAATTTGATTGGCTTAGAGCAGTGGTATTTCAGCTTAATTTGAAATACCTACATGTGAAAATTACACACCTTTCGAGGGTAGTAGTATAAACAAATAATAGCATGATTTGTACGTGATATTTGGCATAAATACCACTCGTGATATTTCAAAATTGTCTCAAATTTCACTCGCCTACCGGCTCGTGAAATTATGTATGACATTTTTGAAATATCACTCGTGGTATTTATGCCAAATATCACTACTAATCATGCTATTACCTATACTAATTGAGTATTATTCTTAGGGCCTGTTTACATGGAGTGGGGGACCCCGGTCTAGTGGGGTTGGTTTCTTTTGTTTTCACGCTCTAGGGGACACAAAACAAAAGAAACCTACCCCACTAGACCGGGGTCCTCCACTCCATGTAAACAGGGTCTTAGTACACTAAAATAGAAATAGCTTCGTTGGAAGCCTACACTTTAAGTAAATAGAAAGTAACAAAAATGCAAAAAATGTATCTGTTAGTTATAAGCCCTAAGTCGCCCTAAGCATTAAGCCATACAAACCTAATAAAATCACTTGCTTGAGTAATATTCTCAGTACAATAAAATAGAAATAGCTTCGTTGGAAGCTTACACTTAAAGTAAATAGAAAGTAACAAAAATGCCAAAAATATACCTCTTACATGTAAAACCTCGGGCAAACGGACGCAACATTGTTGGCCGACAACTCTCAACATTGTTGGGTATTACATGTTGCGTTCATTTGCACACCCTGTTGCATATTGTTGGGTGTCGTTAGGAGTTCAGTGTTGCGCAAAGTTTGAAACCGGTCACAGGTTTAGCTACGTGCAAATGGACGCAACAACTCCCACGTCGGTTTGCACGTAGCTTAAGGCCTACGGACCTGATAAAATCACGTGTGTAAAATAATACTCTTAGTACACTATAAATAGAAACGACAAAGTTAAAAGTTTACACTTAAAAAATTGTGTAGAAAGTAACAAAAATGCAAAAAACACATCCCTGAGTTAAAAGCCCTACGCTTTAAGTCAAACGGACGTTACGAAATAACTTGAATGAGAGAATATTCTTAGTACACTGCAATAGAAAAAGCTACGTTAAACGTTTACACTAACAGTGAAATATATCTCTAAGTTATAAGCCCCAAGCTTAAACCCATGGGGACCTTACAAAATCACGTAGTTGAGGTAATATTCTTACTACACTAAAATAGAAACAGCTATGTGAAAAGTTTACACTTACAGTGTATAGATCTAAGCTTAAAGTCACGTGCCCCTTACAAAATCACTTAAGAGAGATAACATCGTTCGCCGGCAAGCAAATTCTCCTACTGAGAATACTCGCGATGTCGCTGGCACGGAACAATAACTACTTTAGAGCAAACCATTTCATTTGATCTACAAGCTGAAAATGTGAAGAATCTACGCATCCATTCTCAAACATTCTAAATAAATAGTGGCCCCGATTTTAACTCTTCGTCAATGGTTGTAAATGGCCAACTGGTTTCCTCCCGCCAGTTTTCCAAATTACTTGAGTGGGGTGCTTAATTAGCTGAAGCAACTAAGGGTTTATCCACATTTTAAACAAAGCATATAAGTTTATGAACTTTTTAACACAGCCCTTTTCCGGCTGTTACATTTTAACTCCCACATTATAATTCCATTTACTAATTCCAAGTAAGAAAACGTGTTGTTTTTGCATTAAAATCCTCCTCTTAATTTTTTAGGGAACTCTCCCAGTAACTTTGAATCCTGCGAGCTGATAGAACTGAGCAATGCACATTAATTATCCTGTGGCATTCGCTTGCACTACTCTTATTAGCTTCATCCTACGCAATTTACCTTTACAGGCCGAAGGTTTTATTTTTTTTTTCTTTCATTGTGTACCATCAGAAGGAAAAGCATATCATCCTGACATTTCTTGTTTTATTCTCTTTTGTATGTAATGTACGTGCTCTGCTTGGAAACAAAAATAATCTGGTGATACAGGAGGCTCGGAAGAAAATCACCCGGTAAGTCTGGTTATAAGTCTATTAATAAAATCGTCGCGCTTAGAAATAAGCGAACTGCGAAACTAATTTACAAAGATATAGATATTAATAAAAAAAAAAGAATTAATTTAAACTAATTACATCGTGTTCAAAATGGACTGGGCCTTACAATTATGAGAAGATATAATACAATGAATTAGGTAAAAAACTAGAAACTAGAAATATATTTAACAATTATTCCTCGAGCCCGAATGGGCTCTGAGTCAATAGCCCATTCGGCCTCATGGACTATTGACTCAGAGGCCATGAGGGCGACAGGAATAATTGTTTTAGTAAAATCCAACTAGTTGGTCAAAAATAACGAGAATAAAAACAATTTAGCTAGTTAAGGCTAGCCTTTAATCCTTTTTTGCCGCCAAAAAGCCCGCGCTTTTCGCTACTAGTGGGCTATAACATATAGCCTAGTAGTAGCTCAACCAATCAGAACGCAGCATTGATAATAGACCACTAGTTGGATTTTACTAAGTAAGTAAGTAAGTAAGTAAGTAAGTAAGTAAGTAAGTAAGTAAAGACTTTATTTTATGAGGGTTAGCACGAAATAGCCGGGGCTAATAAACTTGTGGCCCTCTAAATAATAAATAAGTAATGGTAACAGGACTGAGTGGAGTCCAATTCGGTCTGTAATCATACGAGTGATTAAAAAAATCGGACGACCGCGTAGCGGGAGTCCGATTTGTTTAATCACGAGTATGATTACAGACCGAATTGGACGACACGAAGTTCTGCTACTAATTAATCATAACTTTATCAAAATTTGTGATATAATAGGCTATTTTTTAAATCAAAACACAAGAAATTCGAAATTTTGTTTTGCTAGCAGTGAAAAAAAAAAGCCATTGAAGCGCGAGCGTGATAGCGCGTACTGTCCTATTAAACTAGGGACTTTAAGATCCAACGACGCGGACGACAACGAGAACGTCAAAAAAACAATTGGTTTAATTAGCAAAACGACAACTTCGCACGTGCATCACACTTTTTTGTACATTTCTTTCCCGTTTTTACAAGACTACGACGTGAAAATGCCTAATTTCGCGTTTTATGGAGGACGTAAACAAGCAACGACGAAATTTTGTTTCTCTTTCTGAGCTTGAATATGGACCCTTGAAATTCAGCTTCAGGAGGGTTCGCCTACAATTGACAAAGTAAGTGGGTAGGAATAATCACTATAAAGACTGAAAGACCGCAAATTCACTTTTTACGCGACGTCCTTGTCGCCGTCGCGTCGTTGGATCTTAAAGTCCCTACTGTCCAATTAAGGCTGCAATCAGGGCAGTTGATAACCAATCAGATTTGACAATTTTGTTATAGTTATGATTAATAAATGAATAAATAAGTAAATAATACAATAATAAAAAAGTATACTAAGCTATAAAAAATACAACGTAAAAACCAAAGAATACAGATACTATAGAATCTACTAAATTATTCAAAAGATAAAATATAGCATTATAATCATCTCACAATTCATCAAGTAACTTAAATAGAAAAATGATCAAGATTCTGCTGTTGTTTAAAATATTCATTCCACAATCCTTTTTTTAAAGAGTCAACTGAGTCTCTTCGCCTTACAGCCAAAGATAAGCTGTTCCGTGCTTTGCAAGTTGTTACGGTAAATCAAGTTATACATTAAATTCCCATAAGTTCCTAAATTACATCGGTCCTCCCAAGGATGCGAATGCTCCCTATAATCTGCTACTAAAATACCATATTTGGCTATATACAACACAACCACTGCTGTCAAACCCTTCCAATATTTTACAGCTTATCGGCGATTACGGGAATCCCACAATCGCATAAGACTTGATAAAGTTCTCCCACAGACATGTAACGCTGATTCGCGATAAAGCCTAAGAGAGCATCAACTGGATTCGTGTTACGTTCGTCCAGGAAACGGATCTCTTCATGATTCAAACCCAGTTTCTCAGCAACAAGCTTCCACTTATCGCCACCCGCAACTATAATGGAGAGAAATCGAAACATAAACGTCTTCAAAAGGCTCGTTATGCAGTGCTACGTAGCATTTATAGCATCAACTGTCCAACAACAACCTAATCCTAAACCTAACCTAATCTAACCACGGTAGGGTAAGCTACAACCAGTTGCAAAAATGACACTTACAAAAAAACGACCTTTCTTGCTTCAAATCGCTGCTGGTCACAGGTCTGTGAGATATTATACTGACTTCCCTCCTCCCTCCCATTCAAAGTTGTTCCTCCAAGTTTTGAGCATGGTCTTTTATTGCTAGCAACTTGTGGAGGGGGGATCACAAGCACAAGATCATGGACAAAATGCCAAAATACGGTACAGTGTCTCAAGTACTTTTGTAACTGGTTGTAGCGGGAGATCGCGGAGTTCGAGCACAGGGGACGAATCAATACTCGGCCAGGCCTTTGGCCAACACACGGCTAGACCCCTCAGCACGAGATGTCAAAACAATGTTCTAAATTTCTGCGAGTACTGAGACAAGACAAGACTCTCGGTTGATTTAAGAAAGCATTTTTTTCACACCACCAAAACATGTTTAATTAAACCTGATTAGTTAAAAATGAAAAACAGTCACAGAAAAATGAAAAAGAGGCTTTTACTCGGCATTTAAATGAACTTTAACATATCTTTTTTTAATTTGCTCTAAATTTGTAATCAATAAAGGTCAATAAGCAGCTTTAAGGAAGGAAACAATTTTAAAAACCGTGTTTAACCCATTCGCTCCTGGAGATTTTGCCGAAAAACGCGTTTTGAAGCTAGTCGAGTGGTTTTCTGGTCACTGTCGTGCTATAAAGAGCTAAAACTTACCACAAACCGGTTTACAGGTCGTACACTTCACGGCCTTCTGATCCAGATGCAAAATATCAGCTTGCGAAGTTCGGGCATGCGCAGAAAGCTTGGGTTTAAAAGTGACACAGCAGTCTTGACTTTTACTTTTCGCTTTCTCTACTCCCCTCTTTTTTCGCTTTTCTTGCCTCATTTTTTTTTTCTCTTGCTGGGCCTTTAGTAGGCTTCATTTTGGTGGGAATAGTTTTTAGGAAAGCTTTAAGGATCTTAGGATTAGGTGAAAGGAAAGGTAGGAGAGCAATGGAACAAGATTTTCATGGAGATTTTCAGGTCAATGTTACATGGTTTTTTGCCCCTTTCTCCGGTGTCCTTGACTGAATTGTGCTCATTCTGGTATGGTTTGAAAGATCTCTTCACTCTGCACAAGTTAGCGGACAAAGTTGTCCTTGACCATTAAAACTGATGACGTCACAAAGGGTAGAAAGGACGTGGATCCGCACAGGGGGTTCAGGGGCGAATGGGTTAACTAAACAGATTTTTTTAGCAAGTTTTATGAATGGGGCATAATTCGTCAAATAGGTTGATTTAATCCTAAAATCAATACCAGTCAAGGCGATGGTAAGCTGTCTTGCTTGCGAAAACGGGATTCCTCTCACGTCTAGAGATTCAGGTAATAACGGACCTACAATCAAGCACGCATTTCAGTGTATAAAACTACTTTGTTGAGACTTGAGCGCAAATAAAACCAAACAAATATAGAAATATGATCAGAAAGCCTCGGAACCATGTTACAAACCGGGGGGTGCGTTTCCATTGATCATTTTGTGCAATCGGGGATTAAATAGAGTAATCTGGAATACCCGTAGGATTGACCTGCTGTTCCGGATGAGGTGTAACTGGAACATATTCCAAGCATTCTGCCCCCAGATCACGATATAATGCTGGTAGCGGCTGAGGTTTCATAACAGCATTGTCTCACACGAGGCCTTAATTCACTATTTCATCAAACAGCCTAAGACGAAAGCATTTTTCTCCCATTTGAATGCAATCTTATAAAACCCCTCTCATCGACTCGAGTAGTTCTAGATTTTAACTGTTGATACCACGTCAAATAGTTCATAGTTAGATCACCCTTCTTCCTTTAAATGAAAGAAGTAAAAACAATCCATTCAACTTGAAATGGATTAGCCGGGGGATTAGCATAAACCCTATTGGACGATACCGGATCTTCAAGTGGGATTTGAAATGGGTTAAAAGGGAACTAAAGCGAAAGCACTACTCTTCCGAAAGATGATTATGAGCAAAACTGATAAACACTCACCAGTAGTCCCAGCAGGTGCTATTTCTCTTAAGTAATGCAACACATCATGTCTGCCACAATCGCTAGCTTCTCTTGCCAAGCAACGAATCCGTTTCTTGGCTTTAGAGTCTGGCTCTTCAAGAGAGGCTTGATCGAGCTGAATAGTCTCCAACAGTGAACTAACAACCAGTTTGGCATCACCTGACTCGGAGGAAAGATGTTGAAGCACCGCACTGCTACAAACTGCCAGTGCCTTTTCTTGGTTTCCTAGGATTAAAACAGTGCCACACTCACTTAGAAAACTACGAAAGTAATACTTAAATTTTCCTTTGGTACGTCATTATTTTCCTCTGGAGTTACTGTCAACCCAAACAAAAAAAAGTCATAAAACGCGAGTGGTTCAAAACTTCGCATAAGTCGGAGACCGCATTAGGGGTATCATCTGCACAGTCCTCTCTGTAGAGTATTCCCCTTCTTTTTCTTTCTTCTTTTTGCCCATAAAAGAGGGCCTCAATGGGGTGGTAGCTTTCACGGCTAACGGTTAATTTTCTCCGATTTTGACTGATAAATTTTAGAAGCTTTGGACGGCTGACGAAATTTAGTCCAAGAGTTTTAGTAAATATTAACTTCTGTATAAATTTATATTAACCAATGTGTTTTGGGTGTTGTCTAGGCCTTTCACTTATAAAATTTAACATACTTTCAGTTATACGCAAGTTCTACGGTCCTGTAATGTCTAGAAGGAGTGTTTTTGACAACATTAGACTGCTTGCAGTCCGCCTTTTCTCTTAAAATATAGCGTGACAGTATAACGCGACTAATTTGACCTAACCGGAATTCCAAAAACTATTGTCGTTCTACCCTTGTAAAACGTGACAGGGTAACACAGTTGGAATGCAGAGGTCAACGCAACGCGTAAATAAAACTGACTGGTTCCTCTTGCCTAATCTCTAATTAAAGAGATGCTGTAGCCAGACGTCAATTGATGTGTAAAATGAAACAAAACTGAATGCAAGGCTGGCACGACGGCAAAGGACTGGTTAGCTTTTAGTGTTTAAAATACTGTCAACAAGCAGTACTTTTCTGGTTCTTAAAACTCGCAAGGCAACTTAAAAGGAATTTTTTTTATTTGACGTGGCGATCTACAATGGGCATATTCGTCCCTGTAAGGAATGACTTTTCACACCCAGAGAGGGAGAGTTGCATTAAGATAGAAAGACACATTGGCCGTCACATTTTGGGAGACAAAATGTCAGAAATGTGTCAAAGGTTTCAACTCGAAAAGGAATTAATGGCCGCCTTCGCTTGTTTTAACTCACAAGTTACGGTATGCTTAGGGGGTATTAGATCGATGAGTAAAGAATGGTCAGTGCGTTGTCCTACCTCTAAATTTAGACAAGACTTAATCGTAAGACTTACACAAGACTTAATCGTGTCACTCCCCAGGATGGAAATTCGCGACACAAAAAGGAAAAAGAACATTACAAAATTAAAAAAAGAAGCAAACTGCAGAACTGAAGTCGGCAATGGCCTTATGGGCCAGCCTCGACTAAAGAAAAAAAAGTAGCAGAGCCGAAAACGTAAGTCGGTGTTGGCACTATGGGCCTGCCCCAACTAAAAAAGCGGCTTGACCTCGGTGTAAAAACCTCACAACTGACGTCACAGAATTTCGAATGAAACTGACGTAAATTACCAAATAAACTCTCGGTTCTTACTGATGGGTCTTGTGGTTGTCATAGTTCTCGTAAATTAAGGCCGCAAGTCAAATGACAATAACAATGCAGCATCTGAGGCAATAACGTCAGAGACTTCTAGTATCAATCAATGAAGTTTATACAAGACCATCAATCGTGCGTAGTGTGTCGACGCACTCCAATGACAGTGACCATTGTTTTGAAGAGAAAACAGAAGGATACATTTGCTACAATAGTGTGCTGTATTCTTAACATAAATCCATTTTGAAATTCACATTACGTAACTATGACATAAACACTGTACCTGATTGAGAGAATTAGTGAGTACATTACAGGTATTGAGCGTAAATGTGATGGCCATATAGTCAGTGATAAATTTACAGGGTGGGAACCTCTGAAGCCCTCTCCAGTCCCAAATGAAGTTTAGCCTTCTAAAAAACAATTGCTTAATTTTATCATCGATATGATCTGGAGCAAAAAAATTTCGAATCATAACATGAAGCCAGCAGTTCATGCCTTGGCAGGTCTAAACACAAGGCTTCACCTAATGGTGTCAGTTACTCCTGTACTGTACGAACCCTTCCCTTTGGATTCAGCCTGTGAAAGTGAACATGACCTCCGCAAAAAGTGTAAAAAACATTAAAACGGAGTATCACTAGGTATTTTCTTGCCAGTGGTGGTTGTTTAATCATTATCCTTACCTTCACCCAAAGTGAACGGGTCTTCGTCACATTCATCAGTTCCAAGCTGTAATTCATAAGCAAGAAAAAATATAACACTCTTTTCCTCCCTCATTCAGAGATATTTGACGCTGTTTTAATTTTAGTTTAACTGTTTCCGAATCAGTAGTTCAGTATTTCTTTGTGGATAATGCTTTTCCTTCCGCAGCTGCTAAAAAAATGTCATCACATATAAACGAAAACGTCTTAACCTGGACAAAATTTTAAAAGCTATAGCTTAATAATTTTGCTACAGTAGATTCAATGTTACTGAAATAACAAAGTGGGGGGTGGTGGTCGGGAAAGGGTTTGGGGGGGGTGGATGGAGAATCTGCAATTACAGAAGACCCCGACAAGATCACTTCTTTATCCAAGTGTAATAAATATGGTTCAGTGTATACCTGTTGTCTTGGAGCAGGGAACCAAGGGGAAAACTGCTCGGTCTGAACTGTGGTGCATCGAGCAACAGGGGACCTCTTGCAGGAGATATTTCTTGCGTTACTGCATAACTCCGATACAGTCCAGAAGTGAAGACATTGTTCTTGTTTGCATATTTCTCCACCATGCGTTCGGCAGCGGCGAACCTCCCTTCCCTTGGAGCAGACGGGACAAATGACACACCTTTCATACCTCATATTTCTCAGCCAGGGAAACTGATTTCGCATACACTCAAGAATCAAGCTCAGCTGCCTACACACCTGACCAGCACAGATTACCTCCTCACTGCTGAGTGGGCAGTGTGCTGAATTCCCTCCGTGAACAACGACTTCGACAAATGAAGCATGGCACACAAAAATTACAGAGCATGTACCTTTGGACATATAAAACCTGGCAAAACCCTTAAACAGCTGAGGGGTCTCTTCTGACCAAAACCAATCTCTGCCCCACTGAATAAACTGGACAACCATCCGAGGGAAAAAAGTTGGAGGAACTTGACCATTTAAAAATTTGACAAACAGAGAAGGAATACTGGAAGACTTCACCAACTCAAGAATGTCAGCTGATGGATATGCCTTCAACATTGATGGGACAAGATACTGACTATTGCTTGAGGCATTGACTGACCAAGGGCATAACAAGCTAAATCTCTCCATGATTCCAATGAGACTCTCCAATGTTTCTTTGTCTTCAAACAAAGGGCCCCATACATGAGCCACAAACTTTTCATCCACTACTCCTTTCGTCTCAAGCATATCCCACAAGTGTAAATAACCTTCCTCTTCAGGAACATACGGCTTTACAGTTATTACCTTCTTAAAAACATCAACTAGCCACTGAGGATCTAGGACTACCAATTTACTCAATTCCACCGTGTCTTCGAAATGAATCAAACTTCTTATGCCATGAAGATAGTTCATCAAGGTCTTAAACTCTTCCTTGTCAACAACGTTGCAATCATTTTTAGCAATATATTTTGCAGAGTCCAGGGACATGCGTTTGTTTCCCATTTCTTTTCTGGCCTGAAGAGCCTTCTCGAATTTTAACCAGTTGATTGGAATGGTCTCATCTATGAAGGGAAGCTCATTGGCAACAGCAATTATTTCCTGTTGCAAACGGCGAATCTCTGGACAGACAGAACCTTCGACGCTTAAACTTGTGTTATCTACACAGAATACCTGACGAAGATGAGAGCCATATGGCTTTCTCCTTAGAAAACCAAATATCTTTCGGGCCAATTTGTCTGGATTGCCATGATCATAAGGTTTATCAGCATGAGTGCACACTAAAAAAACCGGAGGAAGCTTCTTTGGGAGCAACCCTGGGAGTGACTCTTCTGATGAACCTTCCCTTTCATTGCTGGGCCCCAATGATGCCACAGACCTCATCCAAAAATCAAGATAATCAAAATTTGTTTTTAGATTGTAGCTTTCTTCACTTTCATTGTATACTCCTTGTTTTAACACAGGCTTTGCCTCATCATCAGGATTCAGGCTAAGGTCATAAACCAAGAAGAAGATCGCTCTTTCTGTAAGAAAAAGCGGATGAGTCTCATAATAGACTGATTGACCAGCAAAGTCCCAAAAAATAAAATAAATTTCTTCTCTGTTGTCGTTCACCTTATCATTTGAGAGGAATTGTGAAGTTACATTTAATAACTCTTTGGGGACAGTTGAAGGTGACAACTTATGGCTTTCTTGAATCAGCTCTTGATGTCTTAAAGCACCTTCCTCTTTTTGAGCAACTTTAGAATCAAAGGAATTTGAGCCTACCTCTGCCACAGTATTCAGCTGAGTGGTTTCCCCTGGTGTTATTAAAAAATTTGCCATGCACCTTGCTAAGTGATAGTCAGGAGAAAAGGCTTTATCTAAATCTTGCTCTCCAGGACACCAAGTCTCAGTCAACACTTTGAAACAGGAAGGATCCACATCAACCCCAACAGTGCTCTCTTCCTCTGGGTCAAAACGAATCCCTTTCAATGATTTCTTTGTGCTGGTCTTTCCTGCACCGCCTTGTCCAATCAGCATTAATGGCACCCTCCTTAATGTGGTTTCTCCATGGGCAAGGGCCTCTTTATATGCCCTGAGAGCTACGGGACCCTGAGTGAGAATTCCAGCAGGAACTGCAATGAACAAAAAAAGGAAGGAAACAGTTGAGGAAGTGGAAGTAATATCAAAACTATTATCATTTAGTCTGTTTTGATTCAAGTTACTTCCAGTAAACCAAGCAATCCAGAACTCTTTGGAGAATTCTAGCACTTCCAAATAGGACAAACTTATCAAGTAGATTCAGATCCAGATATATTCCAATCCTTCCTCAGTGACCTTCTTACGACAATAAGAATGACTTCTATCGGTATGTACGTTTTCTCTAAACACATCATCTTGGAATTTTTTCAAAGTCATAATTACCATATTGTTTTCAAAAATCAGACAGCAAATCTCACCTGTTTTAATTGGTTCCCATTTCCCAGAATACCAATTTGGGACAAGAGTCAACAAGGCATTCCATTTCGAGAGCACCCTCTGCCCAAAAGGCAAAGGCAAAGTTTTAAGTTGGCTGATATGTTGACCGAGATATGTTGGTTGTCATATCGACCGAGGTACATGTTAATGTTCTGGGTAACCGACCTCGGTTTCGATAGGTCAGTTGCTCAAACCAAGCATGCCTTAACCAAGTACCAAAGTCAAACCTAGGATGGTTTTTTTGAATCCGAGGACCGCTGCTCAGAAACGTAAATTGACAGTCGACTGTGATATTTAAGATTTTAAGAGTTTGGTTATGGTCTCAAATTAAGGCCATTCCTTCATCTGTTAAAGGAAGCTTGTAGTAATCTTTTCCATACATAACAAAACCTCGAGAAAGATGTTCCTCAGACAGTGACACAGACAGCTCAAGAGAAAAAATCTGAGAACTTTCTTGCAGGAGTAAACAGATGCTCTACCACTGAGCTACAGAATACTTTTAGGTGCAAACAAAACCTCATAGGATAAAGGTTTACTCTCTGCAGCTTAGATTGTTACCTTTTCTAATTACCTTACAATCTGAAGGTCCTGATGAAAATAGGCTTTGAGGTTGTTTATTTGTAAATGGGACTGGCTGAATTAACCAGTCCTGCAATTGTAATTTGCTTACTGTTTGTCCAAACCGTAACCTGACCCTTTGGCTGGAACAATTTTTAAATATCTTACCTAAATTTTCAGGTAGATTATCATCTTCATCTCTTCCTACTTTCAATTCATCAATTTTTTTTCCCAACCTAGAAATATCTTCTTTGCTGGCATTATCCACTTCAACTTGTTGCGTTAAAACATTGATGACTGATCTCATACTCGCCGGAACTTCCCTGAGAAATTCTATGAACCACTGAGACATGTCGTGGATTCTTTGTGTCAAATTTTGACGTTGGTAGCTGGGAGGGTTGTTATACTCCGTCACCCTAGCAAATTCATCAATTGAGGCTGTCGGGACACCAAGGGCTTGAAACGCAGCTTTGGCATAATTCAAGTACTGTTCAAATGTCGGGCTGTCCAACTCAAGGATGGCGGCGTGACTTATCGAATTTCTAAGTTTACGAAGCTGATCAATCGCAAGTGCAAAGGTCTCTGCCGTGTTTCCAAATGGACTGACCACACATGTGTGGAAACTACCATCATGCACTCCACGGGGCTTCACGTACAAATCACTTAGTGTGGCGTAGGAGCCTCTACTTGTTGGTAAGGCAAAGGACTGCGCAAATATAGTGGCCTGAAACAGGCTGGTACAATCCCAGTCATTGTAAGACTGGTGAATAGGAATTTTAGTCCTGCCACCCTCTGTAGCTGCAAACAAATTTCTCACAGCAGCGGAATCATCCCAGAGCTGGAAGCCTTGGCGATTTCCATAGACGATGTCCCACATGGTTTTAAAGGTGTGCCGTAAGGCTTTGGGGAATTCATCTACCACTAAGATCGTGAACTTCAAGAAATTCAATTGTTCATCTGTAAATATCTGCATTGTTGTCATCTCCAGTTAGTATACGCAGTAGGTGAAGGAACTTAAAAATAAATTAAAGAAAAAATATATCAACAAAGTCAACTCGCCTTTTTCCCCAAAATTACGGTTTTCCTTGTTTATTTTGTGATTGTTTGCTTTTCAGCCACCCCATACGAGCTGGGACGCCATGGATAGGTTTAACATTGTCCTGTTATCAGAGGGAGAAAACGAGAAATGCTTTAAGGGTAACTGACAGACAAACAGCAAGCCAGTTTAAATCAAATAAAATGACTTTTGATGTGGACCTGGCGGGGTACTTTAGGAAGTTTTGGGCAGGGATATGTCACTGGTCCCCTAAAAACTTTAGCCTATTCTATATAGACCTGCTACCTCAGGCCTGTTTCACTATATTTCCCATCTATCAACGCTTTCTTTCCTATAAAACTGAGTTGCGGGTAAATTAGAATTTGCCAGACTTGTTTTTTTTAATTGTCATCTCCCATTTTCCCTAGTCTAAACTAAAATCCTCAATTAGCCTGTGTTGCTGGCAGGATCGTCAAGTCAGTGCCCATTGATGCAGAGTATTGCAAATCCGTGCACACGAGACTGACAGCTTTGCTGTCAAAACCTCACTCGCGAGGATTCCTTGAAGTTCGCTAGCTCAGTATGCTAATCCTCAACCAATCAATCAGTTTTCAGAAAATGATACCCTATTCTAGACTCACACTTTCTGATCTCTATACCCTATCCCAGACTATATTGATTTTAAAAATCATCCTTTCACAGCGACACATACCTATATACCCCATATATGGAAGTAGCTGCCTTGGTGGTGAGGGGTAACAAACAACTAGCAAAATTAGCCTTTCTCAGGGCCAGAGCAATTGGCCAGAGCTACACTGAAAAAGAATACTATAACGGGTCCTAAATTACATGAGAGGTTAATGATAACCTAAAAATGAGAACAACAGATAAAAATAATGGTAGATAGGTAAATAATATTATACAATAAAATGATTGATAAGGTACAGATCAACGTTCGTCCCTGCGGTTTAAACCATCTGGTGAAAGTGTTTTGCCTCTATTTATCTTGCTAAAGGCCGTTGAACTGTACCTTATCAATCAATCACATTGCGTGACTCTGGCCCGAGCGGCTGCCATGAAGACTAGAATTGTACTTTAATATCCTGCACGCAAAACGAACAAAAAAGTAACTTCACACAATGACCACGTTTGCTCCAATCCAAACGATATTGAACCGCTAAAAGTAATTTGTATTTCGAGATATAGCGATATTTTTATTATTGTCGTAGTCACGTTTTGCTTCGTTGGTAAAACTGCCGAAACAGCTTTAAGCTTACTTTTTTCCGCATTCCTCTGTACGCAAAACATCTTTCCGCACCAAACTTGACTCTAATGATGTATTTGGTGAGCCTGAACTAAGACTTTCAAGGCTTTTGATCAGTACTTTATTATCTGCGTTAGGTAACTGCATTTTTGTGCACGGGTGGCTAGGAAATTACTGTAGGTAGCCTCGGTCGATGTATCGGTCGATATATCAAAGCATCATTCTGTTATTAGAATTCATAATTTCAACAAAGTTTACCTTCGCTGTAAGACATCAACTCTTCGTTGGATGTTCAGCGTTTCAGGCATCAGTCAAACGCCGATATTTCTGTACCAAGCGGTACCAAGCTGTTTAGTCAGCCGTTTTCTTGTGAACAGCGCGTATTAAAGAACAGACTCTTGTTTGCGCGATGTTTGATGGGAAGGTTTAAGCAGCCACGACGGCGACAGCTGCGACGGAGCTTTATACAGGGTGTCCAGTTCCTATTTCCTCCTATTTTTAAACTAAAACCACCTATTTTTTCTATTTTTTAGCTGGAGAAGTCAAAATTTGCAACAAAATTGAAAATGGAATTATAGGTGTATGTGTTTTTGAGTGAGATTTATCATAAAGCAAGTAGTATTTTGATTTTGATGTGTTCTAATAGCAAAAGCAATAGTTACATTGTTCTTTCTATGTCTTCTATTGCTTATTAGAGTTCTGTGGTTACTTTTTGTATAATCTTCTAGTGCACCTACATGTATTGCATGTCGTGTTATGGTTCTCATGACTATTGAATAATAATGTTGATAGCTATGGGGCGCCGTTTGTAAAAAAAATGATTTAGCTTAATTTTGTCATTTTTTGCGTTATTTATTAAATAAAGTTTTCTGATATGATATCATACGTCAATGATTTGATATAATAAATCTTGATTTCAAATCATGCGTTTATGATTTGATATAATAAATTATTATTTAAAATCATGCGTTTATGATTTGATATAATAAATTCTGATTTCAAATCATACCTTTATGATTTGATATAATAAATTATTTTTTCAAATCATACCTTTATGATTTGATATAATAAATATTGATTTCAAATCATAAGTTTATGATTTCATATAATAAATCCTGATTTCAAATCATAAGTTTATGATTTGATATAATAAATCCTGATTTCAAATCATTCCTTTATGATTTGATATAGTAAATCCTGATTTCAAATCATAAGTTTATGATTTCATATAATAAGTTCTGATTTTAAATCGTAAGTTTATGATTTCATATAATAAATCCTGATTTCAAATCATAAGTATACGATTTCATATAATAAAAATCATTATCTGATATCAGTAAAACCATGATTTAATTTAATAAGTAATAAGTAACTGCGTGACTTGGCACGTGGGTTACTAGCGCGGGAATAATCGCAAAGATGGCGACACAACCAGATCAGCTATCGAGGTCAATCGCTTCTGCGGTCTCTAGAGCCGTAGAGAGGGCGGTTGACCAAGCTTTGGCATCTCTTCCGAGCCTTCCTGGAAATTCAGGTTTTGCTCCTGCGACACAGGAGGTATGTAACATTGATGTATCACTGCTAAAGCATCCCAGTCGCTGCCGGGGTGATGACCTGTGTGTCGATGTGATTAACAAAAACATCATTATTGATGTCTTCCAAGCGCCTCATCTATTTCTTACATGTTGTACTGCATCATTAGTTAAAGGGATTGCATGTTAAGCGGAAAGCTATGACTATATTTACGAGGGAAAGAGGACTTTTGGACCTTTCGTTTGTCTGGCGCATTGCGTGACACGCGCGGCTTAGTTTTAGATGTGTTTGCTTCCTTTGTTATGTCCTTTTAGTAGCCATACTAAAATAACATACAGTGAATGAAAGTCCTCTTTCCCTCGTAAATATAGTCATAGCTTTCCGCTTAACATGCAATCCCCTTAACTAATGATGCAGTGCAACATGCAAGAAATAGATGAGGCGCTTGGAAGACATCAATAATGATTTTTTTGTTAATCACATCGACACACAGGTCATCACCCCGGCAGCGACTGGGATGCTTTAGCAGTGATACGTCAATGTTACATACCTCTTGTGTCGCAGGAGCAAAACCTGAATTACCAGGAAGGCTCGGAAGGGATGCCAAAGCTTGGTCAACCGCCCTTTCTACGGCTCTAGAGGCCGCAGAAGCGATTGACCTCGATAGCTGATCTGGTTGTGTCGCCATCTTTGCGATTATTCCCGCGCTAGTAACCCACGTGCCAAGTCACGCAGTTACTTATTACTTATTAAATTAAATCATGGTTTTACTGCTCTGGTTTTACTGATATCAAATAATGATTTTTATTATATGAAATCATATGCTTATGATTTGAAATCAGGATTTATTATATCAAATCATAAACTTATGATTTAAAATCAGAACTTATTATATGAAATCATAAACTTATGATTTGAAATCAGGATTTACTATATCAAATCATAAAGGAATGATTTGAAATCAGGATTCATTATATCAAATCATAAACTTATGATTTGAAATCAGGATTTATTATATGAAATCATAAACTTATGATTTGAAATCAATATTTATTATATATAATCATAAAGGTATGATTTGAAAAAATAATTTATTATATCAAATCATAAACGTATGATTTGAAATCAGAATTTATTATATCAAATCATAAACGCATGATTTGAAATCAAGATTTATTATATCAAATCATTGACGTATGATATCATATCAGAAAACTTTATTTAATAAATAACGAAAAAAATGACAAAATTAAGCTAAATCATTTTTTTCACAAACGGCGCCCCATAGATATCCTACTGAAACTGCATTTCAGTATGTATGCTTTTATGTTTATTTTTGAAACTGAAAACAGGATCAAGTTGTCCTCTCACAACAAAGGGCAGATAAATTATCTAATCAGCTTCTTGTTTAAAACACCAATCACTAGCTGATTCTTGATGCTACATGAAAAGAACAGACTAAAGTTTAGTTTACAGCACTAGCCCCCTTGGTGAGCCCTTTAGCTTGTTAACAGCTATACCTAAGCAACTGACGAAGGGTCCAATATTTTGGTTGCGAAACCGGTCTTGCAGACATAGTTAAGCAGAGTGTTATGTTTTTCTTAGAACTTAACCATGACACACTTACATTCTTGTACCAAATAGATCAGTGTCATTTTGCGTACACAGTGGAAAGCCTGGTTCTGCGGTCTTTTGACCCAAACAAGCATATTCTCAACCAGCTACCGATTGCAGATTAATGGAAGGAAAGCTTTTCATAGGACTTTTAAGTCCCAGTTCGATATCCTTCAACGACAACCCAGTCGTAAGAAATTTCTGTCCTAAGAAATATCACTCTTCGGAGCTTTTGAAAGATTTGCCGCCGACTTGAAGAGAGTTTGCAGATGATCAGTCAAGCATATCATCATTTCTGATTACACATTCTGAGCCAATAAACTAAACATTATTGATCATTTTCCCGCCTTGTTACCTGTGAAAGTTGATCAAAATCCTGCGAACGTAGAAGCTGAGGATTCGTAGGTTTAATTATAACCCTGATGTGGTGCAGGTAGTCTATCTTTGTCGAGAAAAGTACTATTGATTTTCCTATTTTCCTCCTATTTTTTAATACGAAGTTTCCTATTTTTCCTATTTTCTCAATCCTGAATTTCCTATTTTCCTATTAATTTGAGCAACCATTCCGATGAACACCCTGAGCTTAACTACGACGACGATGACGATGACAACTTCAAAAAACAACTGATAGGTTTAGTGACCAAACAACAGCTCTGCACGTGCATCACGCTTTTTCAGAGTACATTTCTTTGACGTACTCCACTGCACGACTAGCCGACTACGACGTGAAACCTACTTTGACGTTTTATGGAGGACGTGGACATGCGACGACGAATTTTCCTTCCTATTTTTGAACTTGAATGAAATCTTTAAGAATTCGATTCCAGGAAACGTCTTCTGCATTTGACGTATTGAGCGGGTCCAAATAAACGCGATTAAGTTTGAAAGAACGCAAATTCATTTTGTTAGCGACGTTTTCACTGCTGTCGTTGTTGTCGTTGCTTAAGCTCCCTATAAAAAAATGTCTATGTTACACAGGACGATTCGCAATAACGAAATTTAGTGCAACGCAGGATTAATATTGCAACTATTCGAAACAGTAGTATCGCAACCCAAAGTCGTCGTTGCTAATCGTCCCGTGTAACATTACCTTAAAAAGTGAATTCGCACTCGTTTTGACCTTATCGCGCAAATTTCATGTCGTTCAACTTATCAAATGCTGGCGAATTGTTCTGGAGTTGAATTCTAAAGGGCTGTAAGTTAAGTTCAGAAATAGAAAATAGTTGTCTCTGTTTTCCGGCTTATGTTCACGTCCTTCACAAAACGTGAACGTAGGGAGTTTGACGTCGTAGTCGTGCAACGACGACAAACATGAGATGAAATGTACAAAAAAAGCGTCATGCACGTGCAAAGTTGTTGTTTTGCCTTTTTGCCGTTCTTAGACTCACTGTCGCGCATGCTTTCCGCAATAACGTTAGCTGATGGCCAGGCATCCATCCATAGATGGATCTATCGCCAGGTTGGTGCTGTCATAGATAAACCAACTACAGGTTTCTACAGCTAAAAAGAACAACCTGTTTCACGTACAACACACTCCAGTTTAGCGTTGAATTCTGCTTAGATTTTGCTTTTCCTTTGATTTAGCCTGTGTACAGCCGTGTCCTCCCCTCATGTTAATTGAGGGGAGGGTGCGACAGTACATAGGCTATAGAATCGCTTCCTCGACTGATTTTCGCGGTTAAATGGTAACAAAAGAGCATGCCAGTTTGTTCCATCTTCTCATCATTTAAATGATGAGACTTAAGTAAAATAAAACTGTTAAACACAAACACGGATTTATTAACCAATTTACACATACATGTATTAACAAGTATAAACAATCCTCAAAGGAGGTCCATTCTAACTTAAAGGAAATAGCTTTGTCTGCATAGGCCAGGCCAGTTCTGTTGAAAAAAAAAAAACAGTAAAACAACCTTACAATAAATAAATTTTATACCAATAAGTTACTATTATGCAATAAGCTAAAAGGGACAACATTTTTTCTAACAAACAAGGGTAACATTGTTTAGAGGGAGGGGACTAGACTGTGGCCCCCACCCCACCCCGCACACTTTAATAAAAATTGTTGCGCGGTTCCCGCTTTTCCTTAGAAGACAATTAGCCGGTGTGACAGGCGTCAAAAGTGGTTGGGAAAAAATGAACAAAAGGGCGGAATTTTCCCTTTCGTGTCCCTCCCCCCACCCCCTACACTTCTTCGTTTAATGAAGTCACACGTGACCAGCGTGCGCAGTTTCCTACAACAACTTCAAGAAATTACAGAGTGTAGCCTACCTGGCAGGCGCCAAAAAAAAGGGAGGGAGGGGAGGGGAGGGGGAGAAAAGCGTGAAGAGAAAAAAGGGAGAGCCACGCAGGCTACACAGAGGGATTAAAATCCACTTCAGAAAGCACAATACCTGAAAAGACAACCTATCACATCGACTATTTAGGGAAAGTGACCAGCTGTTTTAGTTCTTCAAAGTTCTTAATGACCTTCAGGTTCGTATCTCAACCACAAAACTATCTCTAGGTTGTTCCCAACGTAGCCCGGTTTCAGTCAAGTCTTTCTAAGGACCCGCGCAAAAAGCTTCGTCGCACGGCGTTCGACCGACGATTTGGCGGCCTGCGTCTGACACCAAAGCATCATGCCGTAATCCTAATGTACCTTAAGGACATTAAGTTAAATTAATAGAAGATCAAAAATCCTCATACCACTGTCCAAGACAATGTCTATTGGTGTTGTATATCTTTTAAGGTATCCTGACGGTGTGTTAAGGTCTTGAGAGTTCAAAACGTATTCGATTAAATCTGTGCGGAGTTAAAGTACAGAAAAAGTGTTCGTTACATGTACGACATGGTGGACTCAAACGATAAACCACTCTTTAAAGTAGTTTGAGTCGTATTTAGGCAATCGAAGCCAGAAGAGCATGGTCAACTGCCATTTTCGACAAGGAAACAAATCGCTTGTGGAGTCCCTCAAGGTTCCATCTTAGGCCCGTTACTTTTTCTTAAATGTATTAAAGATTTCCCAAATTGGCTAGAGCAGGCTGCCTCTTAGACTTTCAAAAAAGTCCTTCGTCGGATTTCATATGACTTCGTCGCTCGCGGTCGGCCGCTTCGCGGACAAAAAAGGCACGCTCCGCTCGCCAAGAGGTCGACTTGTAGCAAGTCTAGCTGCCTCTAAAAAGTGGATGGCTTTAACAACTGCTGGTATGGTGTCTTTGCTGTGTTTTCAGTGCTTTAAGGAGCAAATTATAATGAAATAGGTTTTCCTACCACTATTGCAAGAAACTTTGCTGCTTGTACCAACCACCAAAATGGGGTGGATCAGAAATTCCAAAGAGGTTACCGACAATTGCGGCAAGAGCACAACCTCAATCCATAGACGGATTAACGGTTTCTAATGTTAAAAAATGTGATTAATAAAAAGAGAGAAATCTAAGACTAAAAAGTGAGGCAGGTTGTGGAGCAGGTAGGAGGAGGGGGCAGGGGGGGGGAGAATCAACCCCATTATAATAATACTAAGATTGTAATATTTGCAAGGCTGCAGACCTTTTTGGTGTATATTCGGGAAATCATGCTTAACCAATCAAACAATCAGAAAGAACCAATTGCTAGAATTGGAAATAGCAATGCATTGTAAACTCTGGTCTCTATGGAAAAAAATTGGATGAACTGTGAGCTATTCCATCCTTATAATGCTGCATATTACCCCATTTTAAGCGTTTAACTAAAATTACAATACCTTGTCTTACTAAAAGATCAGGTACTTTTTCTGGTAATTGATCCATGGTGTTTGTCAAACTGATCTGTAAGAAAAAACAAGTCCATAAATTTTTTGAATGTAAGTTGTCAAATTGGATGCAGGGTATAGCCTGATATTTGACCTTTGCTTCAGTATCATATCAGGTTTTATCTAATAAAAAACAAGAAAATTATTCAGTTCTGTGTAATTTGTTATGAACTGTCTGTCTTATTGTCAGGTCAACACTAACCTTTGGAAGCTTTGCCAAATATTCTGCTAACTTAATGACAAGTGAAAGGGCTTCTGTAGCCTGGAACAAATTGGAAACATTCTTGACAAACAACACGATTACAGAGACTCTAAACAATAAGTTTTTCTCATGAAATATTACTTGAAGTTACAGGTAGTAGATTGCAGATAAATGACATAATCAGCATGGGCAGTGCAGTGCTGGCTCCAGACCTTGAGATAATGGGGGGTAGGGGGGTGGGGGTCATCCAGACCCTTAGAAAAGTGGGGGGCAGGTCTCCCAAAAATATTTTTTCGGCCCTTCGGCCTCAGTTTGGTCTAAAAATAAGGGGGGAGCCCGAGCCCCAAGGCCCCTCCCCTGGATCTGCCACTGCAGTGTAAAGTATAGTTTACTAGATAATATAAATAATGCTGGAATAAGGTTGGGTAGCTTTCTGGTGAGCAAAGTGAAACACCATTGTAGCCACACTTGTCATATCACTTGTGGTCAAGACATCAAACACAAAACTGTTTGGAAAAAAAAAACACATGCAATATACACGTATTAAGCTGGTTCTGACTTACATCTCAAGCAAATTAAAGACGATTGAGTCAGATGTTATGACTGAGGATTAAGGTGTAAACCCTTCTGAAGTCAAATTGTATGGAAAAGGTCTAAAACTAAAACGATCGTTAGAGAAGTCTAGAACATTTATTTAGTAGTATATGAGGGGTGGACTTAACTTGCTTCCCGAAGAGGATTAATTCTCTTAATTTTTAGATAAATTCTTTTGCATGTCCATGAATTAAGCATAAAACAGACTACTTCATTCATTGCCTGCAACTCATGGACGGCTATATAGCATTTAGACAATTAAAACTTGAAAAACGCCCTCGTACATCTACACAAAAGGGAAAGAGCCAAGTGTCTGCATAACTGAGGTGTCTAAATATTAGAGGGGTAGCAATTGTATGAAGTTTAGTATTATTGGGAGCAAGAGAACTGTCTATAATAGGGAGGTGTTTATGTTTGGACAGTGTCTGTAAAAGGAAGGTGTCTGAACAATCAGTTGCACTGTATTATTTACAACATAGTATGCCTACTCAATAGAGTGTAACTAAGCAACTGTTCGTGAGTACCAAATGCCACTGTACTTAGAAAAAGACTTACCACAACATCTATAGGTTCGTTTGTTGTAAACTCTTGTATTCTTGGGGCAGCAAGATTAAGAGTTCTAAAACTCCACTGGCCAAATAAACGATTATTGAGCTTGCTATAGTTAAGGTATTTTGGAGTACATTGTTTTACAAAAATTATGATGTTTGTCTTCATGTCATTGGTAAGTGAAATTCAGTTGTTACAATATCCCACCTAAATATGTAATGAATCTGACCACTTATAAATTAGGATACTCAGACTTTAAATCGAGACCCATTTATAAGTCAAGTCTGCTGTGTCACTTTTAAAGCCAAATGCTATGTTGAAATTTTGCTTCTGTGCATGCTGGAACTTCAGAATAGCTAATATTTTGCATTGATGTGGAACAGAAGTCCCTGAAGTGTTTGACTTATAGATGCCAGTTTTTGCTCATTGTAGCCAGACAGTGACCAGAAAACAGCTAAACTGGCATCAAAAGGCAATTTTTGGTAAAATATCCAAGGGCAAATGGGTTACAGTATTAAACTCTATGGTCTTCTTGGTAGTTACCCTGGGAGCAGAGTCTCCTTCGATCTTCCTAGATAAGTTGGGAAGGGGAAGGAAGAAGGAGACTCTGCCGCAGGGTACTTGGTAGTACAAACAGCATTAAAAAGGATACATCACCAGTGCACACAAGAATTTTTGTGTTTAGTAGCATACCACTGCCAAAAAATATTTGTGATCATTAGGCCTTTTTATAGGAATTTTTGCATTTTATTGTAAACAAATACCTCTTAAAAAAGAATAACCTTTTAAGGTGGAGCATACTTAGAAATTTTTTTTCTCAGTGAAACAAAACTGAATATATTTTAAGATGTTCATTAACCTCAAAATTATATAAACAAATAATTTGTTTATTATTACAGCAAGCTTAATTAGGGGCAAAAAACCAAATGTACTTAAGGTGCTGATGAGGTTGTCACCCCATGATAAAGAATGGTCAGTGGGAACAAAAAGGATGGGAGTCAACATTACAGGGGCGTGTAAGACAACCACGCCCTAGAGGTATGATTCCTGTCTTTGTGTTACTAGGTTGCAACAATTACAGTTGTTTTTACCTTATACTTTGTTCATCTTCTACCAAGTCCTTTACAACTTTGAGAAGCATGTTATAAGATGTCTACAGAACAATAAATAACAATCAGATAATGCTTTGGTGTTATAAATTTTTGGTAACAATGTGAAAACTTTGCCGAAACTGATCATAAACTGTTATAGTATCGTTATATTGTTACAGTATTAGCATTGTACACATTGCCCCCCTTGGCTTGCTTATTTCTGGAAATTTACAAAAAAACAACAAAACAAAACAAAACTGGATTGAATATTCAGTAGTATAGTCAAAAACATCAGTTTGAGTATATAATAAGCTTAATGTCCGATGCTAGGGGAACCAAAAAAGTATAAAGTTGCCTTTCACACGTAAAAGAACAAGAATACACAATGGTCAGAAATATATTCCTCAATGCTGCCATGTATTCCTTATAAATTTAAAATGTGGACCTGTCACACAGCTCATACAATAAAATATTTCCCTGAAATATTTCACGGTTCAATTTGAGCTGTCAGTTTCATGCTTTAAAGAAAAGTTTTCAAATTACTTATTATTTTGAAGATTTAAAAGAGGAAAGTGAATACAGGTTATTGAATGTCAGGAATATAATGCATGAGCAATGTTAAAGAGTGTGAATAAAATGTATACATGACTGACATAAATGAGTAAATCAAAGTACTGTATGCATGGAACACACAATTTTGCAAAAGATATTTTCTCTTACCTCTATGACATGAATTATGTGAACTGGGTAAATAAGAAGCAGTCCTGTGACAGCTTCACCATGGATTTGTGTTTGTAAGTCCTTGAATAACCTTTCATAGTGAGCTGAAATAATATTAAAAATCCTCAAGAGTTTACCACACACCAACAATTCAGAAACATCTACGGTTCTCAGCAACACCCCCTTTCCCTTTATAGGTCAAGAGAGCCTGCTTGATAACAGCATTTGCTTCTAGGGGTCAAGAAGATTATGGACTATGATATTTACGGTACGTCAATTTTCAGCTTAGAAGGATTTTTTATCATTATGTGGATGTCACACCAGTTAAGATGAAATTGATGCAGCATTTTACAAAAAAAAACTCTCTTAATAGACACTTCTGCAAGGGGGCAGTGCTACTAAGGCAGCGTTGACAAAACCGCATCGAACTCTCCCCAATACAAGAAATACAGTGGTGTAAGCAACCAACTTCAGTTCCAGATCACCTTGTCTGCTTTCTGAGGGTGACCACATAAGGAAACATAACTTTGACTAAATTATATCTGGATAGACTGTGATTGGACAATTTACACACCATACAACATATTTGCATGGCAGTCACATGTTGTTTACAGGTTACCCTTTTCAGTGCCCTGCTTACTTCATTACAAAACTTGTTGAACTATTTATATATGTAGAGGATATTACAAAGCTGTGTGAAGATATGAATTTTATTTTTGAGTGGTGAGAACAATATTATACGAACGAGCGCAGCGAGTGAGTAAAATATTGTTATTATGCATAATTTTCTTTTTGTTATAAAAACAGCACAAACTTTATTGTGAACTGCTGTAGTCTGGTGGCAGGAATTTCTTGAAGTTTTTTCCTTTTGTCTTCATTTGTAAGGAAATCCTTGAATAATTTAAAGTCAAACAAAGATTTCGTCTTCGTATTAACATTCTCCTGCTCCTCAGAGAAAGATTAATTTTATGTCAGCTTCAGATACGTAGATATGGAAAATACGCTACTTAAGTCTCGGATTTGGTTTCGTATGAACTTTATGAGTGGTCTGTTTTAAACTAAAAAAAACTCTTGTCTAAATAATAAAAACATAAACACTTTGGTATAACACCTACTGTGTTTAAGGAAAGGTCCATGGATGGAAGATAGAGTTGATTATGTCTTAAAATGATTAGGCGCAAGGTAAACATGTAACAAATGGGGCAATAATTATTTGCCCTGTTTGTTTATTTCTTTACTGTGCCCTTTATAAATTTAAACAATAACATTACAAGGTAAGAAGCAGCCTACCTCCAATTTCTTTCCGATCATTTACATCCTGACGAATTTTGGATACATAAACTAGCCGATGGACAAGTTGTTTCTGCAATCAAATGAAGATATAAGCTCACAAAGCATCGCTCAACCTTCATATTGACAGTTTCAACTTGTAAACACCTGTATATCAAATGAGCTTTAGAGGGATAATTCATGGTAATTTTTCGACAAAAAGAAATTAAAATGCAAAAATGGGAAGAGGTTTTCATTACCTTGTTTTGAGCACGGGTTTTTTCCAGAATAATATCAAATAAAGACAATCTTCCCGTGTCATAAACAGAATCTTCTTCTGCCCCTGGACTTGCCGCCATCTTTGTTTCTCCCGCTTAACTTTCGTTTCCATAGTAACATTGTAAACAAATACTGACAGTTTAGTCAGCGGTTTCTTTTGTGATTATGCGCAGTATTATTGTGTTCGATCGCCAAAAATATTGCGAAGGAGAAAAATGTCTTACCGTGACTTGAGAAGTAAGTGAAATAGTCCGGCTTCTGGTTCTATTTTCTATCATCTTAAGTTTGTAGTGTTGACATCAACTGTCTCTTAAGGCAGTGGACCTAGATTTAGACTGAAACCACGTCTTTTCTTTTGGTAGATTTTACCGAAATGATGCGAGCCCTGGGCTATCCCAGACTCATATCGATGGAGAACTTTCGTTCTCCCAACTTTCCGTTGGTCGCCGAGGTCTTGATGTGGCTTGTTAGAAGGTAAATATCAACTTATAAACTCAGTTAATATCTCTCCATTACTAAAAGACCAGTGGCTGGGAGGTAATGGATTTGATTGTGTGTTTAGGACGCAGTCTATATTTCACGTTCTGAAACTTAAGCTTTTAAGATGATTATAAATTGCATGGACAAAAGTCTCTATAACTTTTGATCACATCCAAAATTCCCGCTTTGTTTCTTAAGCAAACACAAGGCAATTTGAAAGGGATTCTGAAACATCAGACAGGAGGGGGAGGTACAGGAGGGTAAATCTCCCTCCTCCCTACTTTTTCAGGCCATTTCTCCCTCCTCCCTATTCGGTACCTCCCCCTCTCAGACAGAGCTGTTACTGAGGGCCAGGGGATGGGGCCTTCCCCTGGCAACTATGAGCACACCTTCATCTACTTTGAGAGAAATCAAACAGAACATAGAACATAAAAAACGTCCTACCTGTTCAATTCCTTGCCTTTTAATTGCATTGATTACGTGGCAACTTGAAATCTTAGTGACCTTGCTTGTGGGGTTGGTGGGGGTGTGGGTAGGGTTGCTGATGGAAACCTGGTGCTCAAAAAACCCTGTTAAATCCAGGGTGCTTAGTATATGATTTCTATTAAAAAACAAAGATTTCTATGTCACTCAGGAACAAAAGTAAAATGCCAGGGGCCACAAAGTGCTACTAGAGCACAGCCAAGTGCTTGGTATTTTTCTCCCTTATCCACCTTCCAGTAATTAAATACTGGTACTTGTATCATCCATGAAGCAGGTTCTTTGGCGTAGTTGTTTTTCTTCTATTTTTAGATATGACCCAAATGTTGAGTTGCCAACAGATGTTGACACAGAGCAAGACAGAGTGCTTTTCATAAAGTCGCTGGCTCAGTTTATGGTATTCAACAGACAATTATTTTTCTTAAGTTAATTTCAGTGCAACTGTGGCTCTCAGTGACAAATGATAGAGAAGGCCCGATACTCATTCTGAGCTTAGAGAAGTAACACATGAAGGAAAGAAATTAATTTGAAAAAGATTTGTTTATTGTTTCTCTCACGATAGTCACTTTTAGTTATTGAACGTGATGTTTCAACTGCATACTGCAGGTCCTCTTCAGGCATTAGTGACAATTTACTGAGTTGGACTACTACATAACATTGTAGTACCACTGTAGTTGCTTTGATTGGCGTATCACAAACCACACTCATGATTGGTGGGTTTCAATTCAAAGCATTATTAGAGTGGACAAAATTGTACCCTCAGTGGTCTGTTCTAGTACTGGTGTGTAAACTGTTTCTTGCTCAATGCAGGCAACCAAAGCACATATCAAGCTGAACACAAAGAAGCTTTATGGCGCTGATGGGTATGCTGTCAAGGAATTACTAAAAGTAACGTCAGTTCTGTACAGTGCCATGAAGACGAATGCAGGAAATCAGGTAGGCACTATAAATTATGTGCTAACCCATGTCCTGTGTGAATTTGGTGAAAAAAAGCTGTTGCTGGTTTTAAAACATGAAACTCCTTTTTTTTTTTTAATTCAAAGGCATCTGAAGAATCCAATGTGAGCTCCTTGACATTTGATATCTCATCAAGAGTAAGTAATCTTAACTTAACAAGTAAAGTTCCATAATTCAAAAAAAAAAGTTTAAATTTTTGAATACAGGATTTTCAAGTCCATTGGCCAATCTAGGGTGGGCCCCCCTTATCTTTATACCAACATGAGGGCGCACAGGGCTGAGGCACCAAGTCTACTATGTTTCAGTCAGAGAGCAGCCCTCTCTCCCTTACCTCATGGTCTCGATCTGTCACTGATGTTTCAGTTTTTTTATATAAACAAGGCCCCTTTGGTGTCACTGTACATGCAAAGGCAACTGCTTCAAAGCTAAATGATTATGAATGCACTGATATACACAATTTATTTTCGAGAGGATATCTTGAGTTACATGTGTATTGGCCTACTAGCTGTGGTATAGCCATTTGTAATCCTTTATAGTGACTAGCCATCAAACATCTACTTTTCCAGATAAGTGACTTGAAAGCATCTCGTCAGCTTGCATCAGAAATCACATCAAGAGGAGCTGCCCTCTATGACTTACTGGGCAGAGAAGTTGAACTAAGGGTAAGTGCATATGATTGCAAATGGCCGAAATAATTACTTTTTCACATTGTAGTCAAATACTTGTTTAGAATTTGAGTCTCTGCATCTCTGAATAATATAAAAAGTAAAAGTAAAAGTCTGAAAATAAGCCCCTCAATGTATAAGCCCCTCCAAATATAAGCCCCCCAAACTCGTAATGCAAAAAAACCCTCCATTCATTTGCCCCTCCAAATATAAGCCCCTGGGAGGCTTGTACTTGGAAAATTGCCCTCAATTATACAAAGTAAAATAAAGCAAAAACAGTTAATGTACTTCCAACTATAAGGCTAGCCCAATTGATTTCAAAATGCAAATTTCCCCTCGTAGTTAAGCCCCTCCAAAAATAAGTTCCTCAAAAAGGGCCTTTGGGGAATATAAGCCCTGGGGCTTATTTTCGCAATTTTATGGTATTTTTTTTCATCCACTTCCCATGTAACCTAAAGTTCCTCAAATGTCAAATTCAATTAGCTATATTTTTAAATATTGCTTTCATTGTGGACTCTTAGAGGCTTCGTTAGGAAAGTCTGTTGCCACGTTTTTTTTCATATTTTGTATTTTTCTTCAGGAGCTAAGGACTAGTGCAATAGCTAAACCACTGGAGTTAAACGAGTTGGAAAATGGAATCAAGAAGAGTGTAATTTCTGTTCAGGTGATCAAACAGTGCTTAAAAACGTGTACATTAAACTGCTGATGGCTATTGTGTGTATTAATATTAATCCAGCAGCCATTTTTGCATTGGGTCTATAAGCTTGTAATATTATTACAATAATAAACCTAAGCTCAGGAAATAACAAAAGCTTTAATTTAACTACATTAACTTTGAATTATTTCCATAAGTTAACTCAATGTTTAATTCAAACCCGTTTTTGCGTTTTGTTTCAGGATCCATATCATTTAAATAAATGCCACATTATAATGCAAACCAATCAGATTTGAATTGGGTACAACATTGAGTTAGCCGAATAGGTCTATTACTTTTGTCCAGGATGAAATAAAGAAGACCAATCAGATGTTGGACAACATTGCTTCTGATGAAGCAAACCTGGAAGCTAAAATAGACAAGAAAAAACAAGAACTGGAAAGAAACCAGAAGAGATTGCGAAGTCTTGAGACTGTCCGGTAAGAGTGACAAGCAATAGTCTCTCTCAGTTTACATTTTTGATTGGTCCCTTAATCCTTTCCTCCTTGACCAAGTTATGGTGGGATGATTTTTCATTGTAACTTTTACATCCATGGACAAAATCCTCTGGTGTTGCCATTCAAATGAAACCTCTTTGATGGTACTTTCACATGGTGTTATTTATTTAGTATGTAGTTCTAATCCTATGGTGTTACCATTCAAATGAAACCTCTTTGTCAGTACTTTAATATGGTGCTATTTGTTTACATGTAGTATGTAGTTCTAACTTTTAAGTCTTTGGAGAAAATCCTATGGTGTTACCATTCAAATGAAACCTCTTTAGCTCTTTTGCAGAATATTTGCATAAGTTTTATTATAATGTATTATTTGCTAGGATTAAACAAAAAGATATTTACTAATAGAAGTTTTGTGAATTTTTTTCATTGACATGCCCTAAGGCCCCAAGTGACGTTTGATGTTGTGATAAATTCTCCTTTTGTTTCACAAGCAAATACAAGGCAATCTGTTATGAGAATCTCACAAATCAACAGAAGTTGCTCAAGTCTTTTTTTCCACTCACCCTATCAATTTCTCCTTTAGCACCCTTGATGTTCTCCTCTGTAACAGAGCTAATCAGTTTTGCTGAAGTTGACCATTCAAAAGCCATTAGTTAAGCATTATTGATTCTTGTTGCCTTTGTAGGCCTGC
Organism: Porites lobata; assembly: GCA_942486035.1. Lineage (NCBI taxonomy): Eukaryota > Metazoa > Cnidaria > Anthozoa > Scleractinia > Poritidae > Porites > Porites lobata. Next base: position 184,986 of record CALNXK010000107.1, on the reverse strand, counting down.
TTACATGGATGAATACGAAAAACTTGAGGAGGAACTCAAGAAAGTGTATGAGGTACATTGTAGTGTTGTTTTGTAAGCTTCTGTGTGTTACTTGTTGTTCTATGAAGCGAGGGAGGATACGGAGGTTGGAGCCTGGGAAAATTGGGGGCGGGAGGGGTACTGGAGGCAGGAGTTCTAAACGGGTGGGTGGCGGGATAAGTCCGGGGGAAACTGCACAACAATGCTCAATATTTTGCAATTGAATAGAGGTACGGGAGCCAGGAATGCAAGGTAAGGAGGCTGGAGGTTTGGAACCCCTTCCCTCCATGTTTAAGTATCCATGTGTTGACTTTATTACAGGTATTTATGGAAAAACACCGAAATTTATCCTACCAAGAACAGTTACTCGAGGACATCAACAGGGCTGAACAAGACAAATTTGAGGTACCAGAAAACCTGATTTTAGATCTGATCAGATCTGTTTTGCATTTGTTTGTGTGCACACCCTTGCAAGCACAGCCGGTTTCAATGTGATTTTCACGAGAGATTTTAACTATCCTTCCTTTTTCGTTCAGGTTTTGAGTGACCAACATCAGTTTTCTCAAAATTTTCACCTAAGAGAAAATGCTTTGATCTTTTCTCAAATTCTCCCAACTAATTCTTTTGGGAAATGCATGGAGATCAGTCTGGAGAATTTCTGTGTGGATATTGTAGCTTAAAGGGTTAAGGCTATGTTTTTTGTTTCTCCCTGTCATGACCTTTCATTCCAGTTTTAAGCAATTGGCCATTTTCAAGTTGCCCAAAGCCTCTGTTTCAATGTGAGGCTAAATGCGAATTTTGCACTTAGCTTCATTTCAAAAGTGAGAGGTTTTTGAACTCGAAAAGGGACAAGTATGTCTATTTTTGTTGTTGATATCTGGTAGGAGTCAGAAGCAACTCTAAGAAACATGCAAGCTGGAGACCATGGCCGAGGACTCACCGCTGGAGAGGAACTTGGAGGTTTAGATGATGAAGGAGATGAGGAGGATGAAATTGTTCTTGATGCAAGCAACACACGACAGTCCAACAGGCCGCAAGGTATGTAGGCATAAAAAATCTTCCGTCATAGCCTTCATACAGACTTCTTCTTTAGTGAAAGGGAATCTGGATTCCAGAGTCCGGGAAAGTTTTGCTTGTGAATCCCACCAACGATTAAAATCTGAAATCCCAGTTCCACTGACAAAGTATCCGAAGTTCAGTACTTGGGATCTGGAATCTAGAATCTGGAATCCAGGATTGCCTTGGATTCCCTTACATTGGGTGAGAAAACCCTCTTCAAGCAAACTTTGGGAAATCAAAATTTGATGTGACTGGAAGTGTTAGCGTTGGTGACCATTTCGTGAATTCTCATGTTAGATTCATGTTAGATTGATAGTTCGTCACGACGAAATTCCCAGCAATTTACAAGAAGTTCTCATTTTGTCTTCATTTTACTTACACAGCCGCTGAAGCTGGTGGCCGCGTGTTTGGTTCTATGGGAGGCGGTCTGGACTCTGATGAGGTCAGTAGAGATCATGGGTGCTTACCACTTGCACCCCCCCCCCCCCCCCCGCCTCGCGTGAAATCTTGTGCATAGACATAATACTATAAAAAAATTGCATCGCCTCAAATCACAGCCCATATTTTTGTTTCTCAAACGGAGTGGCGCGAACCATTTGTTTTTCCAGCCGGAACTTCTGGTTTTCCCATGTAAATGATAAGTACCCCAGTAGATTTTTTCTAGTAAACGATTGTGCAGACTATCGTCCACAGTCGCCAAGGTAATAACCAAGAAATGTGAAACGCGAATACTCACAACTTATTGATTTTCTGAACCTATTTCTTGTAGGACGAGAGTGGTTCTTTGTCGTCCGGGGAGAGCGATATCGGCGTGGATGACGATGATGACGAAGAACTTCTTGACGATGACGACATGGAAGAGGGCCGCGGGGAAGGCCGGGATGACGGGTCCCAAGCTAACAGTCTTAATGACAGCGATAATGATTTCTGAACGAACTCAAGTCTGTAAATAGAGTGCTATTGAATAAAGCTATTGGGCATCTTGATATTGAGTTAGAAAGTTTTTTGGGAAATAGTGTTCTGTGTAAGTTTACATGCGAAATAGGGTCGCTTAAAAAGTGAATTCGCGTTTTCTCAAACGTCATTGCTATTATTCCAACTTACTTACTTTGCCAGATGTAGGCGAACTCTCCTGGAGTTGAATTCCTAAAAGCCATATCCAGGTTAAGAAGGGAAAGAAAATTTCGCGTCGATTGTTTACGTCCTCCCTAAAACGGGATATTAGGCATTTTCACGTGGAAGTCGTGCAGTGATGGCAAAGAAATGTACAAAAAAGCGTGATGCACGTGCGGAGTTGTTGTTTTGCCAATTTACCCTTAATGAATTTTTGACGTTCTTATTGCCGTTGCAGTCGTGCGAACAACAAAATTCTGATTCAAGCTGATAATTCCTCTAATTAGAAAATGAGCAGTAAACCTGTCCAGAATAGTTCCTCTGGATAAAACTTGCATGAAACTTAATTTTGTGAAGATGTAAAGAACATTTAACGACAAGTAAAAACTTGGTCACGTGGTACATTTGACAATTGCCGTTTTCCGTAAACGTGATTCTAATGTATGAGTTTTCTTTCGTGTAGACTGCTTTTATCAGCTACCATTCCATTTAAATTTGATGTTCACTTTAGTTAACTCATTTAGTAATTTTGTCTTCTTCATACAAAAGGCCATTTTCACGTTGACGACATTTGACTATAACTGCCAGAACTAATCACGTTTTTTGTTTCTTCTATAAATTTGTCGATCCCGCTGAGGATTAAAAAGCAAAGCCTGAATATTCAAACGAGAAAACAACTACACTGAAGGATTCTGGTAGTTGTAATATAATGACGTCATCGTGCAACTGTTCTATTTCCAAAGTTGTCAACCACAATGCAGGCCCAGGTAGCTCGAAAGGTACTCAAAAAGGTTTTTGTTTCTCCATTTTGAAATTATAAGCAAATGTCTCTCATTTCGGAACACGTCAGGGCGCTTATACAAGATTCCCCACCGAGTCAGGACAGCTCAAAGCGTTTTATGAGAATGATCGATCCCGTTCCCCTGCACGTGTCTGCCTCCTCCACAGGCATTCTCAAGGCTAAGTGGGAAGCACGGACTTTTAAAACGGGGTGCTGAAGCCAAGCCATGGTTGCCACAACCATACAGAGGTTTCTGAAATTCTCTGACTTTTTTGCTGACAAATGCAAAATTTCCCTGATCAACTGAATTAGCAATATATTAGTCCTGATGATGGACTCAACCCTCCTCCCACAGTCATCCCCTCCACCCATTTATTTAGCTCGAGCAGGAAGTGATGGAAAGGAAAAGGAGAGAAAGAGGAAAAGGGAGAAAGAGTTTTTCTCCCCCCGTCCCCGCCCCCCCGCTTCGCTTTTCTTATCCGAAATAAGAGTCTCGCCTAGGGCGCGCGAGGAAAGGGAGTGGGAGGGGGTGGGGTTAGAGGAAAGCGTAGAAAGGGAGTTTACAAACGCCCAAACCAAACAGGACGGTTGTAATGACTCAGGTATTTCATCATAGCAAAAGTAGCTACACATTGAAGCCAAGCGATTTTTTTACATCAAAATAAATACAATTTATTAGCTCCTATATTAACTAAGTACAAATGGTTGAAATTTACATGGCATACAAAAATTGTCAGGTTGGTTTTTTTCGGCTCTTTTATAGAACAAAAATTACACACATGCATACAACACATTCCTCTTACCTCTAACTACATGTTATACATTTAATACACTGTAATACTACAGTAACTACTCTAAGAAGGGTTGGCAATTTTCTCCTTCATCTTGAAACTATAATACTGACTAAAATTATAATTTCTCTTGACAATATCATTGACAAACCAAACATCAAAATCAGAAGAATCAAGATGATGATCGCGAAAGACAAAAATGTGTTTACTTTTCCAACAATTTCTCCTCCTTAGTGCAAAACAGCATGGAGAAGATGCACGTTGATATTAAAGACAACCTGAAAGGCAAGGTTCGTGGGCACCAGAATGAAAAGAGCGAAACGGAAAAAAAGGACATCGTCGCTAGTTTGTATTTCCTCCGTTAGATTTTGTTATTACATCCTTTTAATACGGTATTTTTGGGGAAAAAACGTATCAAAATTTTTTTGTGACAACTTATCCATCAAGGGTTGTCATAGATTAATGGTAGTCACAGCTTCTGCTTAATCCAGAGCGTTGTTACCAAGATTTTCAAGGTACCTTGGACCTTATTCCCAATTCCATGTTAACCTTTTAAGCGATTAAAGAAATAAGCACAAGAAATGATATTTTGATATCGATGCAGGAAAATGCTTACAAAAGAGGTTATTTCAAAGGCATTTTGTTTTAAAGGAGTAACTTAGATTCCTTTCTTTTCCTTCTTTTTGTTCCTCGAACATGTCCTCTTTCGACTTTCTTTACGTTTTTTTTGAAATCTATTCTTACCACTGTCATTCTAGTGTCGCTTTCACAAACGTATTTCTTTGATCTTGTTCTGTTCATTTCCGTTCGTCGATCCTCTCACGTGACTATTAAGACTCTCACCCCATCATTCTTCTTCACTTTTCATATCCGCCTCCTTATTTTCTTGTCTTTCATTACCCTGCAGTACTTCATCCTTTCTTCCACTTTCGATTCCATAAAATCTGTCATCCTTACCACCGAAACCTTTATTTTCCACATTATTTCCATTTTCTATCTCACCACAACTTCCGTTTTCTTCCAATTTTGTGTGGTCTATTTCCACTTCCGCTTCCTTATCCTTGACACATCCGTTTCCTGTCAGTTTCTCCTCTGCCTCTACGTTGTCATCACTTCCGTTTCCTAACAGTTGCTCTTCATCAACTTCCTCTTCGCCATCGCTTCCACTAATTCCCAGTTTTTCATCTTCACTTTCATTGGCCACTTTCTTGCCATGTTCGTTCTTTTTTCCTCCTTCCTGCTCTTCATCACACATCATTTCTTCTTCACTCCCAATTGATTTTTCCGTTTCTTTCTTTCCGTCCTCATCCACTTTTTCATTGCTTTTAATCTCACCGCTCCTAATTTCCTCTTTTTCTTCACTTCCTACTCTTTCTTCCATTTCCTTTCTTTCTTCTTCAACATCATCTTCCTCTTTCGTGTCCTCCCCACTCATTCCTTCGTCACTACTTTCGTTCTCTTCCTCTTCGCTCTCATCTTGTTGCGCGCCTTCATCGCTGTCATGTGTCTCCTGTTCTTCCGTACTGTTTTTCTCATCAGGGTTCTCATCCCCAGCGGAGACCCCTGGGTCATCACTTTTCTTTGCCTTACTATCGCTTGTCTCCTCTTCCTCCCCACCCTTCTCATCTTTAGATTTTTCCTTCTTATGTCGCTTATGCTTTTTGTGTTTCTTTTTGTTCTTACGCTTCTTCCCGGAAGATGTCTCATCCTTTTTGCTTTTGTCCTTCTTTTTCTTCTTCTCTTTACTCTTTTTTTCTTCTTTCTCTTTCCCCTTTTCTTTATCACCACTTTTCTTTCTCTCCTTCTCCTTTTTCTTCCCTTTCTCTTTTTCTTTCACTTTCTCCTTTCTTTTTTCTTTCACTTCTTTCACATCCTTCTCTTTTCCAACAACCTTTCCCGTATCCTTCTCCTCCTCCATTTTCTTATTACTGGCGTTGTCCCTTACAGGCCGTTTGTACTTTTTCTTCTCCGACGATTTCGCTGCATTTTTATCAGCAACAGCCTTTTCTTTCTGCTCTGTAGAAGGTTCGCCTTCTTTGGCATGAGAAGTCTTCTGCTTCTTGCGTTCTTTACCCTTCTGCTCCTTCTTCCTTTTCTTATGCTTTCTCTTCTTCTCCTCAGCGGAACCAGCCTCAGCTTTGCCGCGAGATGAACTAGGCGAAGGAGAGCGTGACTCGTCCCATCCTTCAGGAGTCGGCGATCGCGCAGGGCTTTGCGACGAATGTGATAGAGACCGTGACCTTGAACGTGAAATAGACCGTGAGCGTGAGCGTGAGCGTGATCGCGATGGAGAACGTGACCGTGAGCGTGACGGAGTCAAAGAGCGAGAGCGTAATCGCTGACGGCTTTTCTGAAGTTTTCTGTATTCGGAGAGTTCGTCATCAAAGTCGAAAAGGCTGCTAGCCGGGTCTTTCTTAGTGTCCTTCTTAGGCTCTTTTCTTGAACGCGACTCGCGAGAGGGGTAACTTGATGAAGGATGTTCATGTTTCTTTTTCCTAAACATGACAAATTAAAACAGTCAGGGCAGCTACATGTACTAATGAGCGTAAGCAACAGGACAGATGAAAGAAGACGACGGCAAAATGCTTGTGTGTGAGCAACGTGACAGGGCTATTACTTACGAGTTTTGTTTGGATTTTCACTTAACAATACTTTTCAAGGCCTTTTACAAACAAATTTCTGTAAAGGAAGGTAAAGTAGGGCGGAAATTTTTTCAAACAAAATTGTTGTCACGCTTGCCACACAAGGTTTGCTGTTTTCTTTCCCCCGCTATGGAAACCATTCAATATAGAAAGTCGAGAATCTGGGAAATGAAAGAAGATGAACGTACAAAAAGCCTCAGCAAGAATCAGCTCTGTGCGATATTTTATATGCGAGATATTTGGAGAAATGTTTTACCCAAACTTATAAATCTTTGTATGGAGATACTATGTTGGTGTCCCTTTAAGGGGTACAAATATGGCCGCCGGAAGCCAGCAGTCTGTCTTTGAGTTTTTGTGTAAATGCGTCAATTCATCGCTTGAGGAACTCTTAAAGATTAAAGTAATATTTATTCTGAGAAAGGGAATGTTGAGATACCAAAATCTCCAAAAATCGCTAAACGCTTTAAACCCACATAAGAGCTTTCCCAGCCGCCGGCTAACTCCCACGACACGCAAAAGCATGGATGGGAATATTCAAGCGTCCTTAATCGCAAATTGAGGAACCCTTTCGAAACGAAGATTTGTATGAATAAAGGTGTTTAGCTGCTGTAACACCTTATGAAAGTACAAAGTCAGAAGAATCAACATTTCCTTAACTTTGAATTTTCGTGACGTCAAATGAAAACCAAGAATTACCTTGATTTGAGTTTCTTTTGCATTTTGTAGAATTCCCGTTCTGACATGGGAGGAGTGAGAGACCTGGATACATCAACAGGGTGGAGTGGGTCAAAGACTGGCGCTCCAAATGCTGGGTGGTGGGGTAGGGCTGGCCTCACCATGGTAGGGACAGGAGGTATGCGAGGAACGGCTGGTGCCGGAATCGCTGCATGCATGACAGGCATATAACCAGGGACGTTCATGCGAGGTCTTAGATGAGATGGACCTGGCATATTAGGCCTGACAGCCGGGACTCGGGGTACATGATCGGGCGGGAGTCCATGAGGTATAACAGGTTCAGGCAATCCATGGCGCACATCAGGTACCCGAGGTGCCCCTCTGTAATATAAATAAACAAATGATTGGTTTAAAAAGCTAGGATTTCTTCCAGGAATATGTCGGCAGACATACCACAGATTGCCTTCTAGGCACAGGAGCGGATCTAGGGGGAGGGTGCAAGGGGTGCGCACGCTACCATGCAAGGGCAATACTTTTTGTTTAAGTGTGCTAATGGCAGGTATAACAGGCTCTATTCAGCCAAGCACATTAGCAGCAGACAGTCATGTGTAAAGCACAAAAGATGAGAAAAACCACTTGCTAGAGTGTTAACCCTTTAAACCCCACGATCCACTTACAAATTCTCCAGACTGATCTCCATACATTTCTTTTAAGAATAGTTGAGAGAATTTGGTTTAAGATCAAAGCGTTTTCCCTTTGGTAATCAGTTCAGTAATTCTCATAACCTTTACTCTTGATGATCTGCTGATGATGTTAGGAGAAAATTGATGTTGGTCACTCTTGGGACCTAAAGGGTTAAAAAGCTTCGCGTTGGTTACCTTGGGTGAAAGTCTCCTTGTCTTCTGCGAGGGTCAAATGGGGCTCCAGCTGGCTTAAAACCAGCACCTGAGTAAAATTAAAAGAACATTTTTTTAGAAATTATTAGACTCCATAGAATAAATGCAAGGAAGATAATCACAGTTAAATAGGCTACTTGTCCAGATGCGAAAAGAAAGCTTGAAAAAATTCAGGCTTGTGGAGATTCGAACTCTGACCTCTGCGACACCAGTCCAACGCTCTAACCAATTGAGCTAGGAAGCCAACTGGGAGCTGGTCATTAGTTGGCTCAGAACATACCTGACTATAGGCGACTGTGAGACTCTATAGAGTTATGTGTCCTTGTAACAGAAACGTCTGTACTTAAATGCTTTTAATTAACTGGTCAATTAACATTATTCATATAAAATTTTTGTGTTGTTGCTTGTCAAATGCGAACAACAGGCAGTTAAGTGACTGAAGCAAAATCAAGGATCTATGTACCTTGTTGTGACATGGCATCTCGGTGGTGGACTCTGATGGGTTGTGGTTCACTTGCTGGTGGATTGACTACCTGGGGAGGCTGTGTAAAGGTGAAAAGAGCACAGTCACAAATTTTATTGTTATGTACCTGGAAATGTTTTCCCAACAGTGCGTGCTCACGTTGGTTACTTCAAGGTCACACGACATCTAATAATGAAACTGTTTCCCACCAAAATCTCTGAACGGGCAACATTGCAAAATCTATGATGTCAGAGGGTAACAGTGCACTGTTACCTACTAATGTTGACTGACGACCAACGTTTCAGTGAGGTTTAATGAATTTTTAGCTATACAACTAATCACTTAAAGACAGGTCCCTTGGGAAACAAAACTAACTGTTTCCTTGTGGACCAGTCATTAAGTGATATGGTATGATAATACCATATTTCTGTAACAATGGAAATTATACACTGCAAGTTGTCTTGCAGATCAACAGAATTTGACATTAATTTTTTAAACTAACTTTTCGGGGGATGTAGGCAACTTATAAGAAACTGTCCAAAATCGCGTAAAAAAAAAAAAAAAAACTCTATACAAAATAACACTATTTTATTTTCCCACAAATTTGCTGGCTTTTATTGGGATTTTTTTCAAGAACAATAAGTCATCAAACAGCTAATTTATCCAATACCTAAATATCTCAAATTCAGCTTCAAAAAATTTTTACTCGTTTTGTTGAACTTGGTTTATGGATATCAGATCATTGGAAACTCTCGCACACACACATCACGATGAAAAGGTAAATACGTTACAAAATTTGTGACGCTCCCTGTGTTATAACGTTATCCTCTAAGTGATCTTAATGCTATAAAGAAGTTGTAGTACTCACTTTTGGTGAACTTTCCCTTGTTTTTCTCTCATTATCATTTATTTCTTTCACTACTAAAAAGACAAAACCCATGATATTAGTGATTTCATGCCCATAATCAATTTAAGTGGTGTATACAGTACAATATACCCACACAAAAAATAAAGAACAGTGGCATTACCCTTATTTTCAACAGCTGGTTTACTTTCCGAGATAGTTTTGTCACTCACACTGAAATGAAGACATAATCACATCAGAAAAATTTAAAGGAACTTCACAAACATGTGGCACAAATGATAATTAATGATAATGTATGACCATTTCCTTTGAAAGAAACATAATGTGTGCATCACCAAAGCCACTGTTTTTTGACAATATTCAATGATTTTCTTTACACTATTTTAACGAATTTCTTAACAATATTTTTAGATTTTTTAACTGCTGTAGGATTAGCTCAGTCAGTAGAGAGCTTGACTGTAGAGCGGGAGGTAACAGGTTCAATTCCACAACCAGATCAAAACTCAGGGTCTTAAAATAGACCTTCGCGAGGCTCAGATGACTGCCTAAAATGGTGGTCCCATCTCCCGTAGGAGACGTAAAAGTAGTGTCCCCAATAATATTAGTACTTTTGTGAAAACTACATTGACACTCAGATAAAGTTCTTCTTTTCTGTGGAAATTTTACCTGTCAGCAACATCCTTTGAAGCTGGCTGGGACTTCACCTCTGTACTTTTATTAGTAGCCACTGCACTTTTTGTTACTGGGGTGACATAAGGACTGGCTGGACGAGCATTTTTAAAGGTATTTACAGCCTAGACAAAGGAAAAATAACATAGGAAACACTAAGAATGCGTTTTTTGTTGAATCAATTTTGCCTTGTTGAATGGGTATCCCTTTTTACACAGCACAACTGGGTGAAGTCTGGTTTGCATGTATTTGTGATCAATCTGGAGCTGAAAGTTTTAACTGTGTTTTCAACTTACCAGGGCTGTTACAAAAATTTCAAGTTCCCAGTATATGCAATATTTACTGCACTTTTCAAAAACACAAAAACAATGAAAATCAAAAGCCGCTTTCACAATTGCATTTTTTGCCATCGTCAATCCTAATTACAGTCACAAGAAACGAGCCTTGGAACACACCACACAGATCAAAATTCACCAATCACCAATCACCAATCACCAATCACAAACCATGACCTTTTGAACCTGTTGAAGTAAATTTCTGTTTCCTGAGAGGTCCTCTAAGATGATTGATGGCAGCGAAAAACGCAAACGTCAGTTGGTTTTTGAACTTTGGAATTCACGCGTTTTTGAAAAGCACTGTAATAGGCAGTGTATTGTAGCTATGGGAAATCCCTGGTTCCCCGCCCTTAGTAACAATCTTGATTCAAGGAAACCAAGGGCACAAAAACCAGTCCTGACCAGTTGTCAGGGACAAGAACATTTTCCTTTTGTGCAGGGAATAGTTAGGCAACTGTTCATGCTTTCTTGACTAATGGCCAAAGAACCAGGCAAGTGATGTTCTAACTAAATTACAAACTTAGACAACCATGCAATGGACCATGGCTCACAAAGTTTGAACACTGCTTTTTGTTAGCTGAAATTCAAGTTGTTTTCAAACCACAAGAAACCTTTAATGCCCTTACACTTTCATTGGTTAAGAAATAACTGACTTGACAAACATAACTATATGCAAGGCCACTGAGTGTAAATCTTGGATAGCATTTTATTCTTGTGAAGTTAGTTTCCCTGCTGCTATGAAATTATGAAAAAATACAACACTACCCTACGTATGCGAATCGAAAGTGCACCAAAAGTGACAGTTACCTGTCTAAGCTGTTTGTTGATAACTAATGAGTCAGGTGACACATTCTCTGCGCCACAAGATGGACATTCTTGTTCATTTTCCAAAAGATAGTTTCTAATACCTGACAAAAGTAAAGAAGCATTGCTTACAAATACACTTTTTCATGGGCTTTAATACAAACAAAACAAACTACCAAAAGAAAGGGCAACTGTCATAACAAGAACTGGAAACAACAGGAAAGTATAGCCCTCGTTACAGACTTGACTAAAATAAGAGAGTAACGTCTGCAAAGTAGTACCAATATCCTTATCCTCGGCCCCTGAGGAACTCAACAAATAAATATTGTGAATGCATTTTGAATTTCCCTTCAACCTGATTGGCAAATTGACAATGCCAATCAAGGTGGGTACTCAAATCCTGGTGAACAGATGAGAGACCAAGACAAGGATTTTGGTGCTGTTTTGCAGATGGACTTACCAAGAAGTTTTGTTCTGTTTGCTGCACAGGGTAGGAAAAATTGAAGTTGGTTTATTCTGTTACCAGAATAAAATCTGCAAGAGCCTGTTTTAACTAACGAGGTAAAATACAAGTTTTTCCTTGAGGGTCATAGGTCAGCAGTCAGCAAAGAAGGCGGATGTTGTGCCTCTTTCCTGACTTTCACATTTTCAATTATCATGATTACGGTCACCCTACTAGTTTAGCTTTTTAGTTATTTCGGGTTTCCCGCTACCGTATGTACTGTTTATTTATAACTATATTCTTGTAAATTCTTTTAGTTTTCTGTCTACAGTAATAGAAATAAAATGTTGTTGTTTTTACTGTAATGCTAGCATTAGTTCATGATCAGAGGCAATGATACATACAGTCATCACAATAACTTGTTCCACAGCAAGGAATGAGTACTGCATCAGTCAACAAATTGCTACAGCTCGGGCACCTTAGTTCTGAAGGAACTTTCTTGCCACTAGAATCTTTGTCTTTTGCTTTGGTTTTTGAATCACCACTGCAGCATGGAAATAAAAATACAATAATAATTCATTAAACTACAACTAAGGAACTCTTCCATGGAGATTATTAGTTTTGTTTGAAGAGCACCTGTTAGGTTGCTATAAAGATGCCAACTGTGAAACAAAATAAATGTTATAGTTAATTTTTTATCTCAGGTAATTTTTGTTTTTCCTTTGTTTTTGGGTATGGTAATGTATGCAACTGAAGGAGAAGCAAAGGGAAAAGAAAAATTGCCTGAGATAAAAAATTAACTACAACATAAACATATATGAGAACTAAAGAGATAGCACAATTTAATGCAGATGCCATCTTCGCTGTTATATCATTAACCTAACAGGTTGAAAAAAAAAGGAAAGGCTTAAAAAAAATTCCGGCCTGGCATGAAATTCTTGAAAGACCCAAAAACGTTTGGACCGACAACAGTCCAGAAAACATTTAAGAAAGAGGTTTCAATAGTTTTGCAGAAAACATAATAGAACTATCAGTTAACGAAACAAACAAAATTTGTTAGCTAAGAGCAAAGCTCTTATATTATAGATTCTCATAAGGTGATTTTGGGCCTAAAAAGTTACCGGGACTTTTGAGAAGCAGGCCCCTGGCTCCAGTAATTGTTGTTCAAAACGCTAGATCTCTATCCACCAAACACATAACTGATTTATCCGGTGGATAGTGCTATCAAACTTTTAAACTACCATAGCAAGAAGAGGATTTGAGTCCCGTTTTTGGGAAATGAAACATCTCTGTTTAAACAGTACTTACTCTGGCAATGAAGGCGATGCTCTGGTTGGAGGCGAGGCTGCTCCCTCACTAGTTGTACCCAGGAAAGTGCGGGGAATTCCAGTGGTTCGTTTGGCTTTTGGAACATCAAACCTATTATCCTAATGAAAGGTGTTTTGTCAAAATCTCTTTTAAAACATCCTTTCTTATGAAAACAAATTTTAGTTCACTAGCCGGCAGTGCAAGCATTTTCTTTGAATGCAAGAAAGTTTCTTTTTGAAAGAATGAATATTGGAAAACAGTCAATTCAATCTACAGCTGTAACCTCTGGAAAAATCTTCCACATCAGTTGAAAGACTTCCCAAATTTCTCCTTCCAATGCTTACTAAAACAATACCTACTGAAAAGACAATTTGTAAATTGAACATAATCATTCTTTTCTCCACATAGTTTACAGTGTGTGTTATTTATTTATTTTCTTTATTGTTTTTTCTCTTTGCTCCTATTATACTTGTCACCACTGCATTAAAAATATCATTTTATCGCTAGGAGCTAGCACAAAAATGTTTGTTTATTTAGCTCCTAGACATCGTTTAATCATACTGCATCATTTTCATGTGACAATTTTTTTTCTTTCCAACAGCCATCATAAAATGTAAAATTCTCTCTAATTGGATGTAATAAAGGTTATTGTTGTTTTGCTCACATAACCACTATGCTGAATTTAATAATAGTCAAGAAGTTAGGGGGAGTATTTCTTCTCTTCCCAATCTTCCTCGGTGAGAAAATCAAGAAGGGTGGCCAAAAACAAGTGTTCTAGGAATAAAATTTAAATTTTTAGCAATCTAAGGCTCTGGCTCAGTTTGTGCCATTGCGACCTTAATCACAGCCACCAGTGCAATTTGCAACTTCTATCATGAGTGGGAATACATAATCATTTAACCATTTCCTTATGGTTTTGATTATATTTATTCCATCTCTGTTTTTTTGTGCTTTTTTTAAGGTATCCATTCCCACCAGATCATAACTACCTTAAAATATATATACATTAGTTTACGATTATGAGTGTTATGTCCTTAGCGGCAACAAACCCTTAGGGTTCACCAGTGATTTCTGTGACTTACCCCATTTGTTGGACAGTTCCTTATGAAGTGTCCTGGTTTACCACACCTATAACACACATAGTTTTGAGGAACAGGCACACCAGGGGCATAAGGTCGACGCCCTCTCACATATCTAGAGAAAACATCATATCATATCTTCAGCAGTGGCAACAAACTGAGTACATGTTCCTGTAACGTCTTGGAGAAAATACAATCAGAAAATAGATGTCAGGGACTAATTCTATTTATAACCCCTTTAATATGATTTTAAGCATAGACTTACTGTGAAGGATCCCAATCCTCCCCAGACTGTTTCATCATGGCCTTAAGCTTGTCCTCTTCTGATGCATCTGCATTTGCCAGATCTGCCACCTAGGGGTGAAGGGTCATATTGTATGCAGAATTGTAACCACCCACCCTGCGCCACCCATATGAGACAAATGGCAATAATGAATGGAAGGGTCAAACTGTGTCCTGACTCAACACATTCTACTTTAGCTCTGTAATGGAATTAAGTTCATGTGAAGGTGTTTATTTACACACAAACAATCCTAAGATAACTAAGGGCCTATTAACAAAGAGGTGGGGGACCCCAGGTAGGTGAGGTAACAGTAACCTGCCTATCCTAATAATCTCATAATTTAATTTCATCGTGATTACATGATAGATGGGGAGACTAGAGAGATTATATGGACAGAGAGATTATATGGACAGTTGGGTTACCTCACCAACCTGGGGTCCCCCACTTCCAGGTAAAAAGGCCCTTGAACTATTGGCATTCTGACCTAAAGGTGGCTCGGGGTAGAGGGACCTCACCAAAATACCTCTTTGCAAATGTGCCACCCCAACAGGGTCATAATCTTTGGACTCATAATGAAGAAAGGGATAAATATCCAATTTGACACGTCTCCTAGAAAATGGTATAATATTTCAAATGCATAAAAGCTTTGGAATGAGAGTGCTCTAGAATTGGTTATTTCCTGAGTGGGGTATTCTTTTCTTTCTAAAACAGGATGCACAATTTGAGGACTAGGGAGGACATACCCATCCAAAACCTGTCTGAGTACCCATCCCAGTTTCACAACGTTAAACAAGAGAATAAGCATCCCCGCCTTTTTGATCTGCCTGCCCCCCCTCCCACCCCCCGCCTTTACACCAGAACTAACAAAAGCTCTTCTAAATAAACCATTTACCACAGTCTTTCAATAGATACATTAAAATTTTATTACATTTTACCTTGCTCAACTTGTTGGTTTTTGGAACTTGGTAATCTTGGAGAGTACTCTTCATGAACAGAGTTGAAAAGGAACAATCACCAGTGAGAAAAAAATCTAACTACGAAGTTATTTATTTACTCCGCACCTGGCTGTGTTGTAGCACAAGTCACGGTTAGTGCTGGATAAATAAAATAAAATCTAATGACACACAACTATTATCCAATCAGTCCTTAACTTGCCCCTTTAAGTTACAGTTAAACCCATCATGAATAGACAGGTGTGGGAAAGGTGCCTGGTGAAACGCGAGCCAAGAAGGTAACCAAGACAAGCCTGTGAGTGGCAGCCACCAGGCACCATCACACTGAGAACCTCAGTGGAGGTTAATGAAAGAAAAAAAACTTTCTCCACCAATCCATTGGATAAAAACTGAATAAATGTGAATAAAATAAAAATAGTGATAATAATGTAATAAAAAATAATGTAAGTTTAGGATGCGAGTGCACCCTTCTCTGGACATAAATTCAAAGGCACCAATACAAAATTAATGATCCATCCCCCAACCTCGTACTGAAACAAAACCACAGATACTATTGTTCCAACGCCCGGCACAATATGAGGTCTTGGGGAGGGGGGGGGGGGCACATAAACCTTGCTCCAATCAATTTTTCTTGCAGGGCAACAAAAAACAACAGTGAAATGGATCAGTAATAATAAACTTGTCCCCTGATAACTGGTAAGCTAGCAAGCTACCATCGTGAAAACACACAAGTCTAAAGAGAAGGTCAGAGGGGCCAAGTGTGAGTTGCAAGTCAAGTAAGGTGTGGGGTGGAAAAAGGAGAGAGAGCTTGCTATGATCACTGAACAATTCATTTTTCATTTCCAGTCTACGTTTTATGGAGGCTGAGCTAAATGGCATGGTGGGCATTTTGACATGCCATGAAATCTTTACTACGGGAAGACTTTAAACTCAATAATGTCCTATGAAGTATATCTTCACGAATTCTTCTATTTTAACACTTTCTTTCCGAGATTGAAAGATGGCATGGGCATCCTCCTTAGCAGGACCCCTCATATATAGATGTAGAAATTTTCAGTATTTTGCAAGACAAAAATATGCAGAAATTGTGTTGAATTTGACTTTGGCATAGGTCTTTCGTCAAACACGAGGCAAAACAAGGTACCACATGTATCAGACTAATACCATGCTGTAGCAAGCATTTGTGAGAATATCATGAAACAAAAGCAAGAGGTATTTGTATTTTGACAGTTTCAGCAGGCTAGCCCGGACTGACATCAAACAAATTTGACTGACTGTTTTAACCTATAGAACTTGTTAGCTAATGGAATTTCCTTTGTGTAAATTCCTCAGTGGTCATTGCAAGCTATCCCTCCTTTTCCGTCCTCAGATTTTCGGGTTCCTTTTCCATAGACAGGCACACATTACATAAAACAAATGATTCAAAAATTTAAAAAAAACATGTTGGGAATTCCTTTATGTATGTTTTTTGCTTTATATTCATTCTCTGTTGGTACAGGCGGAATCTACAATCTGGCTCACTTGAATAAAACTTTAAATTTCAAATATAGAGGTCTTGTCAGGTTTCAGTTACATGAAAAACAAAACAACACAAAACGTTTCTTAGTGTTGTATCCGTGAAAAAGGCTCACTTAAACTCCTCTAATAGACCTTTGGCCTTTCCTTGTCCATGTTGACTAGGAACCAGATTTTCCTAAAGGAGTGTCATTAATCGTCATCAATGTTTAAATTCAGTACCCTTGCTCTATAATACCAGGTAGTTTTAGTAAAGTTTTGTCCACATTTTTCTTGTGCAAGAAAAACCCTCTTCAATATTTCACCAGTTCAGGAAAAAAGGAAGGGTAAATTTAAGGGGATTTTTAATTAAAGTTGAGTGATGTACAACAGAAGAGTGTAGAGGATGTACGAAACAAAGAAAACTTGGCGTAGTACACCTAGGAGTACTAGAGTTTGGAGGCCAGGCATTAAATAAAGAAGGCTCACTTAAAGAAGGAATAAATCCAAGGGAAAAGCTAAAGATTAAAAGGCAAAAAAAAGTGGTCAAGCAAGGAAAGAGAATAAAGTGTAGTGAAAGTAAAGCAGAAAAACATTCCATCAAATCTTGGGAAGAATCAAACGTCACATTTTCCTGTCAAGTAGCCATCATCTGTCCTTGCAATTGATTCACAGTTCCACTGCAAGGAACAAAATGTTTTTTTTAAGTCCTTAAACACGTTGCCGCATCTATTTGCATGAATTTGTTGTTTGAATTTTTTGCTATCAATGGTAAAATCATAGTCCCTTGAGGCATTGAAACAGTTTCAATGCAAGAACCAACAAGGATTTACCGATAAGAACAAAAGATTCCAACAAAACAGGAACAACAACAGCAGGTCACAATATTATTAGAACAAGCCAGGCATTCTTAGGATGGCTCGAACTGACTCACCAGGCAGGGTTGAAAATTTGTAAAATGGTGTGATTTGTCGAGTTTTCAATATACAAACAAGTGTTGTTGCACCATTTTTCCACCTCCCCACTTATAAGTATAGAGGTGTATAGTTTTCTCGATATACTGATACATTAACAAGTAAAGAGAAAACTTTCATAATAATATGGAGAAGACTACAGTCGAACCTCCACGAACGGCCACCTCTCTACAAGGGCCACTTAAATTTGTCCTCTCTACAACCACAATGACCATTAAAGCGCATCCCCAACTGCCAAAATAACCTCTCAGCAACAGCCACTTTTTCAGCAGCTCATGAAAAAGTCAAGAATGGTCATGAAATTTGATCTGTAAGGCATGTTAATTATTAATCAAGGCAATCGTATTTTGATTTTGTTTCATTTATGCTGCTGCAGTGAGCATAAAAAGATACTTAAAGTGATTGTTGGGTACCGAGCTCATTTTGTCACGTTAACATTTTGATTCAAAATATAATTCAAGCTTTTAGTGTATTTTACCTCTATATATTATTTATGATTAGATTACCACTATTGGATACAGTAATCACGAACTTATCACTAACAAACATGTTGTACTCCCTAAAAAAATTGTCATATTACACCCCTACCTCCCCATAACGACCACCTCTCCACAATGGCCACTTTTTTCTGTCCCCATGGTGGCCACTGTGGAGAGGTTCAATTGTATGCAGTTTTTCCGTAAGGTTGTGCAAAGGGTATTTTGTCTCCATTTCAAGTGAAACTTAGTACAAGCATCAAATTTGTTGCAAAAGTACGAAGCAAGTTAAAAATGTATTTGCCATTTGTACATATTCCATAGAACACCTTGCCTACCCCCTCCCCCCAGAAAAAAATTTTGTGTACCTTTGTTTTTCATTTCTCCTAGGTATTACAGTCCTCCCAAGACAAATTAAAAACAACGCTTATGCATGGGGGCAAACAAGGTGTACTGTGGTATATGTGCAGATCATGAATGACACTACCATAAGGATCAACATGACTTGCTGCCGTTGTTGTTGATGTTCAAACAAAAAACAATCTATTTCTAGTTAAATGAAACTTTCAGACGTGGTTGCATTTTGTATCCGGGCTTGCAGGGAGAGGATTAATCTGCAAGTTACTTTCTATTTCTTCAACTGCTTAATACACGTTGGTGTACTTAACAGCGGAACTTCTAAGCTTCATGTTGTAACCTGTAGATTTTTTCCCTTCATAAAGCATGATTGAAATATGCCTTTCTAATCCAGGAATCCAGTGAGGCGGACTCAAACACAGTGCCTTTCGTAATCGCTGAAAGTCACTGCCCAATCTTGCATTTCTAATAGGAGCACAGGCAAGCAATGTTTGGTGTTGATTTCCATACTTCACAACATTCTTGACCAGGTAAATAAGATAATCAGTATCGTTACTTTTTCGGAAGCCACAGACTTGACAAAAAAATGTTGTATCCTCCACAGATGACTTAGGGGCAATAAAGATCTTATTGTAGTCTTGAGATAATTATCAGAGATGGTCCAACATAAAGATACACTTTTGCTCTTCACTTCTGTTAGCTGGTAAATTCCATGTCGCAGACTGTGATAATATTGTGATCCATGATGTAAAATGACTGCTGCTGTTCTTGTGATGATTATCGCCATTATCCACAACAGAATGCTCCATAGTAGTTTGTGAATACATCAGTTACATGTAACAATGAAAGGAGCAAGGAGCAAATCTCCAACTTTATCAGAACAAAGCATAAATTTATTGCAAGGACATATCTCTAAACTGGGAATGCATCTTTCCAATTCTGCATACCCTTGAGACATTGCAGCAAGAACAAAGTTCTTAATTTTTTCCCAGCCAAACTGAGAATACAAGAGTTCTGATTCAAAAAATCAACAGTTCTTTGAGTGAATGTCCATTTTCAATGATAAAGCTATTTACACTCAATACGAAGCCAGGTGTAACAAAATATACATTGTTGTCAATGCAAAGCTAAAAGAGAGAAAAGTTTAGTAATGGCCCTTTTTCCCATAAGGACATCATGTAATATAGAGTAAATCGGTAGATTAATAGAGAAACTCAACCTCTTGAGATGTTGTTTAACGATGCTCATAAAGCCTAATCTGCCTCATCAATGACACCAAACTCATAGTCAGGTAAAAGAATAATATTGTGGTATTCAAGAAACAGCTTATTCAGAATTTTAATTTTTCTTTTCCCAAAGTAGACTGTAAAAAGCATGTAAGTAACCCCAAGTGTTCTTACTGTTAAAAATATTTATCTATATCCTGTACAGATATGTTTTTTTTCTTTTATTATGATTTACCTCTTTATTCTTCAAAAAACAAAATACTACAGAAAACCTTGCAAGTCTTTTTAAGCATGTAATTTTAAAGACAACACTAGCTGTTTAATAATCGCAACAGAACAGAGTCAACCACACTGATGATTTAAAGGAAAACGATCATACAGACTGTAATTAGCTCACAAAAAGAACTGAGAAAAGCCACATGGGAACAATAACGCAGGCTAAGATGGGTGCAAAATTATTAGTGGCAATTGTGAAGAATACTCCCCATAAAATCTGCCGGCCAACTTAAGACTGACTGTTGACCAACAGTTGCCAAGAAGCTGGCTGACATTCGGCCATCAAACAAGTCACTAACAATTGCTAATTGTTTTTAGCAAAGATCTAGGCTAGATTTCCACCATCTGTGGGTGAACTGCTGGGAAGGAGGTGGTAAGCTATCAGTAAATGTTAAACCTAAACTGCAATGGAAATGCGAAGAGGGTGGCAAGAGAACAAGTTACTCTTAAAGTCACCAAAATGAATGCCCAAACTATTGCCAGCAAAACTGAAAAAAAGGCAAAAATATTTGCAAACATCTTGAACTGAAATTGTTGTTTGCTAAGTATAACAGAGTAATTCATTTCGAGGCATGCTTTATTGTTTCTGCTCGCAAACTTGTTAATTTTTCTCCTTAAATCTTTTTTAAACAAGTGGAAAGAATAGAGCACAAGTTCAACGTGGTGTTGTTGATATGTTGACCAATCTTTCAGCTGTCAACTGTTGACCAACTGCTGATCAACAGTCAGCTGAAAGATTTTAAGGGGAGCTGTTCTTCACAATGACCAAGATAAAAATGTTGTAAATTAATACAAAAACCAAATTGCTTGTCAGGAAATCTGATCTGTTGTGATAAAATATCTGTTATCACAATGCATTTTTATTGAACAAGGAAATGATCAGGATCCAAAAGAAGCAAAAATAAAATCATTATTTAATTGGAGCTAATAAACCTTTCTTCCTCTTTCCGCCCACTCAGTTATGATAATACATCACAAATACAACAAAATGAAACAAAGACGGCTTTTCATAATTGGGATAAAAAGTGTTTCTTAGCTTCACCAGAAATCAGAACAGTAGGTGGGAAACCACTATATAAACAAACTGACTTGCAGCTTTTAGATTGCAAGAGTGGCTTAAGTGTCCTTATCAATAACACAGGGAATATCAAGGGACAATAACAAACAAAGCCTACAGCTGTAATTCAAGATTTAGGAGGTTTCTTTCATTATTTTTGTCTTAAAAAATTTTATTTGTTCCTTTACTCATTTCTTTGAACAGATTTTCCCCCAATCCATCTTGAAACAATTTAGTGATCTACTTCTTTAAAACATGGACTTCAAGCATGTCAAAACCCTCTGGATCAAAAGAATATGGTTTTCGTTTCATTCATTTCATAGATACAGATCCCAAAATGTTTAGTACAAAAATTGTAGAATCTTGGAAGAAAGCCAAAGTATAAAAATATTAGCAACCCTCCTAGCTCTAAGAAACAAAGGGAAGACCACAACCTATCTTAAAGAAACTTTCCCACATACCATAACAAGTCACTCTAGCTTTGTACAGGATTTGCTATAAATTTAATCGCACGTTCTTATTTTTTCAAACAGTAGGGTTGTCGAGTTGTAGTTGACAGTGTTCCTTTAAATGCAGCATTTTATTAGAAACCAATGTAAGCACACAGTTTACAACAATAACATTCTAAGAGGTAATCTTAATTATTGAATTATTACAATAATCTTCAACCATGTGTACATACTGTTTTCTGCTCTCCACTTGAAAAAGGAGATGATCTTTCCCTGCAATAACAAAAATATGCAATATTCCTAGTGTCAATCTAAGACCTTTAATGTCTGAAACAACAACAATAAAAAAAAAATTTTACCAGCAAACCTTCCAACAATGTAGTAGGTACAATGTAGACCATGCGAAACTAGCAAGTAAGTAAGTAAGAAGGTAAGGAAGGAAGGAAGTAACAGGATGCAAAGAAAGTCAGTTTTACAGCCTGCCATTCGGGCAAGCGGCAGCTAGCATGTACTAGCCCACAAGTCATTTCACCTAGCCCCAAGACCCTTTTGACTAGCAGGATTGATTACAATCTCCTGTAATTTGAATTTCCCCAAAAAACAGTTCTTGCTGGTTGGGCAAGTTAACAACAAAAATCACAAGCCCAATAGGAAAATCCACTAGCCTCGGGCTATCGGACACAACTTTCTTTGCACGCTGAGTAAGTAAGTACAAACGTATGTATGTATTTACATAAGCAAGCACGCAGGTAAGTTAATAAATAAAAATCAAATCAACTTTGTGGTAGAATTTCCAAATACCTATTCCAGACCACATTAAAATTTGCTGATACTGCCCTGATAACCTAGCCCCAGTGAGTAATGACTCCGAAGCAGTGCTGAAATCCTTGTTCCCAAATAGACACAACGAGTTATGAGAAGTGCATATCGAATTACTCTTCAACTGGATTGGGATATCAACACTAATCAAGGCACTGACTCAAATCCTGGAACACTGGTGGAGGCCAAGAACAAGGATTTTGGCACTGTCTCACAGAGAGACTTAACCAGACTTGTAGTTTTATTTGTGTGCAGTCTACCCCTTGCTTCATTCTCCAAAAAATACTTAATGAAACCACAGAGGTATGTGTATTACTTCACTGTAAAGTCAAACCTCGATTATCCGGACTTGTTTCCCTGAACCCTATTTTTTTCATGAATATTAATAAGATGAGATATTCAAAAATTAAAATGATTAAAAGTTCATTACTCCTTCCAAACATGTGTTTAAAACACTGTTTTTAATCTGTTTCAAACATGAACACTTGAAACAGCAACTTTTCATTTGAAAATACGTAATATATACAGACCGTACATAAATGCAAGTAGGAGTTAATTCCCAATTAAACTTTGTTTTCTTTATTCCCTATGTTTACATTATTGTCTCTTTAATATTCACGTTTTCGATTATCCGGACTCTCAGTATTATCCTGACTATTTACTCACGTCCCAACAAGTCCAGATAATAGAGGTTAGACTGTATCTCTTTGGCGGTAAGAAGAAATATCATAACTTACGCTGCCAACTGGGCTTTGCTTTTTGTCCCAATTGGTATCCTCCGCACCACCACTGAGGAATTTTTTGGTATCATTGTCATATCATCTTTATACTCTAACGAAAGGAGAAATAAACAAGAACTCCTCTGTCAAATTTTAAACATTTTATCATTAACACAAAATGAAAGTGCACTAAAAGAGATGTCTAACTGCATCATTAAAATTGCTCTGGAAGGGCCAAATAATAGAATATCCACACTTAGGGATGAGAGAGACTCGTATTGAGTGTTAAGAAAATTTGGAGGGCAACTGACAATCCTTTAGTGCAAATCGAATGCCTCCCTTGTGTTTCCAAAACTGCCAAGGGTAACCAGATCACCAAGCTCAACTTTTTTCAAAGTAGCCATTTGGCATAAAAATTAGTATTAGTTGACAGAAAAAAAAGGGTACTTTGTGCAATACTGTATGAGAGATATGAAACAAAGAAAACGGTTACCCAACTGTCACAAATATAGGATTTTTGAGGTACACAGGTATTTCGTGCAAACGTTTATCAGCAAGACCAATAAAAGCAACCTGGCTTGGCAAAAAACCACTGAATAACAGATTGGCAGCTTGCGCTGCAATTTTAGTCACCAAAATTGCAGTGTTAGTAATGACCAAGGAAAAAGGGCAGCTTTCTTGCCATTAAGAGTATCAAAATATTTAAACTTTCTTCAGAAAAGCAGCTATACTTCGTTAAAGCAACCTGGTCCAAATATTTCGAAGCAGCTGAGCATTTACAGTGTATACTAACACCTTGTTTACAACAAGGCAAATACTGTCTCAACAATTACTTGATATTTTAAAAGGTGCAAGTTAAGGGACATTCAGAAAATTTACTGTTGGTCAGATATTTTCTCAAATAAAAAAAATATATACTGGTATCTGTGAGCCAACAAATTCGCGAACGGTACAGATCAGAGGAACACATGTACCAGCTATACAAAAAAGTAAGCTTTCATGTATAGATTGTAAGCAGAAAATATTTATTAAAGGCACTGCTTTAATAAGCATGATAATGGTTTAATTTGAGGGGAAAACGCACGTTCTTGAATTGTCAGAGCATGAAAAGAGACACATTTTAAAGCTCGAAAGCCTACGATTTAAGCAAGAAAAGTACTTATGAAAGAAAACCAACAGTAAAACAGTTCAACTTACGTTCTTTCGTTTGGGCATTTGTGACTTCCAGATCGAAATCTGTGTTCTTCGCAAACTTCTTTTGAGCGATGATCGAGTGTTTAAGGTCGGCCAGGGAGATGGAAAGTCCATCAAATGTAATTGTGTCATATTCTAGAGCACTTCGAAACTTATAGTGAATACAAGACATTGAATTTTCAACCAATTTTAGAGCAAAAGCGAGACCTAAGAACCGAATTCTGAACGAACAAATCGAGATTCAGAGACACATGTTTCTTCTCCCGAGAAACGCGCGAAACCGCCTAAATTAAGCAACAAAACTAAAAAAAGACATAAAAGAAACACAAGAAGCCTTGACAAAAAAGAAAAACCCGAAAAAAGTTTGGAAAACCTTTAGAAAAACCCCTTCAGAAAACTAAACGACACAGGATCAAACACGAGAGAGCAGAATCCAAAGAACTTGCACGCACGGCATCATGGGAGTTTTCATACCGGAATATTAACGAAGTATACTCGGTTTGTCGTCGGGAATGTTCGGACCAAAGGGCCAAATATACCCTGAATATATTGATCTTTGGAAATACCGTATCCTTCTTGATCCCGCTGTGTCATTTCCTTGTTGGTTGCAGTTTTTATTCGCTATTTTTCGTCCTTGTCATATCATTTAAACCATTTGGGGAGGTCACTGGAAAATTGAAGTTCCGTGTCTTTGAGAAACGTTGACCGCTGCTCAAGTAATGTTCGCAATTTGCATAAGACGAGCCGTCTGGAGAACGCGCAACCATAATGGACTGTCTTCCCATCCACATCTTTGCATGAGCACTGCGATCTCTTCAAGTAAAATAAAACAAGAGCCGCCAACTGCGAGGATAGGAACCACTAAGTTATTGCTTGTCATGGGCCCTTGTATTTATTTTGGAGGTCGATTAGGGAAGCTTATCGCCGAAGCTCTTGAGGAGTGGAGCATTTTCTCTCCAGAGGATGACGACGACGAAGATGACTGAAGAAGATGACTGCAATTTAGGACATTTAGTGCCGACGAAAGGCAAGAAAATCTGTGTCTTATCTTTGAAAAATTGATTTTAATCCCTTAACTGTTCATTTTTGTTAATTATAATCAGAGATCAGCGGGTTTTAATTGAATTTAAATTAATAATAATTATTAGGGTCGATTCATGCAGCATACACGCCAATAGCCGCGTATAGCCATCACATTTGCCCATCAGAATTTCAAAGACATTTTAAAAAAATCCAGAAGGCAAATGCGACAGCCTTGCATATTTTGCAAGTGAATCCACCTTATATTAGCCATTGATTAGAACAATCAAAATATTATAGTTTGTGGTGAGGGGGGAGGGAGGGTTGGGTTGGGGGGTGGGGAAGGGAGTTGTTGTTTCCAGGTCGTTAAAGTGAAGTGAAATGTTAAATTTTGGACAGAAGCTGAAAATATTTTTCAAAATTATTGAAATTCAAATCATTGCAGACACAATACTGTGAGACTATTATACAATTATCCCAATTTCAGTTAAAATGTTGCGAATATGGATACCCTCTTTTAGACCATAGCCCATAGACATATAGGTATTTTTGGTTTTGGGAGACACAACTTCAGGGTAGATGACTTTTGGGCAACTTGACCGGTTTCCTCCAAACCCCTTTCACCCACAAGAATTAGAAAAAAAGGGGTTCATTCCCAGTCTATGTCAAAAGGAAGCCACACGAGACTTGACAGTATGTGACCTCAAAGCCTACGAAACTGTAGAAAAGCAAAAATCACAACCATGCCTCTGCGATTTGAAAGCCAATGATGGATCTTTGTCATATGATAAAAATAGTGTAGTACACGTACACAGGATCAGAATGGACTGCAGAGGAAGGTGAAGAGTGGGAAGGTCCAGGTAATTTGCAATTTGTAGTTGTTCTGAATGAAATGGCTAGAGATGGACCTAAAAATTTCATCCTTGAATAAAAGAAATCCACCAAATTTTATTTATTATGTTGCTACTATTGTTTGTGAAAATCAGAAAGATGGCAGTCCTTTTATTGAAGATGGTACAAATATAATCCAGAGGTGTGTGTGTTCCTAAAGATTTTAATAATACTTGAAATTGAGATACAATAAACACCCTGAATAAAGTATTACTGTGGAATACTTGCGATTAGTGCTTTTTTCAAAGTTGGTGTCACAAGCTTTAAAGTCTCATGTGACTCATTTAACTGGTGAATCCTAGTATTGTAAATCAAACTTAAGTTACAGGTGAGACTTATTTAATTTTCCATTTAAAAATAACTATTGATTTCTCTCTCCTTTTATGTAACAATAACAATATTGTTACGATATTGTTATTATTTTCTAGATTAAGCCATTACATGACCCAAATTGTCATCCCTCCTTGAAACCAATCCAAGAATTCACATTCAAGGCTGGGGTGGGGGGGGGGTACTGCCATATATGGGCTATATGGGTATGTGCCGCTGTGAAGGGTATGGTTTTCAAGCAGTTTACTCTAGGATAGGGTATATAAATCAGAGCGTTTGGGTCTAGAATAGGGTATCATTTTTCAGGAAACTGATCAGTTGGTTGAAGATTTTATCTAGACTGGGGAAACAGCTACTCTAGGATAGGGGGATTTTGAAAGTTTACTCTAGTATAGGGTAGCAAAATTCAGCTGAACTAGCTCTGGTATAGGTCAAGGGTTCCAGGGTCCCAACGGCACATCCCCACCCAGAAATTCCTAAAGTGCCCCCCCCGGGATTCAAGGTCACATTCCCAGTGTTTAAGACTGAAATAAAACAATATTTGTTTAAGTCTTTATCTCTTGATAATAATCTGTTTTCTCTTTATTTGATAGGAATCAGCTTTCAGTTACCACTGAAGATCAAAGAGAATGGTGCTACTCTATTAGAAGCATTTTTGGATATTCTTTTACCAAAAATACTGTCTTCTTTTACTAAGTACATTTTTGACACTTTTTTTTCGCAAGATTATGATAATTTTTTTATCGTTGGGGATAGAATTTTATATAAATTCTAGAAAAGACTCTTTGAATACATTCAAATATTTTTATAGATAATTATCAGTATAATTTTCTGGCACTTGTTCGTTGCCAATAAGAATGTCTTTAGAAGTACTGTGCATACAATTCTCATCTTTTGTTTTCTCAGTCTGATGTTTTATCATCATAGAACACAATAACTTTTATAGAAAATGGTTTAGATGGATTTTGTAATTTTTTTGAACAGTTTGTTATATTTTTTAGCATCATCCCTTTTCATCATAACACAATATTTTTAGATATAGGCCTAGCCCTTGTATTTGTTAAAAGGTTAAAAAAAGCAATCTAGCAGCTTATTTTTAACCTCCATAGAATGCGTTTCTGTGAGAGTTTGCAAGAAAGTTGGATGAAGGTGACACTGTGTTTTGAAAATAGGTTTGGTACCATATGTAATAATATTATTTCAAGTTAGGAAAATGTTACCAGTGGTTTATGATATTTAAATGTTAAAATTCATTTACAAGTCACTAATATTAACCATGCAGTAACCAAGGGGAAAACAAAAACTGAAAGATCTTGTATTTGGCGGAACACTTGCGCGAATCAGGTACTGTTGAGAGGCCACATACATGTATTTGGACGGGTCTTTGTATCATACGATTTGCTGGGCTACGTTCTGGTGAACCTTGTATAAAACTAATATCCATTTGGGGGTGGGGGAAGGGGAGGGGAGGTTTGGGTTCAGGCAAATTTTATGTTACTTCAATAAAAATGTTGTAAAGTCAACTCTCTGCTCAGACACCTTAATAAGATGGACACCCCGCAAACACGTTTTACCTAGAGTTGGTCCCTGCCTTTCTTTACTCATTTTTGGTTGACTCTCTTTAAGACAGACATCTTCCTGAGATGGACACTGAGTGCCGGTTTCCAAAGGTGTCTGTCAACTGTATAAAGAAATTCTCTCAAGATGTGAACCTCAGAAAATGTAAATCTCCACCCCACCCCTCCCTCCAACCTTCCAGAGCTGTATTCTCTCATTACAGAGAAACAGTTAAACGGTCATCACAAATCCCTCTTGTACCACAAGTGAGTGTAGCCTACTGCAAAGCCGTTTTTTTGTTGTCACGCAATGTTCCTCCCCAGAGGACAAGTATTGCATTGCGTGACAACACAGGACGGCTGTGTAGCAGACTACTAGTGAGTGGAGATGTATATAGACCAGTAGTGTTTATTATGATAGCCAGTTATAGTGATATTTCGCATTATGTCACATAGTGATATTGATGTGCCAACTAGGACTTAATTGGCTCTTGAGACAACAGGTTCTTTTGTTTCAGTGGTTGGTACATTTCATTTTGGTACAATGTTTACAAACAAGAATACGGCTGTCATGATGAAAAGGAAATCTTAAAAAAATAATCTGATGACCTTATCATGCCAAATGTAACTAAAGAGGAATATGTCAGATTATCCTGATAATAGTGATGTCAAACCGGAAATGAGGGTCAATTCTAAGCTCCTCCTCAGCTCTCTAGTGAACAGCATCTCTATTGTCTCGATTTCCGGCAATTCCGGTTTTTTCGCGCCTTTGTCGCGTGAAGGAAACTGGACGCGATTTTTATTCCTCACCCCAGTCCACATGGTCGACGCAATCTCAAAAATAAATTCGTTTGTGACGGAGTGAAACTGTGGGCAATCTGTTGTTGGATTGGCGATAAAGATTTCCTTGACGTCTTTTGCGTCGGAGTTCTAATGGTAAACATAGATTTATGGGATCAATCACTTCTGACTTTGCATATTAAGGCACCAGTTATTTTGTTGACGTGAGATCGAGGAAGACTCTTGAACGAAGCCTGTCAAATAGCAGTGTGTTGCTTTGTCAATTTCTTGATATCAACTGTTCTAAATGATATTCTTCTGAACGTTATTGCATATGTAGAAATCTTTGTTTGTAAAACCTCTTCTTCTGGGAATCTTGACACAACGGAGACCAACGCAAAGAGATGTGTCTTAACTCGTAAACGGCATGTCTGCTAGACAAAATTTAAGTGCCTTCCGCTCGATCAACTGTACATTTTGTATCTTCAAGTACTTTAGCGGTGAATGGTTCGCACCGCGAGCTCTCTGTTGTTAAGATTTGCGGTTCCGACTTATGGCTGGATTGTAAATTGAGTATGTCTGTGGACACCATAACCATTGGGGAGACGGAAGAAGCTGTTGGATCACGGCGAAAGTCATGCACGACTGATGGATTCGTTGTCCCGTCTGGGGAGGTCGATTGCGACCTGCCCGTTCAACGAGAAGATCCGGCGTTGCACAAGTAAGTATCATGTTTATTCCTTGTTGTATTAAAGATAAGCTCACCCGCAATTTGACCTGGGTTTAATATTTCCCTATCTCGGATTTTAACGGAAAACGGAACCGTTTTAACTTCAGATTGTTCCCTCTCTATACAGGAGAAATAAAGATAAAAATAGTTCTTTAGTGAATGGAATCGACGACAAGTTTTCAGGAGACCAGAGGCGATCGTAAGTAAAATTGGCATTTGCTGTCAGAGTGATTAGCTTCATTTTATTTTGAAAAGAATAACAGCTGCCAAATAGCGATGTTTATAAAATGACTCCCGGCTGTACACTCTTCGGTATGCATCGTCTTTGCTATATGGTTAATGTTTGAGAATATTCGAAACTTTGGTAAAGGTGTCACTGACCTAGTAAATATGGGAAAACAATTAAACTTTAATGACTTCCTAATACAACAAGAGAAAAGATGCTGTTATGTTTTCGATTTTTTTATGTCTGTGGATTTCATTTCTCATGCAATATAAATAGCAATTTTGTCCCGTGATCACTGTAATTTTAAAAGGCTTCAAATTTCTACCTAGCAAATTATTTATTTAAGCTTCTAATAAGCAATAAACTAAATTAAAATTGGTACATTCAGCCACGGATTCATTCGGAAGATTACTTGTGGTGCTTATATCATAAAGTGTAAAAATAAAAATGAAAATTGTTTTTAACAGAGCTGTAAATCCTTTCCGTTCTTAAAATATCACTTGCAGTAATAAAAGACCTTCCTTGTAATTTTTTCAGTTACTATGAATAATTCCATATTTCATGAAAATATCTTTGTCAGGTTGCTATGTATATAATTTAAAATTCTAATGTGTCATTTCAAAAGTTGATGTCAATATCTATGGTTTAGGTATCTTATCAAGTCTAAAATAAAAGATTAATCCTCCAGAAGCATATAAGCATTGGATTGTAAATTTCTTTGAAAAATATTCTAAGATCTCTAAAAAAAACCTGGTAAATAGTTACATTTAAAATAATGATGAATTCATCAGTTTTGTTGCAAATTAAAAGTTCCAATGTGTACTGGTAATTTCCATTTTGCATTCTAGCTATTTATTGATAGTGATTGGTTTTGACAGAGCTTAAAAGTGCTGATTATTATAACATGGAAGTTTGATTGAAGTACTTGGGAAAAAACAAAAAATTAATGCAATCGCAAAAAATTCTTCTTGTACATTGTGTGTGTTTGTAGTTAGTTATATGATATTTTGTTACATTCCTACTCTCTGATAATATTTAAAGAAAAAGTTACATAATGCAACCCATATTCAATATACTGGTACAAAAAAAATTGAAATTGATAGATATTTATGCATGTATGACAGTAAAATTTATCAGTTGACTAATTCTTGGATGTAAAATACTTGCAACTAGGAATTTTTCTTCTATTTTTATAAATGAAGAGATAATCTGCTTTGATAGTACAGTTATGTCCCCTCAAAGGTTAAAATGATACAAAATTATCATTGCCATAGTGATGAAATTCGTTGCGTCACTTTTAAAGGATGCTGGATTCAAGGACATTCTCTTCTGATATTTGCTCGTAGTTATCGCCAGGCTACTGATCGGTCTTCCAAGGATAGGGTTTCTACTGTGTCAACAATAATATTTTAACAGATTGTTTTTATTGTGCTCCTAACAATCGTCCGAAATTCAAATTGTAAGTGTGTTTCGTTTAGTATTTGCTTTCATAATCAAAACTTAAAATAATTATCGTTTATGTAATGTGAAATATACGAAGCTGTGTCTGCTTAAGGAAGTGTTACCGTAAGTTGGCATCATGATGTTAACAAATATGTTTGTTTCTGTAAAGTATAAATGTAGTTAGTGAGATCATTTACCTGGCAAGAACATGTTAATATCATGTTAAAAGCATCTTACGGTTCCTATATTTCTTTAGAAATATTTCACCCAGATGCAGTGTCTTTGCCCAAATGTAAAGTGAATAGTATGATATAAGATAATACTGCTTAGAATTTTCCTTTCTATATTTTAAGTGTTGTGTACAGAATTTTGTGGAACAGTCTTGATAAGACAGGGAGGTCTTTGTTGTGGGTTAACTGCATGCAAATGAATTTTTCCGCTTAGTTTCTGTCAACTGACCATCAAGTACCTCACCATGGTCACTCCAACCAAACTTTGCTGCTGTTAATGGCTGCACGTCAAGAAATATTTTTTTTATTGACAAATCATTCAGCATTTTCACTTCTGAGACCCTGTTGAGGTGAAAATTTGACGAGCAATATTGCCCTTGGGTTGAAATTGCAACAGTTACAAAGACTGGGACAAGCACAATAGTCAAATACCAACAGAGACAGCTTTCTTCTCAAAGTGTAAAACAACAGGTTTTGAAATGCAGATAAGGGACATTCATTCCCCTCCCCTGCCTTTGAGCAGGGGGGAGGGGATTTGTTGTCTCCTATTGTAAAGGGAATGTGTTTTGGGGAAATAATAGACAAGCCGAGGCAGAACTGTTGGCCAAAATGTTTTGTATTAAATGCAAAACCAAACAACATACTTTTGTAACTTTTGCAGCACCTTTTGAAAATTATCAGATTAGGGACCCCTTAAAGCAAGGTGTGCAAAGAAAGGCATGTTGGGTAGCCTTAAGGGCTGGTGAATTTGGCCATTGTATTAGTGAATTCTGTTCTTAACTTGCCCAATGCACAAAAGAAATAAATGGTAAAAAAGATCATTTAGTTATTTTACACATTCTCACACATTCTTCCTTTTTTTACAGGCCACAAAAACCACATCCTTTGCGCAGTCCAGTAAATAAATATTCATCACTAATAAGGGCACAAACTATGTCACCTGTGTTAGACAATGTTGACAAGCCTATAACAGCCAAGACATCCAAGAACTTTTCCAAGGCTCCTTTGAAGCTTAAGTTAGCTTTATCACCTAGAGGTATGTTTAGTTTCCTGAGAATCTTAATGTTTTGTCCACCTCAGGAAACACATAGAGATTCTTTCAATTAAAACAAAATTAATGTGGTTCGATGTAATCTAGGGAGAATTAACCTCAAACCAACGCTTGCCCCTTCTTCCATTGTGTGAGGCATCCCCTTGCCTTTAGTAGGGACACCTCTTGACCCTTATATGCAGTCACTTGCTTGAAGTACTTTCGCAAAGTGTCTTTTGCTTCCGCTGTGTTGCTTGCTTGCCATTTTAGTATGTTTTCTTCCGACTCTCCCTACCTTTTTAGATGAAGGTCTGCTAAGCATTAGTAAATAATGGTAATAGGATTGAGTGTAGTCCAATCTGGTCTGTAATCATACGAGTGATAAACAAAATCGCGGGAGTCCGATTTGTTTAATCACAAGTATGATTACAGACCGAATTGGACGACGTGAAGTTCTGTTACCAATATTAACAGTGTTCTCCTTATCAGGCGGTAACCAGTAAAATTTACCGCCTGAAGCAACACTTCTTACCGCCTGCAACTGCTTAAAGGTTTACCAAAATAAAATAATTTTTTAAAAAAAAAAATATGCGAGTTGTGATCCGATCCGATCCTCACAAGAAAATGAATGAATATGTGGAAAAGAATAGCTACCTAAGTACAAAACGTACAGCCCAAAAATAATGCACGTTCAGGAACTAATAATTCCCATGTTTTCTTGTGGGCAGAAATTCAACGCCTTTGGTTTGTTTTGCCGAGACTATGGTATTGTACTATGAAATGATCCAAATAATCTAAATGTTCGAAACTACAGATCGTTTTGTTAAACAAACGCCTCACACGCTTTATCTAACTTTGGAAAAGCTAAACGATTGAAGTGTTCACTTTGCACAAAAAGCAGAGAAAGCTGTTCGCTTTCCCAGGCAACTTTTTACTTGTGTACTTTCATGATTACCTTTTGCTGCCACAGAGTGAATTAGTATCAACGCTACAAAACGGTGTTGTCACAAAAAGGCAACAAACACTACAAAGATCTTTCAGGTTAACACTTATAAAGAACTTCATGCGCCTTCTTGAGGCTTGCGGTAATTTTCTAGCTTCTTGCGGTGAAGATTTTTGACTTCTTTCGTTTCAAAGTCCTTGCGGGTAAACCACAAAGGGTCCTCAAAAATACGGCACTTTCACTTCTTGCGGTGGCTTGCATGTTCTTGCGGCGCAGCAACTTCTTACGCCACTTTTTGCGCGTGCATAATTTTGGTTCTGTACTAGTACTGTATATGCAGCTTTCCTTTTTAGGGACATGCATTTTGGAAACATAGTAAAATTATTGGAATCAAACGTTTTAATTTGTTTTCTAAAGATAACGACAGCAGATTTGCATAAAATAGGTCTTAAAATATGGGAATAAAAAATTTCCCAGTGAAGGCGGGTCCATGTCCCTCACTCCACTGTCCCCCCTCCCCCCCTCGTAGAAAAGTATATATTTTCCATGAATGGTCCTTTACCTGCTGAGCTAAAATTTAGGGAGAACACTGTATTAATCATAACTATAACAAAATTTGTGATATTTTAGACTGTTTTAAATCAAAACACATGAAATTCCAAGAGTTTTTTGCTAGCAGTGAAAAAAAAAGCCGTTAAAGTCCACGTATGCGATGGCGCATACTGTCCAATTACTTAGCGTGACGCAAGCTGTCCTATTACACTGTCCTGTTAGTTCTGAAATCGGGACAGTTGATAGCCAATCAAATTTGAGAATTTTGTTATTGTTATGATACTTAATTGATACTCCATAGAGCAGTTCTGTGTGATGGTACCTGGTGGGGGCCTCTCACTGGGTTGCCATGGATACTGCCTTCCTTGTGCTAGAGCATTGCCTGGCTGCACCAAGTCCTAAGTCCATCCCGATCACCTGCTCCCAAACTCATGTATTAGTGATTGTAAATTACATTGTAGATTCCCAAGGTACTACCCTATTAGTACATAATTTTGCAATTTTGGTGAGACAGTATTTTGCAGGGTTTCATTGTCAGGATTTAAATAAGAAAATATGAAAAAAGAACATAAACTTTAACAATTCAAGCATTCTCAATTTCATTATATATTTTTCAAAAAGTCTAAACTTTTTAAAATTCTAGATAAAGTGGAACAAGCAAAATGCATAATTATTTTTGGTACGAATCTAGTGATTCAGAGGAAGATGATAGCTAGATTTTCTACTCCATATGTGGTATTAAATTTCGTGAGGATTTTTAGTGCAAAATTAAGTACCAATAAGGTGGTCATTCAGTGACATGACTTTTGTTCTAAACGAACAGAGATTTTGCAATGTTGGCTACTTAGAGACTTTCCGTTATTCTGTCCTTATTTTGCCAGTCAAATTATTGAATTGGTGGGTGGAATGAGGTAAATGACACAAAATATATTAATTTAAAAATTCACCATTGGATTCATGAACACATGAAATCCTACAATGTTGCCATAAAAAAAAACCTATTTAGTACTGTTTCTTTTTAAGGGATTTTACAAAAAGGTTTGGGAATTTTTTGTCCTAAAATTGACTTGGACTGCTATTTTATCGAAAGGATTAAACATGCCTTGTTTAAATTTACATCTCAATCATGTGTGGTCACGTTTTTCAGGTTGTTCAATAATAATAGTTATCTTTCATCAAGATATATTTATACATGTAATTCGCACAGCATGAATGTTTATCTAAGAAATTGATACGTTATTTTGGTGACATACTGTACCTTGTTCCTGAACATAGTGTGAAGAACTTTCATTGCAAGTTCAAAGTTGTGAGTCACATGGTCAGGAAAATGTTTCTCACATGATATTAATAAAGAACCAACAAGACACTCTCAATGCAAATTTCTGACAGTAATTTGCCACATAGGAAATTTCATGGATAATTTTCCTCCTGCTATTTTACTTTAGCACATAAATGAAAAAAATCAAAACAAAACACCTAAAATTCTATCCAGCTGTTCAGTGCTCAATCAAGGAATATTATGGACATTTCTCAAAGGACTCCCAAAAATATTTTTTACGGTATGTATATGCTATATGTTCTGTGTTAGATCATTCAAGGCATAAAACTAGACTCAGTCTAAGGTATCTATAAGAGACTTTTCAATAGCTAATGGACTGGGCATTTTTAAGTTTGTTTTTATAATATTAATGTTAAAAAGTGCTCAGGCCAGTTTCAGACAAAATATGTCAGGAATTAAAGCGCTTCATCATTGGTCCATACTAGAAATTGCAGCTGTTAAGCTAGAATCAAATGTTAACAGTACGCACGTATACATGTATGATCATGTTATTTAAAAATGTGCACATGATGAATTTAGATGAACTTGATTTCAATAATTGTGTGGTCCTTTTTTGTTATGTTCAAGAAGTCTCAGTAAAACATATCCGGAATGCTTTGTAGAATTTTCCTCTTTACCAGTGACATTTCTGAAACTGATTTTTTTATACTGGAGGTCAGTGTATAATGCACTGAACAAAAAACTTTACCAAAGGTCACATTCTTTCTGTTTTGGGTCTTGTTTCCTTTACAAGAAGTTGTACACATAATGATATATAACGAGCGTGAAATTAGTGGAGTCACAACACTGGCTGTTTAAAATTACAAATCTAGTTAAAATAACTTTTACTCTTATTGTACAAACTAACCATTGAAACTGTAAGGTTAATACAGTGAAAATGCCACCCTTCTTGTTACAGTCATTTATGATGATGTTTAGCTGTCTAGATCAGCTCAACCTACTAGCCCTTAGATAGAATGAACATTTTAACCTTTAAGCCCCACCATCCACGTATAAATTCTGCAAACTGACCTCTAGACATTTCCTTAAAGAATGATCGTAATATTAATTCTCATAACCTAATCTCTTGACAATGTGAGGATATCATTTGGAGAAAATTGATGTTGGTCACTTTATATGCTAACTAAATGAAGGGAAAGCAAGGGTGACACAGTGGTGAAAGCACTCGCCTCCCATCAATGTGGCCTGGTTTCAAATCCCGGCATCGACGCCATATGTGGGTTGAGTTTGTTGTCAGTTCTCTCCTTTGCTCTGAGAGGTTTTTCTCCTGGCACTCTCAACAGTGTTCCTCTCTCCTCATGAACTAACATTTCCAAATTCCACTTTGACCAGGAATGAGGTAGACGAATAACCACTAAGTGGATGTGCTACAGTTAAATTGTATCATATATTGTTGGTATGGTTACCTCTGGTTGACTGTCTGTGGTCTCTTCTTTGTTAGGTGCAGCTTGGAACTTGGAAGATGATGAAGAGAATGTTACAGCTGCAAGTGGTAGTACAGATGGAGCTCCTTTCGGATACACTTCGGGAGGGCTTTATTATTCCACAGCTATTCATCTACAAACATTGCAGACGTTGGTAAGAATTAACTGCATTTTTACAGCTATGGAAAAGCACATGATTGCTATAGCTATTCATGCTTGACGTGTTTATAAGTGGTGGAAAAAAGTAAGATTTGTGCTCATCTGTAACTATTGAACCAAGCCCACCAAAAAGTTCACCCTGTTTGTATTATTTTATTTTTTATGTTTTCTGAAACCACACACTTTAATGTTGTTTTTGACAGGGAAATGAGGAGGAAAACATTTCTCCATTAGAGACAGAGAAGAAGCAAAGGTAACAATATTATTTAACATAATTTATGTGGGGTACAAAAAAGTTGATTCATTCTGCATGCCAAGTTTAACTTGGTCTCAAGATCATAGTAAACCATAGTAGAACTTTGCTATGTATATGTCGCAGGTCAAAATTGAATCCAGGTTAAAATTTTTTAACCTAGGTTGATTCTCAATTTTCTTTATGTACTACACCTGATTATTCATGAGTTTGGGCTAGGAGACAAAGGAAATTGAAAATCAACCCATAGGTTAAAAACTTTCAACCTCAATATAATTTTGACCTGTAACATTATACCTGCCAACTCTCACGCCTGCGGGTTGAAAACTTCGATCTCACGCCCGCTCACGCCTGCGGACCAATTTCTCACGCCTGATTGAAAAATGTGAGTTGTTGTCGTCTTGCTGGACACAATTTCCAAAAATATGTTAACTCAGACCCATGTAACAAACGAAAACCATGTGTAAAATGAATAAATGACAATACCTTCCTCACGATCTCTGATTTTGTGGATAGGCGTTTTCTCGATAACTTCGCCTTCGGCAGACTTCGGACGTCTTCGGCAGACTTCGGACGTCTTCGGAAGACTTCGGACTTCTTCGGGAATCTTCGGAAATGATCGTGTCGTTTTCAAAAATCCCAGCACTCCCAGGATAAAAATCTCACGCCTACATCTCAGAAAAAGTTGGCAGGTATATAACATATACATTTAAGTGTTGGTAAATAATTGTGAATGTATTGGTTTTGTTAGGAGATAACAGTCATAGGTTGATTAACTGATTGATTGTCTAGGATATTGATAATATCAAAGAAATTTAAGATAATATCTACATAATTAAAGTAAAGGAAGAAACTGATTAGTATTGCAGTGAATTTGAAGTTCAACTACACTGAAGACTTAAATGTATTTGATACTTTGTTTTACAGTGGCGTGAAGGAAACAAGAATTAGCAAGCTTGCACGTCGGTTAAGCCAGAGAAGAGATAGAGGGAGTATGAGGTTAGACGAGGGAGTTGCATGCAAATTTTGTTTTGTGCATGTGTGTTTTTCATACTGCTTCGCTATTTATACAATGTTCATCTACTATTTAAACTCTTTTTCCATCTCTGCTCTTGTGTATTCTAATCATAAAAATCTTTAACTAAATAGCTTCCTCTATGAAAACCAATTCGCTTCTCAGCTCATCACAGTCTTTTATCAGGGGTTCACATTACCTGTTTCATTGATGAATGTTATGATAAGTAAGCAACCTACTTTGGTTTGTTTTTCTCCACTTACAGAGGACCCATTTTTTTTCTTCATTAGGAATCAAGGAAAATCACACAGTTTAGAAGATTTAGCATCACCAGGAAGTTTACACGGAGGTAGCAAATCACCAAGGTTGCAACGTACCATGTCAGTCAACCAGCGCTCCTCTCCTCGCTCACGGTTTTCTGTCCAAGAAAATAGATTCAGTTTCAATAACAGAGGTAAGTCTCTGAAAGAACTGAGCTTTAGAGAAAGTAAGTTACATGCAATTGAATGACCAATTTTACTTTAAGGGGCGTACTTAATCAAAAATCAATATTACTTCTCAAATCTAAAACGGGCATGTATATGGCCTTTCATATTGTATCATCTGCATCCAAGCTATCAATGACCTTGGAAACCATGGTATAATATTATCATGTGTGGTAATTATCATAGCCTGGGGAAACATCCGCCGTCTCTCCCACTCCTTGCTGCTATGGACGTCTTACCAGGAGGGTCATCTGCACCTCAGCGACAGAAATTCGAGAAATGAAGTGTTCATGGCTAAAATAATATTTTTTTTAGATTTTAAAGACAAGTCAAAGAAGAGGAAAGAAACCAGTGTTGATGGTAAGTAATTTTTTTATGATGCCTCATTTCTTTTCCTATTTCATGAAAAAAATAATTAATTATTTTTATTATTAATTATTGTGATGTAGAATAAATTCATCTTGGCTAAAGGTACTAGTAAAATAGTAGATAAGTAGTAAAGTATTACTTTTGTCATTCTTTCACAGCTCTAGTGGATGCTATTGTTAGAAAGGAAACTGATGAAATTAGGAATATTTTGGAATCAGAGGATATAGACATCAATGGGTAAGCATAATCAATTTCAACTCATTTGTATATATGAGATTAACAGGTTTCTTTTCTCTACAAAGACAACATTAAAATAATTATTATGGGAGGGAGTTTTTGCTTTACATTACACCTGTATCAATTCACTAATTTAAAACAGTGCATCAAGTAAACTAAGGAAATCTCTCTGAAAATTAGAATCAGAATGCATTATGTCAAATGTCTAACCAATTTGTTGCAAAACGTTAGAAACCATGCACAATCAGTGACAACAGTACACTGTAATTGACACACTTGTCTAAGACATGTTCTATTATTAAAAATTTGATTTGAACATATAGCATTTAATTCTGTTTAAACACCCGTAAATCCCCCAACCCCTGAATTAATGTTGTTTGCAGTCGAAGAAAGACCTGAGAGTTAACAGAGTTGTCATTAAGTGCCGGCAGCAGGCTAAAATTAACGACTACTTGGAGGTTTGAGCCATCTACTTTTTGGGAAAAAAGGGTCAAGTGAGAGAGTGAGAGCCTGAAATTGCCCACAGCACTCAGTTACCAAACCACCTACTTTTATATTCTAGCTGTGTACTTTCAAAAATTAATGAGAACCCTGAGTTTAAAATACAACATTGATTTGGGGGGAGGGGTGGGGGTTACACCAGGGGAGGGGACAAACATTTTCACTATGCAAAGGGGTCCTTTTTTTAAAGTGTCTCAACATTTTTGTCCCTCATTGCAGTTTGGATCTGACTGCATATTACATAGAGTTTGTAAGCTCAACTAACAGGTGAAATAACTAATTGCTGCCCCTTAAAAATGCAGGGTTAATGATGACGGCTTTGCACCCCTTGATGTTGCTGTCATGCTCGGTTACCATCCCATCATAAAAATGCTTTTGTTGTATGGTGCACAGGAAAGCTCCAAATGTAAGTAGGAAGTATTGCCGTCAAGGACTGTTGTAGTCTTTCCCTTTTATTTATTGTCAGTTTTCAATAGGCCATTTCTGAGTTCCTCCGGGCCTCTGTACTGTATCAAAACAAGATTAAGTGCTCAGCCTTTTATATGGAAAGGATTTTTCATTCCATGCTCATTTTCACAAGAAAGGCTGTGCACTTGGCCTTATTTTGAAAGAGGGGGTTTGTGGAACTCGGAAGTGGCGTATTCTCTGTACCTTCATGACGTCTTGTTTGACGAAAGGTTTTATTGCTGCAACTATCTCCCTCAAACGTAATGTTAACTTGCCAAAAATAGTGAATAATGATTTAAATCAATGTCTATTCTGTTTACCTTAGTGATCGCATGAGTGGGTCATATTTTTGTAATACCTTCCCTGACAGGTTACTTTTTTCATTGGCAAATAACATCTTCAGTATTTTTGAACTCTGTTCCTTTCCAATTCTACTCCTGATGTTGAAAAAATAAAATAATATATTACATTGTTTTGCATTCTGTTATGTTGTGTCATGTTGCTCTACATTAAAATGAGAATAGTAGCAATATCTGGGATGATTTTCTTTTTCTGCAACAGTACCAACTAGTTACCTCACAAAGCACATTAACATGTTGTTGAGGGAAGCTGAGCAAAGAGTGGACGATCTTACAACAGCAGTGGTTCATGTCAGTTATACTACATCTTCTGAAGTAAAGGTAACAAAAAACAACATAACACCAGTAGAAACTCTATATAATGAAGGGCCAAGGGGCTCGCAAAATTTGTTTAGTTATTTTGGAGTGTTTTTTTTTTCATATATTTCACTATTACTGGGCTAAAGAAAATTGTTTGTTATACTGAGGACTTCCTCAGGGGTTTCAATTAAAATTGAAGTCGCCAGCAGGTTTGACTAGAGTAACTGACTAAATCATCATAGCGCTGTTATTTTGAAACTTCAAAGCCCTAAAATGCGATTTCCAGCGTGCTGGACAAACAAGTGTGTTTTTCATTCAAGAAAATGTAGCTTTCATTCAAGTTTCGATTTATCAGCCACCCAATCAAATCGTTCAAGCAATTAACAAATGACAATAATTCACTTACGTACATTTGCACATAAACAAATTCTGGGTGAATCTATATAGAAACATGTCAATAATTGACTGAAATATGTCGTTCACATGACCAATTAACTAAAGCATACCATAAATCCAGTGGTTCTGTGTGAATTAGAAAACACATAATTACGTTTTCACTGAAATTTTATGATATATTTTTTTGTTTAAGACATTATTAAACTTTATACTCACCTCTTCTTTTGCGATAAAAGTAACCGTTGTACCTGAGCAAAGTAGCCAACGCATGATTTATTTGGTCATCATCGGTGCTTACGGCAAGCTCTGCTTCTCTATGTAGCGGTTTGTCATATCAAGGTTCCACTGTATGCATGTTATTGTGCTCTCTCAAAAACAGTGTCACGAATGAAATTGTTCAGTTACAACCTAAGCAACAGCAGAGGTGCAAATAATTTTTGAAGGACCTATGTCCGGCTAAGTCACCATTTTTGTTAGATGAAAGTGGAGGGGGACAGGGGGGCGGGAGCCCGGGAGAACAGGGGGCGGGAGGGGTACGGGAGACGGGAGAAGAAAGGGCGGGAAGCGGGATCTCTATGATGGCCGGAAGCGGGAGAGAAATTCCAAAAGGCAACCTTTCGTTAATTGTTACTGCTCATCATCCAGTCAAAGAAACGAACTCAACAACGTTTCTTGACTTCCATTTAACGTTCTCCGAGGCCCTAATGCGAGAAAAGTCAAAAAACGTAAATTCGCACTCGGGATTGAAAAAAGAGCATTACTTCTGGTGAAATTGGAAACCTTTCCAAGTCGGTTACATCATAGGTCACGAGTCCTCATGAATGAGGTGGCGTGACACATGTACATGTGTGTCGACTGTGTAAGTCGTGTCAGTGTCTCGTCTGTTTGACCTGTCTCGCAGGTAATGCACCTATCAATGTAAAGCCGAAGGGGGTGGGGGGGGGGGCATAGGGTGGGGATTTGATTGTCTTTGTTGTCCCTGGGGTAGGGCATTTGACTGATCTTGTTCTCCTGGGGGAGGGGATATTTGAATCTTTCTTCGCCCGACGTGGACATATTTGACTGCCGACTCGCAGTTTCCCGCATCTACGCTTCACGTACGCGCCATACGGTTTGAAAAGATCAGGAAGTCATGGAGGCCCATGAGAGCAAGCGAAGGCTGAGTGGACTTCACTGTTTTGTCTTCAAATTTCGTTTGTTTTAGGGTGTTTTTGATCAATTGAACCTGTTAATATAATGTGGTATCAAAGTAAACGGAAGTAAAGAGAAACCGAGCCGATTTTTGCAAGTACAGTTGATTAGTGTATGGCTCGTTCGCTACAATCACTGATAAAACTGACTTTGTTTGTACCCTTTACTAAGAACGGTATATCTAGACTTACAAAATGTGGACTTTCTCGTAAAAGTTTATGTATTCTACCCAGTGTGACACGGATTATGGTTAAAACGTATAATTGCAGCTGTAACAGGAACATGTATCTTTGGTGATGCAGCAACGTTTATAAAAGATTGCAGAGTTTTATTTGGAGATATTTTTATTGTGCCTTTCTTAGGTTCTGCCTTGGGACTGACAGCAATGTGCAGCCTGGGGTGCGGAAATTTGGTTGCATTTGACTGGAATGATTTGCCCGTGGGCAGGGAATTTGATTGCAAATTTTTGAAAAAAGTCAAATCCCCCCCCTATGCCCTGCCCCCCCCCCGCCGGCATTACATTGATAGGTGCATAAAATGTGGTCAAAGACCATTTTAATCGGTCTAAGTATTTTTCGGTGTAGTGTGGAAAAATCCGTACATGGAAGACCTTCCTAGGAGCTCGCTCCGTACGATTGTAGTTTGCAAAACACTAAAG
Source organism: Porites lobata (assembly GCA_942486035.1). Taxonomy (NCBI): domain Eukaryota; kingdom Metazoa; phylum Cnidaria; class Anthozoa; order Scleractinia; family Poritidae; genus Porites; species Porites lobata. Next base: position 141,905 of record CALNXK010000107.1, on the reverse strand, counting down.
ACTTTACGGCGTGGTGCAAACTTGTGTCCAGGGAATGCAAATTCACTGATCGCTGGAGAGTGCGGAGTGGTTAGATATACAACGCAATTTTTTTGTTTTGGATAAGGCCAAAGCACTGCCTATTAGAATAGGAAGTCAAACAGCGTGGGGACGCTGTCCGGTTGGACTTCATAGATAACAAAGAAAAAGTAATAACAAAAGATTACGAAGTGCACGGTTGGTGTCATTTCCTAGCACTTTGCACTGTAATTTTAGAAACGTTCCCTCGACTCGGAGGAAGAGGAGGCAGACTTTACTGCTCTAACTAACATTTGGAGTAGGAGGAGATCAGTGCGACCTCCTCGGCGCATGGAAGACTTTTTCTAGTTTGTTTACTGTAGCAAAATACGGGCACTTTTTACACATATTGCAACCTGTTCCCTGTCCTGTTATTTAACTTGTAATAAGCCAATAAGAGCAGAGCATTCGTTTCTTCAAATACTTCTTGTTAAAATCGGACATAGATGCATCATTCCGATGTAAAAATGTATGTATAACCGTTAAACCTCCCCGCCGATATTTGATGAAAGATACAACTTCTCGAGCAAATATGAATAGGTTTGAGATTTGATAACCAGATAACAATAATACTCCACCAGCACTAAACTGAACGCTTTAAAATGCAAACGGTTAACGAACATGCAATTATTGTCTCGTTGAAGTCAGTTTTTATAGCTTACGACTTCTTACGAAAAATAACGAAAACTAACCGCGGTGGATATGCAATTAGTACAATTAGACGCTGGGAACTAGACAGGAGTACTGAACTCTACCGTAACGTTTGGCCCTTCGACTTCATTTTGGCATGATCCCCGTAATTTCGGGATTCCCAAATGCATGTTAATGCATCTTTGAAGACTGCAATAGCTATTACACTGCACAGTGGACTGAGACTATTGTCGCTGTAGTGGGATGTCAGAAGCGGTTGTCAAACCTAGATAACCAGGTTAGTGAAAACTCAGTTTAACCAAGAAAACTGACTAGTAACAATTTTCATCTTTGGCAAATTACCCTACAGCTTTAACACTAAACCCGGGCTTCCGATCTTTATAATTTGCATGATAACGGGAAAAATACAATAAAGGGCGGGAGTCGGGAGACAAAGGAACAAAAAGGTACGGGAGGCGGGAGAACGGGGTACGGGAAGCGGGAGGTTGTCACCCCCCTGTCCCCCCCCCCATGAAACAAAGTATTAATGTGGTTGGACTCAATCAAGGACACATTACATAGCTGTGAAAGGTTTGAACCTAGTGGTCATTTCATAAGTAGGTGGAGCATGATCTTCCGGATAATTATAGTCCTGAATAGGACTGTTGTTGTTTGTTTTATTAATAATATAACATGACACTACTACATCTATACCAATAAAGAACTACTACAAATACACTGATGTTGACATTGACTGAGGTTTCGACAATCTGTGTGGTAGTCATGACTTCAAAGTGGGTTATATTACTTCACTTGAATGTATTAAAAAAAACAGACTGAGTTTAATACCATCAACTGACAGGATACAACGCACTTTCACTCTGACGATGACTCTGAACAGTATTTGATTAATATGCCTGTGGGGATGACATTTACCCAGGAGTCCTAAGCTGTACTACATTAAACTGTATTTAATATTATATAAAACGTCTATTTAAATATTTATCCTTGTTTGTGATATAATTTAATTTTTGCAGGAAAATGATAGACTTTTTCAAGAGTGGTTATGGAGAAAACACCTACTGGAACAGATGAAGAAAGGACTCTCAAAAATAGGTAGTAATACCTTTTGTGGTTTGCAGAAAGTCATGATTAAGTTCATAACTATCTGAGAATGGTTAGGAAAGTGTGAATTGGTGAATTAGCCTTATTATTGCAGGGAAAGTACAATACAGCTCTGTATCTCACAGCACTTAGTGATGATAACAATAATATTGCAAGAAACCTCTCTCTTAAAATACCCACCAAAACTTTGTTACTCTATTTTTCTCAAATTTTGTTGGGACAGACTTTGTAAGAGAGATTGAGTTTTGTTTCATGAAATGGGAGGTTTGATAAAATACCGTAAAATTCCAAAAATAAGCCCCTCCAAATATAAGCCCCCCAAACTGGTGATGCAAAAAACCCTCCGTTAAATCGCCCCTCCAAATATAAGCCCCCGGGGGGGCTTGTAGCTTGTACTTGGAAAGTTGCCCTCAAATACAAAGTAAAACAACACAAAAACGGTAAATTTACTTCCAACCATGAGGCTAGCCCAATCGATTTGTGAACGCAAATTTCCCTCTGTAGATAAGCCTCTCCAAATTTAAGCCCCTCCAAAAATAAGCCCATCAAAAAGAGCCTTTGAAAAATTTAAGCCCCGGGGCTTATTTCGGAATTTTATGGTGTTGCTCAAAAGGGTTTTCATTAAATGTAATTCACTAACTCCGTAGGAGGCCCAGAACAGGGATCTCAGTGCTGCTTTGCAGACTTTACTAACTGGCCGGGGTTAGATTATATCTGCGACACAGGCTAATAATATTGATGTTGACATACAAATGAAATTTCAAGTAATATCTCCTATTATTGTTTGTTTTTTTGTGTTTGTGTTTTCTTAGGTCCACCTGATAAGCCAAGCAGTGTAACGATATCAGTTGCTTCTGAAGACTCTCTTCTTGTTAGATTTATTGAACCACTTGATGAAAAGGTCATTGTATCCAAGTATAAAAGTGAGTATGAATAGCGGGTGATTGTGGCCTCCCCAACCCCCAAACTCGCATCTTACACATGAGAATTTCACAAGTTCAACTGTGTTTTCACTATTCTTTTGAAATTTGACATTCATTTTCTTGGACTCCCATGAGAAATTTTCTTTGGTGTTATTACAGATGAGTAATTACATCTTTAGGCCTTGAAAAATGTAAAAAAAGAATGCAATATTCTTTAAATTATTATTCTGGTACAAGATTGTTGTCCACTGAGAATTAAAATTACTCAATTTCCTGGTGGATTCCGTCTTAAACTTTTTGCTTTGACTTGGATCTTTCTTTGCTGTTTTAGTTCAATGGAGCAAGTCCCCAGACTTTTGGTTATTGGAAGGAGAATATGTACTCCGTGATGTTCGGTCACTAGAATACACTATCTGTCATTTACAGAAGGTAAGCGCTTATCAATATTGGTCAGTTTCATTTTTAGCTAGCAGTGAATGGTACATTATTTGTTTATGAGTGACTCTTTTCTTACACTTGGTTGGTTCCTCCTAAACAAAGCATGATAGGCTGATTTCTCATTAAAGCTTTTGCTTTGGATATTAATACCAGCTTATTTTATTATTATTATTATTATTATTACTATTATTATTATTACATGATAACATGTTTATGTCCTTATTTAGAGTACCACCTTAAATGTAAGACATATATAAAGCCCTGTGCAAATGGATGCAACATTGTTGGCCAACAACTCCCAACACTGTTTGATGTTACATGTTGCGTCCATTTGCTTACCGTGTTGCATGTTCTTGAAAGTTGTATGAAACATTTCCCAACATTGTTGTTTGTAGCCTGTCAATGTTGGATGGCTGCGACAGAACTCCTGCATACCACAGAGTGATACTTAGTGCCCTTTCATTTTCTGTCTCAAACACATAGTTTTCCAAGAAATTGCTCTGAAAATCTATCTTTATAACTTTCGATGCTATCATTAAAAAAAAAGAACAAGTCCACAACAAAATGACTTTTGAAATTGCTTGCCTTGACACATTTTTAGTGATGGTGATTTGTGTGGGTAGGTTACATTATCCATCTTGGATGTATAATGTTCATTTATTTATTATTGTTTATTTTCTTTTATTATTTTCTAGTCTGTGTCATATTATGTTCGAGTTTGCTGTGGAAATCTTAAGAGTTACGGTTCATGGTTGGAATCCAGTCCACCTTGTGCAATGCCATCAAGTATGCTTAATATTTGTATTACTTTTATATTGTTATAACATAATGCCAACCACTATGAGAAGTGTAACTAATTCACTATTCATCCATGTGTGCACAAATTGTAAAGCAGCAGCACTGGTACTTTTTTTAGTGCCAATAAAAAGGATTGAACTACAAACTTATGTAGTTCAACACAACGTTAGTTAGAGGAAGGACCATCAGACGTATATTGCCATAATTCAGGGGGACACCACTCTTGATTGGCATGACCCACGTGATGTATGACCAATTTTAAGTGTTTTTTACCTTGAGGTTTTCCCTCTATCTCTCTTTCTTTTCTCTGTGTCCTTCCCATTTTTATGATATGCCTCCAATAATTGGAGGCATAACAATCACAGCTTTTTCTCACTGAGAAAAGAATTTCCAAACCTGATACCATTCTAACTTGAGTAAAGTCTTCTTATTTACCTATACATTGTTTTTGCAGCGTGGCATGAAGTAGATGATTCTAAACCTCGCTTCCAAGGTCGACTAAATGTAATAGACGATTTATTCAGTCGGGTGTGGCAAAGTCATGAGGAGTTTTCGCCAGTGAAACCAATATTACCCCACAGACCTCGCAGCAACACATATGGCAATGAAACTGGTGAGAAGCGCAGCTTGTGATAATATTAAAATTCAGTAATAATTCTCTAAGGTTTTTTACAGCCAATAGTCCATTTGCACGATGTTGTCTTTTTACTACTAAGACCAGGATTCATTTCGTCTCTTCTTTCATATTTAAATTTGTTAATCCCATTGAGGTTTAAATAACAAAACCCCTAATTTGCACAAGAAAGCACAACCCTGAAGGATTCTGGTAGTAGTAGTAAAATGACGTCATCGTGCAAATGGCCTATTTGGGAAGTAGTCTTAATGTGTTGAAGCGGCCTACAGTGTTGGAACAGTTACGTCACTCTTTCTTTACTAATAAAAAATTTGTCATAATCATGAGGTTATGGTGTCAAATGTAACATATAACATCCAAGGATAGAATTTGAAGGACGAAAGGACGAAAGTTTTGTTGTACTTAATATTTTTTGTTTACTTTTTTTGCATGCAGGATCTGATGGTGGAGTTTCCCCAAGGACAAGTAGGAAATCAGCCATGAAAAAGAGCCTTACAAAATACACCAATTTACTCTTCCACTCAGCGCCAAAATTTGCTAGAAATTTGAAAAGGTAGGATGTTAGAGAAAATCTCCAACTTCCTAATAAAATGTGAACTGGCATCAGTTTGCTTGCCTTTTAGTCTAAGTTGCCAAGACTGGGGTTCAAATTGAAGCCTTCGTATGTGGAGGTTGGGTGTGATTGGGCTGTCTTTGCTTCTCGTTGACTAGATCCACCAGGGTTCACAAGTGTGTCTTTGCAACATAATTCTAAGGGACGTCCTGCCAGTTGCCGTGTTATAAGTGGGTACTAGCGATAAACCACTGGAGGTAACCTTGCAACAGACAAACCCCCTTCTCTGCATCTGTAAATGATTAGACACTCTATTCTTCTGGGGTAATAAAGGATGAAAACCTAGGTGCCTCAGCATTTTCACTGATCCTAACTCTCGTGGGATGTCAAAATTTATATAAATATATTTATATACATATATACTGTACTTAGACTCCGGATGGCGTGGTCAACCTTTTGTTGGTTTGGAGGGTAAATGATGGGTTGATTTCAATAATTGTGATGAAAGTCCTAACTGTGAGGGCCTCTTTGTTATACAGTGTGTGATGTACTGATACGGGGCAAAAAAATAATGTCATTTTCTCTTTCAGAGGTGTGTACCTGGCTTCCCTTTTATTCACTGATGATGAAAAGCTTCTTGTAACGGTGGATGAAAATATCCCAATAATTGAAGTGGACGACAATCACCCCAGCACTTTTCTTCAAGACTTCTGCTGGTTCATGAAGGTACAAACTGCCATCAGCTGTTGTCCTTGTGGATTATTGTTTTGTCCTATGCTTGTAACACGATGCCTTGCTTTTTCACCATCTCATTTGTGTATTCCTACGCATAACGCCTTCAACATTAGTCTGCACCCTTTTCCATCCCCTCCTTTTGTCATAGGTGAAACGCCAGAAAATTTACAGGAAAAACTGCTTTGGTTGTTAATTGGCTATTTTACGTCAAAACAAATGCAAGCCGCATGTCTCGGACTCTCTTCCCCTCCCTTACAGAGTCTCTTCTCCCCCTCCCCCAGAGTCTGTACGGACGTACGGTCATAATCAAATTTTCTTACATCAATAGGCTTCCAATTTTTATATCAATACTGGCTCCGCTATTAATATTCAGCACGACGCTTATTACAGGAATTTGCAAATTCCTGCAGAAAAATTGATCGATTTTTTTTTCTTGTTTTGTTTGGATTTTTTTATGTCAGTTACAACAGGGTACCTAAGTACCTTTTCTTAACTGCACCATCTAACAAATAAAACAAAAAGAAAGCCATAAGAACCACTTACAAGGCCGTTAATGATTATCTTATCTCAGGTTGCGTGTACGTGGAAAGATGTGAAGAAATTAAAACATGAGATTGAGAAAAAATCATCATCAACGTCAGTACTGTTTAGATGTAAACTACTCCAAGCTGCTGATACTCTTCAGGTAGGAGCAGGTTTATGTCTACAACGGTTTGTATATCATTTTATCAAATTGTTGTCTGCATCGCTAAGCAAAAGTTCAATTTGGTGCATGGGGCTTTTTCGAGTTCGTCAGAACGCATCTTAATCTGGTGTTCCTGTGGCACCAAGGAAGAATTTTCGAGCTATCACGGGCGACTGCAAATTAGCCGCCCCTATTGATTTTATCGGGGGCACCTCCGCCGGGAAACTGGACTCCTTTCGACTCGATTTCGTTTCCGTAATTTTCCGTAAGTGACGAACGCGGATCCTTAATCAAAGATTACCTCTAGTTGATAGGTAGTACTTTCGGATTTGATTCACTTTCACACCGAGTTCTACAAGTATACTGCATGACCTTGCATGTTTAATTACTCGTCATCACTGTATTGCTAGACAGTCAGACACCATTCAGTGGCTTCTATTGAGTTTTAAGATTTAATCTTACAAGCGCATTGGCGAGAGCGCTTGCGTGTCACCATTATCGCCGGCTATACCCCAAGTTATGGGAATTTCCTCCCTCTCTAAAAAAAAAGAACTTCTCATGAAGCAAGTTCTTATTAGCTACTAGATGTTCTGTGGGTAACCCATTCGCGTTTACATTTAATGTTTTTACACAATGCATATTTTTTCTCACTCTATTCATACCGCCAATGATAATCGAAAGTTGCGTGTTTTTGTCATTGTCTTCAGGGAGCTCTTGGCAAGCAAGACCTCGGAAGACTGCACCACAAGCCGGTCAAAGACAGGAATGGCAGTACTCTGATTGTTGCTGTCAATTATGTTATAGTAAGTAGGATTTTAGTTCTGGTAAAGCTGCAACACAATTGAACTTTTGGAGGGCGGGGAGTGAAGAAAAATGCGTTATTGGCCAAGTCTGAGGTCAAGATAGCTGGATATTGGCCACAATAACCGTCTCTCCCCCAACCCTCTAAAAAAAAAAAAAAACTAGGCCAATATACAGCCATCTTGACTGAACAAGCTTGGTCAATGGACCTTTGTCACGCGGCGGCCGTTTTGTCTCAGGAGACTGACTTACTGACAGACTGACTGACAGAATTAATAAATGGATGAATGACCGGACGAACGAACAAACGAGTAAGAGATGGATCAGCTCTAGCACGTTTTCGCCTGTGCATGCAGCAGGAATGTATGAAAACGTGAATCATATACTGACTGACTGACCTAATAAATGAATGAACGAACGAACAACCGAACGAAAGAGCAAGTGAATCAACGAGAGATGGATCAGCCCTAGTGCGTTTTCGCCTGAACATGCAGGAGGTTAGCCATGAAAGTGTATATTCATTTGAAAGTCGCCTCTTATTTCTTAAACGCTGGATGATAATCAAGCCTGTAAAAGGCGAATAGCAGCAGTGATGTAGTTTTATCGATTGAACTGCACGATTCAAATTGAACGTACATACACTACGACTTAATGTACCCGTCATTCATTCGTAAAATAAGTTCATTTTCTTCATGTACTGTCATGATCAGCAGGCAAGCTCCTTCAAGCCACGTATCATGTCTTTAAAGTGGTTGTCTTTAAGTAAGCTTCAAAAGAAGATACAGACTTGTCCCCTGCAAGCAGGCTTACAGGATGAGCTGTTCTCTGCATCAGAGATGCTCCTCTCTTCCGTTCAGGTCAGAACAAATCTCACTGCATAAAGCTGCAGTAAAACGGGCTACAAAATAGTGCAACTTGTTTTGCAAAATTGCTGCAAAACGAATTAAATAGCGATGCTGCGCGTTGTAGCGCCTGCGAATCAGACCTGTCTCGCAGCAAACCAGGTTGTGGCAGGTTGCGAAAAGTTGTTGCAAAGTTGAGAGCAGTTCTATTTTTTCTTGCAACAAAATCTGTACATGTTGCGCAGGCAAACCTGTTTTGCAGCAAGTGACGCAAGTCCTGGGTATGGCGTGACTCCCTCGTAATTTTATCCAATCTGATGTCAGTATTCACACAACTTGCAACAATCTAATTTATTGCAAGGAAGGTTTGAGCGTGGGTGGTAAAACGCACATCATCGCTTTTGAACTCGTTTTCCAGCAATGTTGCAAAACAAGTTGCACGTTTTTGCCGCCCGTTTTACCGTACATTAAAGTACTTGGTACACCGCTACTTACTTAATTAAATACGCAGGTCGTACTCAGTCAGTACACACAAAGTTCTACGTAACGTATAGGGATGAATGAGGTTTCCCATTACGACAAAATTACCGTTCACCACAGTGAAAAGCATTGCTCAGGAAATTAAATTGCGCAAAATATACGAATTTCATCCAGGATCAAAAGTAAATAATAGATTACATGTTTCAAGTCACTCACGAGCTTCTGTTATGCGGTACGTGCAGTCTTGACCGGATTGTTTTTGTCTTGAAAGGCATCTGTAGTTGAAAATCACAGTCAATTCTTCATTAATTTTTTCCTTTTATCTTTTAGGAAAAGATACAATATTTTGAAAACAGTAAAAAGTGCCTCGAAAGGTGAGATTACTGATTCGAAATTTTAAGGGAGGAAGCAAAACTGACACAATACTACAGAGGTGGCATTTTTTCTCAAATATTTCGAACATAAACAAATTTTGATTCTCAATTTCTGGTGAACTAAAAAAACCCACGCTGGCGCTAAGCGATTTGAAATAAAAAGCTCTTTTTTTGCTTCTTAAGTGATTATGTTTCACAATGGCAACGAAGGTGCCGAAAAGAATGAGTGTGAATGCCATTTTCATAGAGTTAAAAGGAACCATTGGGGTCGGTTTGTTGACTAAAAAAAATGTGTTAGCGTACAGCCAGTGTATTTGGGGATGGGCTGGGGGAGGGGGGGCAGTGTGGTTCAAATCTAAAGAGACATACTGAAGGGTATATGGGTTAACCTTTAAAAAGGCAAACAAATCGCGAAAATCGAGGGGATAATTTACTTTTCGTCATCTTTATCATAATCTTCTTGGTTTTAAAAAGTCTTAGCCTGATAAGAAAACGATGAATCGAATAACTTGACGCTGAAGGAAACGACATTTTGTTTCTTGAAAGATTGTTGTGTCATCATAAGTTGGTTATTTTCTCTTACACAGGGGTCTTTACATTGGGTATCTGAAGCTCAGAACGTTTGTTGATGCGATTCACGTCGTGGTGCAGGAAAACTGTCCTAATGTTCTTCCGCATGTAAAGATACGAGATAACCCTAACGTGTCCAGGTGAGGAAATTATTATTAATTTAATTTTAAAATATCCCAGAAATTATTCTGTAATTCATCATTTCAAGCAGGGGCCTGACATCACAAGATGTAACTGAGTGGGAAAAAAATTGAGCAATCAAAAAATGAATCTTAAAATGAGGCTTTTGGAATGGTACCTTAGAAAGTAAAGGAATAGGCTATTTTTGTGTTTAGTGTCCCAGGCCTCTGTTTCAAAGCGAGGCTAAGTGCGAATCCACTGATATGAAAGTGATTTTTTATTTTCATGCAAATAAAATCATTTTCAAAAGAAAGGTTTTTCACTTTCTTCGTTTAGCGAAAAAGTAGTGGTGACAGAATTATGTTATCAAATGTTAGAAGTGTATTCATTTTGCGATCTTGAGAGGGCTTAACCTCCTTCAATGAAAATTTACTGTGTTAACTTTTCTGGTGAATAAATGTACAATAAAGTTTCCAAGGGTATCTTTTTTTTTGGAGAGTATGTCCTCAAATCTAGAGGGTCTCTGCACTGAGAATCGTCCTGAAACGTGATTCAAACTCGTGTAATTTTTGCGTCTGCAGAGAGGAATGGCAGTGGCTTCAAACACTAGATTCCTTGAAGGTGAGTTGGTTTAACAGAAGAGGGGTATGGTGCCAGTATGTGCCAACATTGCCTCACAACAATTTCGATTTGCGTATGACCGTTTAAAAGGCGCTTGTATTTTATGTACATTAACTTTTTTCCCAAACTTTGAACATTTGAAACAGCTGAAAGAACTGAATGGCGTAGATAAATTAGGAACTGAACTAGAAATTGCTCAGAACTGAAAACCCCTTAGCCTTTCCTTCCCAAAAGAAGACATTTTTGTATACACGAAGTCAGCGGTGACAGATGTATCATCGCGTGCGTGTAAACTAATTTTATATATGAAGTCTTCAGAAACAAAACGCAGAAGAACACAGAATAGCAAAGCTGCGTATTTGGAAAGAAATCATTTATGAGGCAGGCGTTAAAAAGGAGAATGGGATTTTTAGTCGTGAGAAGCGCGGAGAGAGCGCGAAGCGTGAAAAGCACATCCCTCACACGCACCTCTAGATCGCGCGCGTGCAACTTCCTTAACCAGCTGGACACGCAGGCTAATGAAACTGGGAAGTAAAGAATACAGAAAACAAGGAAGACTAATAGAAAAAGGTTTTGGCATGTTTATAATAAGAGTACTCTTTTTTTGTGCAAAGGAGGGAATACAAGAGCCATCAAAAACGGCGCATGAATTTCAAGCTCTAGTGGCCAAAGCCGCCGAATCTTTAATGGAAAAAGTTGGAATCAGTAAAGAGGTATGCTACTTACTGATAGATGATTAAAGAAAATCTCCTCTGTAAGAACAAACTGACCTTAAATTGTTCGAAAGAAAGTCAAAATTCATTTCTTTTTGTCAAGCTATGGAAAAGAAGAAGCTTATAGGAAAGTCGCGTATTTTTGTACAAAATTTGGATTATTTTTTTTGGTTGCTGCTATTGTTCTGTAGGGGAAAAAGGTCATTCTAGACAAGCGATTAACGTTATGGTTATTAATTTAAAATTGAAGATGGCCGAAATTCCAATCCAATTTCTTGTACGTTTACACTTTTTTCCACTTCTTTCCAAACTTGACACAGACGCCATCTTGTACAAAGTGAAAGGAATAAATAAATTGTCGCGCTTTAGAATATTATTTACACCTTCAAATGTTTGGTTGTAAACTGCCAATACAAAAACAGAGACAGAGAAGCAGTACTTGTCAATAGTTTACAAGTGAATGGCCACATTTGATAGCCTACTAAGCAGAACAACTGAAGCGTATTGTTTAGTCGCTCATTCGACTTGCTTAAAATAAAAACAAGATTTTTTTGTTGATTTCTAGCCTATACTGCAGAGGTGACTCTCGTCGTGTTGTTTTTCTGTTTGTTAGGCGTCGCAGCTTCACAGAATATACGACCGTGAAGTTGTTGAACTGGACGAGAATGTTTCATTTATTATCGTGTTTCCCCCTCCGGAGGAAGTGTGCAGTGCACCAGGGCAGCAGGACTCGCTCTCATCGCAGAAAAACTACATCTCTCTGTCAGTTCAAACCTTTGAAATGAGTAAGTTGTTGGTACTTTGCTCAGTTAAAGGAGCTGCATATGTCACGAAATTTATCAAAATTCAAAGGATAGGTACTGCCACCAAACTGAGTGAAACTTTAAAATAGAGCCATTTTCGTATGATATTGAAATGAAAACGCGCGAGCAAAACAAAAACCACAAACGCAGGGAAGTAGAGCGATTTGATTGGTTTCGGTAAGTGTTGGTTATTTGTTTTATCAGCCAGTGGGTGAAAAGATCGAAAAATGGACTCTTCGTTTTCCCGCCAAAGAAAACCCTAGTATGGAGAAGGCATTGTTCGATTGGCCAATCGTGTTGCAGTATGACGTCAAAGCGAAGTACCGATTGATTTCTAGAAAGTTCTTCGGGCATGAAGTTTTTTCGTCCGGGCGTTCGCTTAACCAACCAAAAGCCACGCGCGTTTGAATCCGTTCGATAACCAATCAAATCGCTCTATTTCCGTTCGTTTGTTGTTTCTGCTTTGTCCGCGCGTTTTCATTTCAAGGTCATACGAAAATCGCTGTAATAGATACCGCCCTAAAACAGCCACCTAAAGCTCGTTGGTGTGATTCTCAATTTACGGGGACATCTCTGCTGCGGTCGCAGCAATGTCCGTCGTAGAAAGATTTGGCTGTATAGCAAAATAATCCCGGGAATTAACAAAAGCACAATAACATTCTGCTGCCTTAGGTTTGTTTTCATCCAGGTCATGGCCCCCTCTCCCCCGTTCCCGTAGGTTTGCTTTCATTTAGACTCACAATTCATCGGGGGTACCGAAAGGCTATGGCACTCCTTGCCCCCTCCCCCTCACAGTTGATTGAGGGAATTCTAAAGACGACTATAACTTCGTTTGTTTGTTTGTTTGTTTTTTTCAGTTCACATGTACACATACCAGCAAGAATTTATCTGTCATTATTCTCGACTCTCGTCAGTTTTGGATATGGACACTGTTATTTCACAGCAGTCACTAAGAGAGGTAGCGCACAATTTGTCAGTTGAATACGCAACTTTTGCAGTAGTGCAAAGGAAACTTGAAAATTTTACGACACTCGCTACTTATTTGCTACTGATTTCGATATCATAGTTGTTGACCTAAACCTTCTCGCGCATTTGCATTATTAGCTTCGGCACATGTGATAGTGAAGTTCGACGTTTTAAAAAACCCTTAATGATCTGTCGTTCTTTTTTCTTCTTATTCAAGGCATTTTCAGCTCGCGAAGTACAGCTGGCTAAAGCACGACAGGACCAGCTTTTAAATTTTCAGCGGGTGAGTAAGCAAGTAGCTAATCAAGCCTTCCCTGGCAGAATTATTTTTCCAAGGTTTTGGGAAGCAAATTGTGCGGATTTTAGGGTAGTGCGCATGAAAGTGTTGCCTACTACCAGGGTTGCCCACTACAAGGGTTAAAAAATACTCGAATTCAAAAATGCTAAGTTGTATGAGAACAACATAAGCAGGAAGGGTCCCCCCGCCTCGTTTTCACCTGTATCTGTAAAATGGGCTATTCATTTGTGTGATATGTTTATGGAATGTTTTTGTAGGAGTTAGACGAGACATGGCAGGGAATGCGGTGGATATTAGACGCGCTTCATTACGCCAGAGATCGGCAGGTCCGAGGTGGAATACCGCTGGTCGAAGTGTTCGACTATTCGCTCTCTCATGGTGATGGCCAATGTTGCGTTTGTTCGTCAGATTTGAAGGGGAAAGTACTTTGCAATGGGCGGAGTAAGTTAATTACATTATGCCTCTCTCCTCCACCTCGATTTCTATCGCCCCCCCGCGCTTTTAATTTTGCCTCTCGTCGACTGCAACGAGAACGGCAGAAAACCAATAGGTTTAGATTAGCAAAACAACAACTTTGCACGTGCATCACGCTTCTTGGTACAATTCTATCGGCCGTTGTTGCCCGACTACAACGTGAAAGTGCCTAATTTCACGTTTTGTCGAGGACGGGAACACAAGACAACAACTTTCTTATTCTTTTCCTGAACTTTGATACAGTCCTTTAGAATTCAACTCCCAAAAAAATTTGCAACATTTGATGAATTGAACGAGATGGAATAAGCGCGATAAAGTTTGAAACAGCGCAAATTCACTCGTTGTAGCTTAAGCTCCCTAAAGAGGCCCCTTCGGAAGAGAGAGAGTTGATACTATGTGAATGCAATAAAACGTATTCTTCCCAGGGTAAAACCATTCCTAGCAAATCGATCAGTTTTTTAAAAAATGTGTAAAGTTGGTAGAGCTTTAAGGGCCGATTCCCTGGCGAATTTCAGCGGAATTTTAGCCTGGGCTGAAATTTCGGTCCGCTCTCTGAGCCGAAATTTTGCAGCAATTACTCGACGAATTTCAGCCGAGTTTAACCGAGAAGATAAACTCAGGCTACATTCACACGAATCCTGATACGTTTGGATCAATTCAGGTTTCTGGGAAACTGCCCACCTACCCCTCCCCTAACCCAACATTTTCCTTTAAGTGTTGTGTAAGTGTTGATGTTGACTTAGGGTCAGTTTCCCAGAAACCTAAATTGATCCATTTTTGAGACCGCCTACTTTTTTTTTTACTACTTTTTTTTTTACACGAATCGGCCTTCCGTCCATCCAACGCGAAACCAGTGAATCTGGACACCGAACCTGTTGTGTTTTGAAACCACTCTCCAGAACGGTTTAAGAACGGTTTTTTTCCACACGAATCTGGATAAAAAATAAGCGGGTTTAAACATGTCCGGATTCGTGTGGACGGGGCCTAAAGACTGACGTTTTCTTGATGTTGATGTTATTGTTTTTCTGCGCTAGTTGAACACGTGCGTTTTACAGCACGTGCAAAGGTGTTGAGCGTGCAGAGCTGTCGAAGCGAGCGTGCAGTATGGTTGTTTACGATTTTTTAAACTCCTCTGTCTCTACAACGTTGCAGGAAACAGCTTTGTACAATTAATTAAAAAATACGATGGAGTCCTTGCAGTCAGGTTTTCAACTTGAGCAGTTGAAACTGAATTTATTCTTTTGGGGTTGTTTTGACCCCTCAAGTTACCAACATAAACGTAGAATCACGTTTTTGACGGCTGCTGCTGCCTTATGCGCTTACTGGCCCGATGAAATAAAAACGGCGTTTATATTTTGAGCAGTTCACGCATGAGTCGTTTCATTCATGGTATTAATACTTGCGATTAACTATTTGCCAAGTAAAGAAGAAGTTTACCTCAAACTTACCATATGTAATAAGCTATTCCATCATTGCCAAAAGACTTGAGTTGCCAGATAAAGTTCGAGTGTCCAGTGCAAGCCTATTTATTGTGCGTTTATTGTCCTCAGGTTCAGTGGTGAATAGTCCAAAACTTGGCGTGATTCAAATTCATACGGCGGGAGAGACCAGCCTTCCTAACGGAGCATCTGTTACGGTAAAGTAATAGGAAATGTTAGTAACGACGACGGTGACAGCAGCGAGAGCGTCAAAGCGCAATAAGTTAACAAACAAAACGAAAAAAAGTGTGCTGCACGTGCAGCACACTTTCTTTGCACGACTGCGACGTGACGTAATGCGGCGTTTTACGTAAACACATGACAATGATAATCTGTGCGTGTTGTCCTTCAGCAGCATACAGCATTGGAAAATAGCAGTATTAAAAATCAAATGAGTCCTCTAACTGCTGTCAAATTGAAATAAAAGTTAGAAATCCGAGCTTTCTCCAATCGACGGCACCATTAGGGATTTCTTTCTCCTTAACTTGGGTTGGATACCTGAGAATTCACTCATTCAGTCAGTCCGCCATTTAACGTCGCATTAGGAAATTTCACGTCGTAGTTGTGCAGAAGGCGGCAAAGAAATGTACCAAAAAGTGTGATGAACGTAATAGAGTTATATATTTTTTTTTTCACGTTGTGGTTGCGTCGCCGTCGTTAGTTAGTGAGCTCCTAATCTCCTGATAATTAAATTGTAGATCACACTGACTCAACTGTTTAACTACTCGACAATTTTAGGTAGACATGAAGAGATACGTTGATAGGGTGAGAACTCAGTTCAGTAACTGGTTTTTGCTTGAAACGTTAGCTAGCGTTCGTAATTGAGGAGGATTTAGGGTATAAAAACAGTTACTCACGTTATTGACGACATCTCCCGAGCATAACGTCTTCCCACTCTAAAGAACCGCACTGATACATGGAGTGGTCCTGATATCGTATATGACACATCAAGTGTCATTCAAGATCGCGAGGAAAGGGATGGAGAAACGTTGCGAAAAAAACCGCGTGGGGCTGGGGAGAGACGGAGTCGTGGAGTACTTCGGCTGTCGCACACTGATTTAAAAATAGTATATTTTGTTCTCTATAGTTTCTTGTATTTCATTTTTTCTTTGTACCAGAATGGTGTGACCTAAAAGATGATGATGACCGAGAGCCTGGCACAGGCTAGTGTCATCGGTCATCTACGGATAAGATATGTCACGTGACTAAAAGAATCCGGATTCAAGTCCAATCCCCTTAATACGGATACCCCGATATTACGGACACTTTCTATGGTCCCCGCAGTGTCCGTATTAACGGGGTTTGACTGTAATGAGGAGTCCGTATCAAGCGGGTGTCCGTTTAACCCTTTAAGCCCTAAGAGAGATCAGCATCAAATTTCTCCTTGTGATATCATTGTTTGTAAAACAGAGTGGTCATGAGAATTACGGACATGATCACACAAGATGAATTTGCTTGATATTTTATCAACTTCTCCCCACTATTTCTGTAGGAAATGTAAAGGGGCAACAAATGAGAATTCAAATTTTGATCTTAGGGTTTAAAGGGATAAAGTGCCAACTGTATTTCTATTGTTCTATTAGCTCCATGTCACTCCCAACACAAGGGCAGACCAGGTAGTGAAAATGGTCGTGCAACAGCTTCACAAGAAATGTCAAGACAGAGACAAATCTGTGCCACGCCGGCATACACAACTTTCCGAGCAGAAAACAAAAGACTTGTGTCTAGTAGCGGTGATTGGTGGACAGGAAAAGTGTTTTAGAGACGATTTTAAACTCCTTCAACTTCAGAACCCTTGGCGACGAGGAAAGCTGTTTCTGAGGTTACGTTCAGAGGCTCTTGCAGCATCGTCTTCTGGTTATTTTACAAGCGTTTGACTAATATAGAGTAAATAGTAACGGTCTGTTTATAAAATAGTTATAATTTATTATGAATTAAGAGATTTTACCCCCCTAAGATCTATAGGGGTTCATCTTGTACAGGTTAACCTTTAGGGTTGCTGAATCCCCAAATACTTTTTTTACTATTCCCTGATCTCTAATGACGTTATGTATACGCACCATTGAATGTCTGCCGGAAATAACACAGCAACAATTAGGCTATGTCTGCACTATACCGGTAGCTGTTGCGTTGGAGTGTCAACCAGCATATGGGAAAGGAGTTTCTGTTCGCGCATGAGAATAGTGATTTCAGCGCGGTTTCTTTAACGGAGCGAAACGCCGCGCGGGATAGGTTTCTCTGCCACTCTTTGGCGCAGTGTGAATAGAAGTGTTCTCACTATAGAGTGTAGAGTGTTTTCACTCACGTGACCAAAATCTATGCAAATTTTTGGAACAAAAGAAAGCGTTTACATAACTTAAGAAAGGAGTTCAACTCCCAGAGAACTGGTTTGGGGCACCAACATGGCCGCCGTTTCATTGTTTGGAACACCAATATGGCCGCCGTGACGTCATGTGAAAACACTCTATACCGGATAGGTTTAAATGTCGACATAAAAAAGCTGTACGGTGTAGTGTAGACATGCCTATGACTGTGTCTACACACATGTCGTTAACGTATACAAGCGTCTATCCACAAGTGGACTTGTAAAGCACTTAGATGGCCCTCGTATAACAAGTTGAAACTTGTTCAACGGAAGAGAAACTTGTCTCCGTTTTCGGTTCTTCTGTTCCAGGCGTTTTGATAGAAGGGAAAATGGCACTTCCCTTTATCTGAAATCCAGGGACAGGAAAAAATGTAGCCTGTGAAAACAGCCGACATTGCTCGACACCACGAATGGTTTCCCCGCGAAATACCATGCTGATGACGTGTCACCAACCAGTTTGGGATAGTGCTTCTGATTGGTCATGCCGCAAGGGAGATTTGTCTCAACCAATCAGAAGCACTATGAAATTTCTGCGTTCGCTCCTCGGACTTTACGCGATCCAACCAAATCTGATTTCGCCTGGTTTTTGCGGTTATTTAAGCGGTAAATAATTTTCGTTCGTTTGAGCGAAGCGAATTACAACGTAAACCACTTTTATGAGTTTATTGTTGGATTTGGTCTTGTAACTGTTAACATTCGTTTTTAGAATCGTACTCTTGTTTTTTTTTGTTGTTGTTGTTGTTGTAGTTTTGTTTTTCCCCAGTTCTCGTTATATTCGAACCTTTCGGTACGATATTATTGGTGTTTTTAGAAACTTAACTATAAATTGTCTTTCAAACAGTATTTTTGCGTCGTTATATGAGGGCTTTTGTTTTTTACCTACGTTTGAACGCAACCCCCTCACTTCGTTTCCTTTCGTTTGATCATCGTTTAAAGAAATGTTCTTATGCTTGGAAAAACTTACAACTCTTGACTCGTTACTGAAGAGAAAATATGTAAATAAGAAAAATGTGCGGGGCTTCAGCAAGATAAACTTAGGTGGCAGGTAGCATTCATACGTGTGTTACAAATCTCGTCTGGATGGAGGAGATTTGTGGCAATCTTGTGCAAGCTGTTATCAGAACACAACCAATTGGATAAACCCTAGTTACGCAAGATGGGCGAATCCATCGTGAAAATTAGACCTAACTTTCAAGTGTAAGTATAAAGACAGAAGTTGATGATAAGACTATTTATGAAGTTTAGTATGAAAAACCGTAATAAACAAATAATATAATGTGAGATTTGTACATAACCAAAGTTGTGCAGGCCATAATAAAGTGTATTGAATTATTTTTCTCTTCTTCAATTGCTGACTTATTCCCTCTTAAAGCTGAATTTGGTGCACTGTTTGAGGTTTGTCAAACAACGAATTTATAGACTGGTAAAAACTTGGTCATGTGATGGAAAATAGTAAGAGGGGGGTCACCGATCGTTGCTCTCCGCGAAAGTCATATCTGGCTAAAATCGAGCAAAACGAGACCCAACCCATACCCTTTACCCGCATAAAATGACTTAAAACGTAAACAAGACTACCTCTTATTCTTCTATCAAAAAACTGTTTTTTTAATCCACCGAAGCGGGAGCCCATTTCTGATCAAAGAAATTGGGCAGTTCTTGAGTGAATATTTTGGTCACGTGGTACATCACGTGACCAAATTACCTTTTCCTGTTTTGGGCAATGTACTAAATGACCGGCCTAGTACCCAGGCGCTCGGCTTGGTCAAACCTGGAATCTACTTTTGCGCGGTGACGTCACCTAGAGAGTCTTGCGTCACTCGCCCACCTCTTCCCAGACTTCACGCAGACAACAGGGCAAGAGAGCACGCCTTGGCACTGGGCTGCGGAATGACGGCTTTTTTTTAAACTTCTCGAATGCAGCCCATTTCTTTCCCTATCATTATGTGAAATCATACTTCAAATTTTGTAGCAAACTCTTGTCTGGTAAATTTCAGAAACTTCAAAACCGTGCGGACCGCTTGCAAATCCCGACTAAATTATTAAATAAGTAGGTTGAGTATGATCGTCCGGGTGAACGTAACTACCTAACCTGTGCGGTAGTCACCTTCAGTTGTGTCAAGTCAGTTGATAGTATTAAACTCTGGTCATTGACCGGATTGGTCCAATTAAGTCGCGATGCTATTGGTCGTCTTTCAGTTAAGCCGTGATGTTATTGGCTATGAAGACTCGTAATGTCATTGGTGCGTTTCGATCAGTCTATTGTCACCGTTAAACAGTCGTTTATTGTTAGTTCAATTGTCAGTTGTCCAGTCGGCAAATTGTCAGTTGTCTAGTCAGTTGTGACTAATGCCAACGTCATTGTATTAAAACTGTGAATCCATTAAATTAATTTGATACCAATAATCAATATTAAACAAAAACCAAATGCTATAGACAAATCACCCAAGTGCTTGACATTTGACTACAACAGCTCTTAATTTAATGATCTCAACTTACTTTCTTTTCTTTTGCGGGGTACTTGGTATCCCATCACTTCATTTTTACCACTTGATTAACGTAATTTGTACATGTATCGAATCTTTTTTATCGTGCCTTGTAATTTAGCATACGGAAGAGATTTTTGTCTGCAAATATGGTATTCACTAGGACTTTTAGCCTGCGAACAAGCCTTTGCCTCAAGAAGCTTAGACAATATAACATTTAAAATGTATCAAGATAAATCATACTTAGGAGCTTATTAGTCCTCGGCTATTGTCATCTACAAAACAATCTACAAAAAGGTTAACTAAAATATAAAAGTAATAGAATTTCCTGTGTCGCGCCCTGTTCTACAAGTCTGACAGTCACCAACTGCAAATGGAACATTTTTACAAACAATGTCTGGACTAAGATTACACCTATGCGGAAAGTGCAGGATCCTATTGTGTATTATAGGCTCCTTTTATGGTCAATCAGCTGTTCCCTAGGTAATAGAGAGAAGTGTGACGTAATGTTACCATGGTAGCAAAATTTCTGGATCACAACAATAGGGAACATAAGCAGCGACGACGGTGACGCGACCGCAAAGAGAACGGCAAAAAGCAATAGGTTTACATTAGCAAAATTACAACTTTGTACGTGCATCACGCGTTTTTGTACATTTTTTAGCCCTCGTTGCTCGACTGCGAAATGAAACTTCCTAATTTCACGTGCCTACTTTACGCAGTAGGTGAACACAACAGAAAAATCTTTTCTTTCTTTTTTTAAGCTTAGATTCGGTCTTTGGGACTCAACCCCAGAAAATTTCGCCAACATTTGACAAATTAGATGACACTGAATAATTTCGATGAAGTTTGAAACAGTGCGAATTCACTTTTTAAGAGACATTTTCGGTTTTTTGACACCCAGAAATTTTGCTACCATGGCAACGTGACGTAACGACTTCTCGTATGTGTGCAACCCTATTAGAATGATCACCACTTCTAAGCCTAT
Source organism: Porites lobata (assembly GCA_942486035.1). Classification (NCBI taxonomy): domain Eukaryota; kingdom Metazoa; phylum Cnidaria; class Anthozoa; order Scleractinia; family Poritidae; genus Porites; species Porites lobata. Next base: position 120,951 of record CALNXK010000107.1, on the reverse strand, counting down.
ACTAGTGTGGTAATTTAGGCAACTGAGTGCCATCATGACATGGCCTCAAAATAGCGAAACGAGGGAAGTATTATGCCCAAGGCGTTTTTCTGCAGTATGCTTTCCATCATAGCTTGCTGGCAACAATGTCACCCAAATTGCTAATATTCGATTGAGATTGAGCATGGATTACCAAAGGAGATGGAGATGATCAAGTTTGATTGGTGGATTAACTGTCAGTAAACACGTAGATGGTTTCTGACTGGCACATACAATTCCAGCTACTGTATGGGCTCCCTGTGGCGCAACTATTGCGGATTTTGCGCATTGATGATCGCATTCTGTGTCCACGTCACTTGCGATCGCATTAAGGAAAATAAAGGGATTTCTTCTTGTAAAATATTTTCCTTACTTTTTGGCATAAAAAAGTGTTCGTCTTTGACTCATAATGAACTGAAATCCATGACCGGTGTCATAAACTGCTGGAGGAAACCAACGCACTTTTATTTGACGGCAAACGCCCATAAACCAGCTTTTAAACATGCATAGGCCATGAGAATTATAGGGAGAATGGGTGAATAACTCAGTGACTGGTCTGATGGATTGTGGAAAGTTTTGTTCCAGGTGCAAAGCAATATCTCCCTTTGTTGGCTCATGAAACTTAAAGAAACACCATTTTTGAGAAACACCATATACTAGATCGACTTTTGCGCTGTCTTCGTCCCACTTGTGCTCTGGTGTGGACGCATCTTCAGATGTGTTAAAATTGTCCCATAGTTTTGTAATTGTACCCAAAGCAAAAACGTTTCCTTCCTCTGCATCAAAAGTGGCTGTCAGTTTGCCAGTTTGGATGGCAATAAAGTCATTTTCAACTTGCCAAATATCATTCACCCATTTATGAGAATGTGAAGTATCTAGCAGTAATATGAGTCTCGCACCTGTTTCGGCATTTGTGTTTCTCCACCATGTCAAGATGCTGTTAAGTGAGAGTGTCTTGTTCTCTCTAAGAAGCCAGTCACCGTTATCCTTCACAGGTCCACTGTAGTAAAGAATGTATGTGTCATAGTGCAGTCTCGCGTTTGAAGGAAGAACACATTGATGAAAAAATGAAGTTATCTTTTTCTCTATTTCGTCAGCTGAGATACCACTTGGCAAAAAGTCTGCACCATAGATGTAAATCATGCGTCTTTTGAAAAATCTAGACACTATAAAGTTAAGTTCTGTTGCTTTGGTGTAGACAAATTGGAAAACACTTTCTGCAAGACCGATTACTTCCCCAGTAGGGCTGTACTTACAATCAGGTACGATTATGGAATAACCGATAGCTGTTCCTCCCACAGACTTACCCAGATTGTTTATGAAGTCATGCACAAGTAACTCTACAGGAAGAACAATAAACATCATTCCGATGAAGCATGGATTTTTTCCCTGCCACGATGATGCAATTGCAATAACTGTTGAAATTATCGTACAAAATGTAACGTTGATTAAGACTAGGCATAAGTGCCTGACTCCCTGTGATGCCATTATATGAGACATGGCGCTATCACTGAAATTTCCCGTTGAGTCTGCAATATTAGCGCATTCCTCAAGCTTTCCAACAAATCTCCAACAAGTTAAAATAAACATAATATGGATTGGCACCCAGTAAATGGACATCAGTATGAAGATGAGCTTTCTATATACTGGCAGTTCAGGTTCATAAAAAAGCTGCATGCCTAATCCATAGAAAAGGACGACTTCCAAAACCGAAATTACAAGTATCTGCAGTCTGTGAGCCAAGTAACCGTAAAAGATAAATTTCTTCCAGGTCCCTAACAAAGACAACCTTGAGAAGTAAATATCGATGACTGATTCGAAGAAAAGATGGACAATGAAACATGATAAAATGTATGGGTTGCAGTGGACATCAATGGCCGGAAAGAAATACACACTTCCCAAAAAGCATACACAGCAAGCACTCAGAAGGGTCACGCTTGACTTCATATGAAACGCCATTAGGTGAACTGTTACTGCAACAGTTATTGTTAGCATGCTTGGTCTGCTTGCAAAGTCCATCATTCCAGTAGTACACAGAAATCCCACAAGATACATGCACTCCTCTGTTGAAAGGAAGATCGATTCATAAGAAGCTGTCCCACAGATTCTTACAGTAAGAGTTTTGAGGACATGGAATCCTGTGCTCGTTATTACAAGAATATCAGTGCTATCCAAGTCTTGAAGAGAATCTATTGGACGATCGAAGGCAATTTCTGTAAAAGATAAAACACTGAAAAGCACGCCCATCCAAAGATGACTGAGTACTTTTCCAAAATGTTTGCATTCACCTAAATAAGTGACTAAGGAAATCAACACAATCCCAGAAACTATGATCACAACAAGAAAAATACTGCCATCTGTCGTGTGATGAGCCCATCGCTCTTTGATGCCATTTGAAGCTCCAGCGAAGAAGAAAAGAAATTCAAGAAAGGAAAAGGCAGAGGTGAATTTAGCAACTGTGCTTGAAGCTATAGGTAACATGTTGAATTAACAAAGTCAAACACCAGCGTTTGATGAATAAATTATTCTATTAGAACGTTTCCGTGTATGAATTAGCATGTTTTAAGACAACATCTGCTTGGTTATAGGAGCTGCTATAAGGTATCAATTACCTGACAAACTTCAGACCACGAAACGCGGAAGCAACAGAACCTAGGGAATTCATGAGAACTTAATACCAAAGAATGACTCTAAGTTAATAAAGAAACGTTGATCTCCTCAGTTACTTTTAAGGGAGTTAAAGATGTTACGACGGTGACGGCAACGAGGAGACAAGACAAGACAAGACATTTATTATCATAATATTGCCTGTACAATTTCGTGGCACGCAGTTAGCAAAAAAAAAAAACGCTAGTCGAGGCTTGCCAAATTAATTCCATTACAATTCAGATATTACAGATAATAAGTAAAAGCAAAGAAAAAGAAAAGACGAAATATGTGTAATAAAGTCATAAGCAAGAAAGACAAATCTGTTTAATGCAAGTTGTGAAAGGAGCTAGGATTTAGGAATTCGCGATTTTATTTCTCGTGTTATCATGGTTGCATCAAGGTAATCATCGTTGTCTTTTAATATTTCAAAGAGCACGCACTGATTAATTTTCGTTTAAACATTTTTTTTTTTACATATCTTTCATTCTACCTGGTATCTCATTCCACAATTTAGTTAGCGCCAAAAATTGGGACGGCTTGTCTTAGTTTTCAAGATTAAATTTTTTGATGTACATATCATTTTTAGAGGATGATCTTGTGTAATATGCATGAATAGATGATGTCTGCGAGAACAATTAACAATTTTTGAGGGTGCAGTATTAGTATGAATATAATGCATTAGGTAAGATACGGACTTAAAATAGAGAAAGCTAATTGGCAGGATATTTGCAACAATAAAAAGAGGAATGGCATGAACATTCCTGTTGGCAAAAAATATAAAACGGAGAACTTTTTTCTGAAGCAATAAGATTTTGTTAAATGTGTTCAAAAAAGCAAAAGAATGAGCTCAGTAGCAAAAGAACAACTTTTCACGTGCGGCACACAGTTTGGTTCATTTCTTTGCCTTCATTGCACGACTACGACGTGAAATTGCATAATCTCTCCATTTATCGAATTGAAGAACAAAAGGGGGGAAAGAGCGAAATGAGAGATCTCCTCTCCCATCCATGCAAGAAAACCGTGTTTCCGCTTTTTTATCCTCGTCGTTTTTATGATAATCAACAAAACTGCGACTTGAAAGATTGTCTGGGCACAGCCTGGTTTAAGGTGCATCCGACGACTATTTTCTGTAAAATGTCGGTTCGGAAAAGCAAATCAGTATTCCCTACAATTTTCTGTTATTTGAGGACGACTAAAAATTTCTAGATGACAGTTCCTTTCATGTACAATTTCCGAAGCTTATCTCATAAATCCCGTACGATTTTGTGAAGTTTGATTTTTCATATTTCACTCCCCAGGTTAGGCTATTTTTGGAAGAAAAAAGGAAACCTAAAATGTTCGGATTCAAATATGTGATGGAAAGAAGACTTAGAAAAATTCTCACTTTCGTAAGACGTTAAATTGCACAGAAAATTTTCTAAAAAATAATACCGAAGCCCTTGTAATTTCGAAAAGACTCAAGTTCGCCTTATGACCGAGCAGATACAAGTTTTATAGCGCCGCTTAGAATGCGTTTCTAGAGATCTAAAAGTACTCTGGATAGCCTGAAAAGTGTTTTCAATGTATAAAGGTTGGAAACCGTCGTTGGGTGCTGCTGTGGTTTATCTTTTTGCAAAATTTATGGTTCCAGTACCACTCACTTATTACGCTTACTCGATCTAATAACTGCATAGTTTTGATCGTAAAGCCGGGTGTACTGCAACTTAGACGTTAACCGGGGGCGTTAATTTGTTTTGGCCTCAACGTTCTCTTATACTGGTCAAGGTTCTAATTAAACAAGTTTGTATCCTTGACCCGGTTATAAGACACTGCTAGTGTTGATTCAGTTAAAATCTTTTCTTTCTTAATTTAACCGCGGTCGGCCACTTCCAATCTTTAACTAAAAAAGATGAACAACCTTTTCCTCGCCCAGCTCTGGATGCCCATTTTGCACGCGTTGCTTGCCTTTACAACTCTTCCCACAATTCCTGTCATATCGTGCCCAGTTTCGCGCCAGAGCGAAAAAGGAAATCCACAATATTTAGAACAATAGCGAAAATTTAAATTAGAGGTCTGTTTCAGCAAGCTCAAGTGCGTGTTGGAGTCAAAATGGTTGCTACTTGTTTTGCGAAGAAATTCAGCGTTGTTGCAAGAGCTCTGAGCCTTTTGAGTGACCCCAGACGAATATAATTGTGAGTAAACTTTCTTCTGAGGTAACGTGATCTACAAGTTTCTCATAGTTCAATGCAGTTTTCTAGGGTTAGCTTACAAGCTGAAACATCTCCTTCAATGTATTGTGTCATTTTCTTACTTCCTTAAGTTTCGTATTCTGCTTGTTTCGATGTAAAGTCGAACCGCTAAAAGTGCTCTTTACCTTATGAAAAGCCTTAGTAATGTTGCCATGTCAGGGTTTTAATGGTAAGACGTGATACTTTTAGCGATATGGGATGTCAAAATCAACATAGTTTGCATGCAGCGACACGACTTTGCATTGTAATATAATCGTAACGACGTCAGTCCATTTACTTACACATAATGCGTGAGTGGACATCCTTGCAGCTGTTGGTCTGGTTTTAAATTTAGTTGGCACCACCTAGATTTTGTAATTTATACGTGAAGCTGTCTTCAGTCTTGTGGTAGTGCTGTGAAGGGTACTTCGTTTGTCCTCATGGGAGCAACTGAGGCTATATGAAACCCGACCCTGTGTAGGACAAAAAGCACTGGTTAAAAAGAAAAGTTTCCAAAAAATCCAGTTGGAAAGTAATGGAATGTAAATTTTTAGGGTTTGCTCTGGGGGAAGATTCTGAAACAAACAGACTTAAGCAGGTAGACCTGGTTGGGATCAATGTTTCAAACAGTGAAAGGGGGTAGTTCTCTTCCCATCAGTGTGCACCCCTACACACAGATTATAATATTTATGGCTTAATATTGGGTACAATGTTCAATATTTCGAGATCCATATTATCCAATTCGAGACTTCAAGACGAGTCATTTTTTTATGGAGACTGAGACTCCAAGACTCTTATTTTAAATGCTGTGTTTTTGAGACTCGGCTGATATTTTTTTGAGACATATCATTTTTGATTGACCATTCTATACCCCATTAGTGAATAAGTTCTAAGTATCACCTTCATTTCTTTCAGATAGGGAAAAATGTCACATGAGATTAGCAGACGAGGAGATTCAAGTTTGCAGATTTCCCAGGCATGGAAGTACACCTCCAATGTTGGTTCCATTCTGGCATCTGTGTTTGCTTTTGTCATGGAGTACCCCATAGTCACCATGTTCATTGCCATTTTTGTCGGGCTTTCCGCTTTGCCTGTTGTGCTGTTTATGTCATTTGTGCTGTATAGTCTTCTCTTTACAATCCTTGGATTTGCATTGATCGAAGGAACGCTTCTGATGTTTGCAGTCTCGATGCTTAGTGCTGTCATATTTTTTGTCTTCTTTGTCTCTGTCTGTGTGACAGTTCTGGCAATGTTGACGTGGACCTCTGCCACTATTGGATTCAGCTTAGCACAGAAGTTGCAAGGGACAGTTCAGTATTTATTTCCACATTGGAATTTAAGCTTGGAGACTTCACCCAGTCCTGTGACAAGACATTCCAAATCAGACTGATGCACAGTGCTGTTAGCCTGCTTTGTGTAGTTGTTTTGGTTTAGCATAAGATTCTACTTACCCCTCGCCTAACCCAACATTGACACTAGTTACTGAACTTCCTACTTAGCGCAAAATGTTGGGTTTATAGGGGAGGGGTATGTGGGCAGTTTGCAGAATCTTTCGTTTCATAGGGAGATAGAGCTTGGGGTGCAAGAAAGAGCAGAAAAAGAAGCCTCAAGGGTCACATTCAGCAGTGGAAGATACTGTAACTTTCTTCTGCCTTATGTACTTTGAAGCGGCAACAACTGCTTCAAATGTAGGCTATAGCAATGAAAGTATTTAAATACTGTCTATTTCTCATTAATAAGGCCATTGCTGCAAAATGCTTCATTTTCCATCGCCCAATGAGGCTGCGCTCCAAGAAAAATTGAATGAAGGTTCTCTGAACCTGTGAAATTCAGTGTTCAGTGTAGGATTCGTTTGAAAAAGGCTATGATTTACTGTTTGCCCAAGAGCAAAAGTAAAGCATTAGGGGCCAATGGGTGCTGCCAAAGCACAGCTCTACCCAGACTACCCTTTCCTCAAAATAAAATATGTACATAAAGCTAAGCATTGTAAAACCTCTACCTGACTGACTGACTGATATCACCAAAGGTATGAGAGACTGCGATGGGAAAAGAAGCATGAAGTAGGAATGGCCAGATCAAAGGTAAAACATAGATGCTAAAGTATGGATTCTATGACTAAAACAAAAAATGGTCATTTTATTAAACTTATATTTAAAACCAGCTGAAGATAATATTGTAAATGTTGAGGAAAGTTTAAAAGCACATTATGAGCTTGGTTTCTCCTGAATTACATTGTATTAATTGTATTTAACTCATTTAAGTATTGAGTTGTAAGATGTTTTAAGGCACCAATCATTGTTATTACTAAGTGGAATATACTGTCAGTGATGTTTATTTATTTTATAGCATAATAATTGCAGTTAACTATTGGATGATCTGATGATCTGTAAAACAGATGTTAAACAACTAGTGCAGGTAAAAAAATTAATGCAGTCAAGTCAGAACTTGCCTTTGAAGAGTAATAAACATATAACCTAGTATACAAATTTGTTGTTCATTTCCACCCAATAAAATTAATGAAACTATGGCAGTTATAACTGCAAACCCCTCTCTTACCCCGACCCCCACCTCATGAGCCACAGGTAGCCCAATCATCATTGTAGCCATCGACATAATGTTACATGGTGTGACAGCATAAATGTAAGAGTTTGTATGGGAATGTTCAGTCACGCAGAGCAGTTCAAAATAATGTGAAGGAACGGAAATAAATATTAGCGAGCTTAAACAACAAGAATGCTGACGCCCTGGACGTCATCAATAGCAACTAGAAGTTCGATGTCTTGCTTGATGGAATGCTTCTGTCTCACACAACAAATCTGAATGGCTTTGTTTTACTACCCCAGTACGAATTTGTTGAGTCAGAGCACCGAAAGAGAGAAATTATCAACTTCCAGTTGCCACTTTTGACGTCCAGGACATCAACATAGCTGAAGGTCCCTGATGACTGTCAGACTCCTTCTCTTGTGTGTATTACTTGTAGTTATGTGGCATTTGGGGCCATTTCAGAGCAGTTCCAGCAAGTTTTGAGTTCACTGTTTTCCTTGCTGTATATCATTTTGTCAAGAAAAACAGTGAACTTAAAACTTGCTCTGAAAAGGTCCCAAATGCCACAGAAAGACAAGCAATACACAGAAGAAAAGTGAGGCAGTCGTTTTTTAAATAAAATAATAAGTAGATTCCAGTAAACAGAATACCCATTAAGCAGCCACTTTCTTTTGAACCAATGGTGGCCTGTTAGGCTGTATTATCTCACGTCTACCTTCCGCATGACACATTTCCTGTTCAGATCAACCTTCCAAGTTTACAGTCTATAGCCCTTTGTCACGTGTCGAACATTTTGTCTCAGGAGATTTAAAAAGCTTTGTTTATGCAAGGCTAGCCGTACATAAACAAAGCTTTTTAAAACTCCTGAGACAAAATGGCCACCTTGTGACAAAGGTCTATTAGAGTGCTGAATTCTAACAGAAGTGGTGCCTGGAATAAAACTCTGACCAACTTCTGATAAACGGGTAGATTCTCCTTCAATTTGCCTTATGTCCGCTAGTGAGTCAAAGGGAAAATTTGACTTCAACCAAACAGAAGCACTATCCAGATGTCGTCGGTATGGAATATTTTCTCTGCTTGTTCCAAAGATGTCATTTCTTACAAAAACCAGGCTGTTTTCTTAGGAAAACTTCGCGAGAGATTCAAAGAATAAAAAAATTGGAGTTTCACGACAACACACAACCACGCTAGACTGTAATAATACATTTTACTCTTTGACATCAGGCCTCTTATCAAACTTTACATGAAGCGTTATACTACCAATTTTATGAGAACTACTACAAAATCAAAAAATATCTTTTTTTTATATCTAAAATAACTTTGACCAATGAAAATCAATAAGTAACTACAACAACATATCTGTCTAATATTGTCTGTAGATTGCAGCTCCTTGTACAAAGCATTTTTCTTAAGGAGAACTTGTGAAAACGTTTGAGAGTAAATGAGAATGGCAACAACTGAAAAGGAATACTCAACTTTAAGTTACTAGTTGCTGGAAAGTAGTGAGAACCTTTGTTGTACTTTTAACTTTTTGAGGTCTACATATTTAAAAGTCAAGGTTCTCCTCAAGTGCCGGCAGCCGGCTAAAAAAAACGGCTACTTGGAGGTTTGAGCCATCTACTTTTTGGGGAAAAAGGGTTTAGTGAGCGAGTGAAAGCCTGAATTTGCCTACAGCACTCGATTACAAAGCTGCATGCCTACTTTTAAATGCTAGGTGTCTACTTTACAACTTAATGAGAACCCTGAAAGTTATAATATATTATAATGTATGTTCCACATCTATCCCACCCTGATCATGTTTAGGTTTTGGTTAAGGATTTGTTTTTTGGCTTTTAGGTTTTTCGGCTAGTTGTAAAGGTGTTTTTGTTGACAGTGTTGTAAGTTTGTTTTTGATTAATTATGCATCCAGCTATAAATAATGAAACAAATTCACTAGCATAAATTATATTATGAATGGTTAAATGCATAAGTTATCGCCTTGTCCTAATCACATTACACATTTTCATATACATTCTATGTTAAAAGTTGGCAATAACAAATGCAAAAACCCACAGCATGGCTGGAGATAACTGCTGCCAGCCATACCAACATTATTATTGTGCACATGAAAAAATAATGGTAACTTAATTTGAGAGCCAGACGAGAAGATTTTTAGCAGAATGCAATGTTATCTTTGTTATATAGCCAATGTGTGTACATGTAACCATGTTACACAATATTAGTAATACAGCATAGTAATGTCTCAAGTTCTTCTGCAAACTGCTAGTTACATTTTTCAAGAAATCATTGAACTGGCAGCAGCAGATCGAGGATCCATAATACTGCACTTAAGCCCTGCATTCACCCCAAATAATATTACAATAAAGCTTTTCTAATTCTACAGAAAATCAATACCTCAGCCCCATTACATTATGTTGTAATAATAGTAAAGTTGTTGATAGTAAGTCAACTTAATTTGATTGTAGATGTCACTTGTGCACAAGCTTCCAAATCAGATTGAAAGAGAAATCTTATTCTGTATATCAGATAGAGCTAAAAGAATTCACCAAAAACCAGTTATCTTGAAAACATTTTCATTCTACAAGGCTGTAATTTAGCAGTGCTCAGAGGCTCCTTCTGATTTACTTTCTCCTCGAGTGACTAAGAAATCTTAGTTCAGAGCTTTGGGTTCCTAACAATAAAATTCTAGTCATTAGAACACAGCCCTGTTCTATCTTGGGAACAAAACTTGAATGATCTTATTACTTTATTACTTAAGACAAAATAAACAGAGAACTGTCTGGAATTAATGTCTATCTGCAAAAAAGCCCAACAGATAAGAAGTAAACCACAAGATGCAAGATTAATCAAAAGGTTGTTTCCAAAAGGTAAGGAAGAAAACCAATCAAAAGAGAAGCCAAGAATTCATAGCACCAGAAATAATCAAGTAAATGTCCACTTGAGGATTGTGGTTTTGTTATTCACATGGGCAGTAAAAGCCAATAAAACATATGATGGTAAAAGTTAGTGTTTGTTTTTACAGCTTTCATATTTCATTAAAGAGTAAACCACTGAGCACTGGAATATGAATTTAAAAAAAACTTCTGCTTAAAGGGTGGTCAAGCTAGCACAAGCAACAATGAGTTGTCACTTGACATGTAAATATTACCTTAATCTTGTAAATATGACACTGCTTTGCAGTAACAAGAAATCGCTTGTTGGTTAAACTTATGCTTAGTGCATATAGCTTTTCCTCTTTCTTGAAGAAGTCTTTAAAAACGAATTTCAAGTCAAAATGATTAAAACTAAATTCCCTTGAATTCCTACTGTTCTTTGTTACAAATTTATTATCATAGTCCTTAAACATGTCACCAAAAAAAATGTACATTAACCTCAGGACAAATCCCTACATGCGATTGTCCATCACGACTATAGCAAGAACTTCTCACAAGTTACTCCTACAAGTGACTGCCAGGTTTTGACATTTTAGATGCACCCATATGAGGTTTGACCAGAACTAAAAATCATGTTGACCTGAAATTCATTTTAAACTGTACCAACCACACACCATCCATCACATCTACCACTTTCCATCAACTAGTATTTATCAAATTTTATGTTAGTATTTTAAAGGAGTATTCAAGGAGGAGCAATCACTATTTAATGTATACATCTACTATCTTTGCATAAGTACTCGGGAGACAAAGCTTACACATGTACGGAATAAGTTACAATGTCCAAGATTTTATCAAACTTTATAATAATCATTTTTATCAAACAGCTGATCAAAGCCTGTATAGATTAGCACTTTTCTCTGTGACAATAACCACAATATTATTTATGAAAACTGACTAGTATAAACAAATAGAATAGAATAATTCACAACCTATGCACTAAACTACACATAAGTACTCTAAGAAATATGTAAAAAATTACATTGCAGTCAGTGAGTATGCTATTGCAAATTAGCTTTCTTTGTATTTAGACATTCTTATAGACGCAGCAAAACTTGGAATGCCTTGAGCATAGCTTCTGACCGACAAACCCTTAAGGTACAGAAGTATCTCAATCTTTCCTGTGACCGGTAGATCAATCTCCCTTCAACCATGAATAATACCCTTTAAATTGCAATTATCTTGAATACAACTTCTGCCACGGTTTGGTGCTTTTTTTTTTAGCTTGTCTCAGTTACTGGAGCATCAAAGACTTGAGATTGTCTTGTAATATAGTGTCCTTCACCGCATGGAAAACAAACTTGATATTTTCTGTGTCGATTGCCGTTGTAAAGTGATGGAAAAGGGCTTTAGACCTCTCTCGACGCTTGCTGTCAAACATCTGTAATATAAAGTTCTGCACATCTTCCAATTTTCGCGGTTCCCCTTGAAAAGCTGGGAAGTAGTCCTTTATATTTGCATATTTGATCTTTTGCATTAAAAGATCTGTTTTGTTGAGAAAAAGGATTATTGACACATTGGCAAAGAATTTGTTGTTGACTATAGTCTCAAAGATGTTGCATGACTCCACAAGACGATTTGTTGTTCTATCCTCCATAAGAACTTGATCATACGCACTTGACGACACCAAGAAAAGAATCGAGGTTACTTCATCAAAGCACTGAAACCACTTGGCTCTTTGAGATCTCTGACCACCAACATCAACCATTTTGAAGGGGATTCCCTTAATGATAAATTCGTGTTCCACAATGCCCTTTGTTGCTTTCCTTGCATGAAGAGCATCTTGTCTTGTGGGCAAGTAGTCCTTTGATAAAGAACAAAGCATGAATAAAATGAATAAAAACTAATCCCTGGAGTTACTTGACCAGGACAAACCCAAGTAAATGTCACTACTGCTTTACAATATTTGGCACTTTTCCAGTCATCTTTAGCTGGACAAGTATGTTAAAAGGCATAATAGGCCCTTTGCAGCTAGCCATTCACGTGCTACAAAACCGTCATGATAGAGAGCAAGAGAAACACTGGGAGAGGACAAATAAAGTAAATTACTGTTTTAAAAGATGTGAGTTTTCTGTTTGTTTTGTCCCAGTGGGTACCTTGCTGTCCAACATGGTGGTTTTGTACCATGTGAATCACTAGTTGCAAAGGGCCTACTTCTTGGCTACGGATTATCATGAACAGTTAATAAAATTATATGGATCATACACAGTGACTTGGAATAAGAAAAGGAACCTGATTTGTGACCTGACGCCAGAGACGTCATAAAATTGCTTTGGTTACATCTGATCTACTAAGGCCAGCCTATTTTACAGAAACCTAACTTACATCTCAGGTAAACAGACCTTCCTGCGCCGTAGCTAGTATGAGGCCAACCGAGGCACTCGCCTCGGTAAAATTTTGACGAATTTCGCCGATCATTTTTATTTTACATAAGCGATCATCAGATATTTTTAATGCATCATGATATTACAAAGAATTCAGCAATTCAGTCAATATACTATGAAAAAATTACCATATCATCGATCTCAAGGGGCTACGTACGTTAACTCAAATTTTTTTTGAACAAATACTGATCAAAACCATTGGCGAGGTTAACGGTCACCCAGACTATGTAGCTTGTTTCTGATTATTGCTTTTTAAATTCCACTTAAATTAACTCGAAAAAAAGTTACCGAAAGGCCCAGAAAACGCTGCAAATGCCCCCGAACCCCCCTAGCAACTCCCGCCTGCCTCGGTTGGCCGTTTGGTCTGGCTACGGCACTGCCTTCCACAATGTTTGAATTTTTTTCCCTTTGTACTGCTTATAGTGAAAAACAGTTACAAGTCAGGGTTGGGCTTATGTGTACCGGTAAATAGTTTTGTTTCAATAAGCAAGTTGAAAGGTGTGCCATTGCTTACAGCACATACAACTTGAGTACATAAGTAATTTTTTAACAGTATTACATTTATAAATACAATAGGGTAGTGAGGACCAAAAGAATGTATGGTTTTAAGTATTGGCAAAACTGGTTTTTTTTTGTTTAAATGCACAAGTTTGACATTTACTCAACAAGAAAAGTATGAACAGCACCAACAAAGAAAGATTAATGTTACTGTTTGCCAAAGTTCATTTCCTTTTAACATTTACAACTTCTGGCCTTTTGTTCTGTTGATCTATTTGAAGTACTTGATTTCAGCTGATACGCAGAACTACTGCAAGAGGACTCAATAGAAAGACTACAGCAAGAATACCAGAAAGTAAAATGTCTAATGCCTAGTCAAACCATCAGTTAAAGAGATATTGTACTTCTGGCAAGTCCTAATAGTAGGTCAAATTAATCTTGGCTGGGATCACAAAGAATTTCATTCGCAGAGAAATCACACAGTAACTTGACAATGAACTGAGTAAACAAAATTTGATCCAGGCATTCAATAAACCTAGAGCTTTCATAAGTTCTAGGAGTTACTTTTTATTTTGCTATGGAAACTTTAAGTATGCAGACACACCAACAATACAATATTGGTCATTTCCTACAAAGCTTTTAAAAGCAGTATGTTTAATGCACTGCATAAGGTTGAGCACAAGTTGTAGCTTTTGTGCCATCTTTTCATCCAAATGGTACACATAAAAACATCCATTCTCTAACGAGGCAATGTACAAGATATAACCCAAAGACACAAAGCCATAGAACTTCAAAAGAGAAACATTGTGTTGATGAACTTATTGCAATCTAAATTGCTTTATCATATTAGACATGAAAATGACCATACTAGCATCTTTCATAGCAAAACAGAGGAAATGTTTTGTATGAAACACATCTGAAGCAATATTCGTTAAGGGCAATGACATGCACTTTCAATTCTACAAGGATTTAAACTTTATAGATCAATGTTAATAAAAATATCTTTGTATGGCCACTTTAAACACTTGCATAAGGCACTTAGCTTTTGTACCAGATAAATGAAAATCTCTTTAACATAAATACCAAGTTGATGTCATGAAAGCTACCTTTGTTAATCATTTTCAAAAATGCTCAGCAATTTTTGGAGGGCGTGCTTTCGATGAAAAAGGAAGTTTTGATTTTTAAGTACTTGCTCCTATTATTTAAGTATCCAAACATGCTTAAGATATCTAAAAAATTTAAAGATATGAAATAAATTTAAAAGGAAATTCTAAGTTTTTCCATGAAAATATGAAAACCACAGACTAAAAAAGGGTAAACAATGCCAAATTTACACTCTACATTACAGTGCGGTACTCTAGAAATGATCAGTCTTTTGAAATCCTTCCATCTGCGTCGAAATTATCAATTTATAAAATATTGATAATAATCACATTTTTACTGGGTCTGATTTAATATTTGAACAGGTCTGTTCGCTATCAAAAAAATACCAGGGCAAAAAAGGAAATTAACAACGATACATTCCTTAAAATTGGTTCTCTTTGTCGGCATGTTTACACTTTGAACAAGACATAAACCTCGATTGAATGTCCTTCTGACACAATGAAAGAAAAGCAACATCAGAAGGCAAATTTATACTTACCGGACGACCAACCCGATCCAAATTGTCGAAAAAATATTTGGTTGAATCGCCCTAAGAAAAGAAAATATGATTAAAGAGAGACGAAACACGCATGGAAGAATGTCAATTTCACCCTCCCATATTGCATACGAAGTTGACTTAAATACGATACAATCAATTTCAATTTAGACTGGTGTTTCACTAAATACTTTGCTTTCTAAAAGTGAGCTAATTTCAAAAGGAATGTCTGACTTTCCAGCTGCTGCAGTTTGATCATGGGACCAAAATGGTGGTTAAAAACAAGGAGAACAAGATCAGATCAGTTGTAGATGTATTGTGTCTTGATATCATATTAAATCGGCGGACCAATTTTTTTCCCCGATCTGTAATCCCTTGAAAGACTGCTTGCAGGCGTTGTTAATCAAAAGTAAACGATCGAGTTGCGTGCTGAAACTACACACAAAATCTGTGGAAATAGAAAAAGACAAAGAGTAGAGCCTTAATGTCCCTCGAACCTGCATTGTTGAACTTGATAATAGTCGATGGGTTCTGTGTTATGCATAATACATTGTTTGCGGTAGTAGTACATCGATCGCGAAGCCGCTTTTTGGCAAGGGCTATAAACTCTTTCTACGATACAAAAATTCAACCTACCACAGATCATATCAACAAAGTATCAAATGCACAAGCTTACCAACTGAAATTCTCTCCTTCTGTCGAATGCATCTTGAATTCCCCTATCCCGCCATAACCGCTTCACACAATCGAAGTACCTTAAGAAAAGGTCCGTGTCGATTATTTGAGGACCTTGGAAGTTTAAAATTATTTCAGCGTACTGCTGGTTAGCAGGATATTCCCATTCTATTCTTAGCTTCCTTCGAGCGTCAGCCAAAACTTTCATGCCCTTTAGAATGTTACTGTATATGATGGGACGAAATTCATTCAAAGCATCAATGTCGAAATCCTTGCCATGGATGATGCGCATTTGCTTTAGGAACGTACTTTTTCCGCTCTCTCCGGCCCCTAAAAGTAAGACTTTAACCTGGCGACGGTATTGAACTTTCTCTTGAGCTATCTGTCTGTCTATTTTCCGCGATCTAGCTTTCTGTTCAGCCTCCTCAGGGCTGAGGCAGCACGCGTCGAAAACCATTATGGCCGACAACTGGCTGCAACAGAACCAACTACAAAATCCACACCCACCGAAGGGCTTGTGGCCTGCGGAGAAATTAGCCTTTAATCAGCGTGTCAATTAAAGACTTCACCGGAAGGGCCCGGAAGAACACATCTTCTAACACGTTCGGAAGCCTGATTTTTCTTTGCTAATTACATTTAACAAATTTTATTCCATAGATAAGGTGAAGGAGAGACGATTGGTTGCGAAAATATTTTTTTTTTTGAAAATCAGGAGGAGAAATTTAACCGACAAAAGTTTGGTTATTGTGTGGAACTTTCATCAGTGGGCAATTTTAGTCAGGAACCTGTTTAGTTTTAATAATTTTTTATTTTTTTTTTGGAGCAAGTAAGTGGAACAAACACTCGGCACTCTCATAATATGCAGAATAAAAGTAAGTTGAAAATGCTCCGTATTTTTCATCGATTTTCAATGAACTATCGAGCAAAGTTTCTGTTCATTCGGTTAGCTATAAATTCATTTGTTCCTTTTGTTACTTAATGTTTTGTATAATCGAATCAAGCGTAGCTAAAATTACAGTTGATGTCAATATATGGTCTTGGTAACCATTCACCGTTACTTTTATTTATTAAACTCAATTATTCATACTGTTCAGATCTGTTAACAAATAAATAACATTTTGATCCGTCTGTAATTTGACCCGTGCTACAAAATTTACGAATTTCATGGCCGTCAATATGCCGGTTAATTATGTAAGAATATTTAAATGGTATAATAAACAATTTTAACTCCTCTTGAAAACGGGATCTTGGTTAATCTCTTTGACGTAATTGAGTGCATTAAAATAATTTATTCAAAAACACGATTTGGCACGTTAGGTATTTTCTTCCTCAATCTTTGACCGCTGTTTTTATCTTGGGTCTGTTGACTACAGCGTCGTAACTTAAAAAGAAAACTAACTACCCAGTTAAAGTTAGAAATACTAAAACAATCTCGAAGGGAATTTATTATCAGATTTCTTATGAAGAAAGAATTTCTATAATGGGGCTGGAGAAGATCGGGATGGTCACAGAAATGCATTGTTTATTACATTTTGGTATTGTACCAAGAAGGGTTATTTTTTAATAATTACATGATGTTATACAGAAACTATTTTGACATGATATTTTAGGCATTTCAGAGGCTAAATATAGCATAGTAATCTTCGCCATCATTAAATATATATATATATATATATATATATATGTGCGTGTCAAACTTGTTTTGACTCCTTTCTAATTTCTCCGCTGCCTTTCAACTTTCTTCTCCAGTCTCTCGAGTTCCCTAATCTCTCGTTCTACGGTTGAGTCCGAAGGATTTTTTAGGGACTGAAATTTTGTTCCAAATCAGAAATTTTAAGTGTGGTAAACCAGGGATGACACTTTGTTTTCTTGGTAGCCTACGTAGGATGGCGGTTTTGGTTGGGCGCGCTACGCAGGCTATTTTCTTGGAGGAGCGTGGTCGAACAGTAAATCTTTTGGGTGAGTTAAGAACCCAGACTAAACTGATCTATTTCGTGAAATCACTTTTTCATCTTCTTAATCTCGAAGTCATGGCAAATACCAGCTGGACGTGAGGGTATACTCATAATAAGACTACCTTAAGGTTTACTTTTGTGTGCACAAAAACTAATCAGGCGTAGTGGGGGTTCATAACTGTGGTAGGAGGCCGCGGATCCCCCGCAGGGAAAACACTCAAAATGTTCCCCTGGGGTTCGCTAAGTTATATAAGTCATAGAGTATACAGTAGATTCCCGATAGCTCGAACCCTCGCTAACTCAAACCTCGCGCTAACTTGAACCAAAATCGATTTTCCCTTGATTTCCTTCATATATTTGCTGTAATTTTACCCTCGGTAACTAGAACCCTCGATAACTCGAACCTCCAGCTAACTCGAAGTAATTTTTGTTTCCCCTCAGATCATTTCTATACAATTTTACCCCAGATCAAATCATGTTTTGAGTTTTTAAAACTAAAGAGACGGGAAAAAAAACAGTCTACTGGCGTCCGAAACATTGAATTTTGAATTTCCCATTGACGTGTTGTAAGCATATTTTTACTAGGGGAGGCTGATGTTGTTTGTTACAAATCTAATGTGAACAGCTTTAATTATCAAAACAGTAAAACACATGCTCTATTTAGGCTATATTTTGCTACGTTTTGTTGATATTGTAAAATCTAGAAGTAGCTTTCAATTTTCACTTAACATTTCTACAAGCAAATGTGATTGAAACGTTCACTGTACTGTAAAAACTGCTCTTTTCCTTTACTTTCGGCTATTTTTTCGAGCTCCCGAGAACTCGAACTTCTTTCGATTTCCCTTGAAGGTTCGAGTTATTGGGAGTCGACTGTACTGGCCAAGTCTGCACTCATGGTCTTGGATTAGAAGGCTGGAAATCGTCGCTTTTTGTTAGCGTGTTTCGGTGGATTCTGTTTTGGTAAGAGGAAGTCAATATTTACTAAACGCTAACCATCTGGCGCCTTAACGTTGACATTAATTTCTTGTGTAACCCTCCCCGGCGGCGTTGTATTCACCTGCCAGACCTGCGGAAATGTCAGTTAAGTTCAAGGAGATTTTAGATTTCAGATCTTTTATTTTTGGGGGCTATTACAAGAGGTTACTACATAGATTACAATGCATTACAAAAGCAACAACAAAAAAATTGGAACAGCAAATTACTTAAATGAAAATCATGAAAGGTGAAATGTGCCAGTGATCAAAGGAGCTTTGGCTTTCGAGTTGGTCACTGCCACGTGCAATTAACTGGCGTAAACATTTACATAAAACTACAATCAACACACAACGGAGAAAGAAAAATTAAAGGTGCAAAAAGTCGTACTTTACTGCGATTTTATATAAAAACAATAGAGATGACTATTGGGTGTGGGCAGAGAAATCAATTGGGTATTTAAAAGGTAACGTGATCTCAAATCAACTGAGGTGCCAAGTTTTTTAATGAAGTATTTTATATTTGTTCCCTTTTAGACTGATAGATTATATTAGGCAGTGGTACACTATTTACACTTAAAAGAATTAAAAGTATTTAATAATTCATTTTTTTGTTATTAAGTTAGGTTACCTCTTTTCAATTGTTCGCCAAAGGCAAAAAAAAAAAAAATACGACATGCATGACCAGAGTCTCTTGAAGGGGGTTCATGAACACGCTTTCCCGCTCGTTAGGTTTTTCACAGCAGTCGCGCATCCCGAACTTCTTTCATCTCTATGCTGAATCAGACAGTTTTCTTTCCCAATAACATATTCCGTACCAACATTTTGGCGAAACCCACCTCCCCAGTAGCGTCAAATCCCGTATCCCGTCAATAAATTTTGCGTTTTCCCGAATACCGCACTATACTTGGGTCAAAGTCCCGGATCAACACTCTTCCAGATCATGAGAGACTAATTGTGCGGGGTTTGATATTAAATAAAAGGGATTTTTGACCCTTTTAATTTATCGCCTCTGTACAGGAGCCTAAAAGCTTACCAATTAAACCAACTGACACTAACAATCTTCACGGAGAATTTCCTGTCCTTGATGGACTTTTTGAGCGCTGAAAACGTTAACGCATACATAAATGACATTATTGGCTGTCCAATTTATTGACAGGTAAACAGGCAACCAGGCAGGAGTGTTCTTAACTCCTTCCGAGGGTTCTACCTTGCTCATTTGAAGACTTTGAATTCCGCGGACAATAAACTTGAAGGAAGTTTCTCCTTTGTCAAGTGTTCGAGTTGCCGTGTACGACGCCGAGCAATTAAGTTCTTGCTCAAGGAAAACTTTCTCCTTCTCAAGAAAAACTTGTTAATGTGATTTTTAACGTTCAGCTCCGGTCAAACTCTTCATGTTAGTTCAACGCCATGCAATCTTAGCTCTTATGTGTAAAGTTAATTTTGTCTTATGTTGAAGTTGAAGCAGAAATTATAGCTAGGTTTTCTCAGCAAAAGACAACCACAAGCCAATGAGTTTCACTGCGCTTGTGGTTTGTTCATATTTCGCGACAATTCCCTTTTAAAAGAAAAAGTTAGAGGAAATGTCTGAGAAAAGACACTGAAATTGTCCTAGATTCGTGCACACTAAGGCGGAGCAAAAAAATCGCGCATTATCACGACCATTGATAGAGCGAGCTCTCAATATTATTTACGTTTTGTTCAAGCCCACAATTCTCCTGAAAATGAAACTCGATGTATCGTCCACACATATGCACATGAAAACAACAAAGTTCTATCTTTCTCACCTTTTTGCTATAAACCCAAACTCTTTTTTTCGATGTAATCCTTCGCAGCCTCTCCTCCGATCCATCACAAGCTCATAGTCAAGCTTTTCCTCTTGCGTTGACTGCGTCATTGCACGTGCACGCCCCAATTAATGGTCACGCTTTCACGCTTGAAATTTTAGCCAATTAAAACTCACGTAAACAACCCATCTGTTTTTGTTTGTTTGCCTCCACACTGCATTTGTATTTCGTTTTTTTGGTCATTGTTATTTTTAGAGATTCATTTAGCTCTCACGATACTCTACTGAATCGGTAGGCGTCGACTTGTAGTAGTAGACTTTCTTCTATCTGAGCGGAAGTTTTTAAAAACAACAACAACAACAACAACAACGACCACGACGACTACAACATTTATTTGCAGAGAAACAAATTTTCAGGGCCCACGATTTCTCGTTTGTAAAGTGGCAAATTTACAGCTTTCCGAAAAAAAAAAGAAAATTTACAAATGCCCCGGGCGCGGCGAGGGTGATAGGCATGCTTGGAATAAGCCATTTCCGAGTTTTGAAAACTGTTAGTTTCAAAACGTTGCCAAGGGCAAAACATTTCTTGTGAAAAAGAGTTTTATTTGCTTGAAATAAAAAATCATTTTCCCATCAAAAGCTTCGCACCGAGCCTCACTTTAAAACGGAGGACTGGGCAACTTGAAAATTGCCTACTGACTGAGGAATAACGGAAGGCAAAAGCTAGCTTTTTCTTTGCAGCAGTTTTTTGGGGGGTTGTTAGTTGACCAAGGAACAACTTCATGCTTTTCCTTCGCGCATATATACCGTTAATCCTCCATTAGCCCTCCCCCTCGGGTTTATTCATTTCAAACACAACTGAGGGGGGGGGGACTTACTAGGGACGGGGGGCTTATTTGAGAGGGGGGGCTTAATGGAAGATTTTCATGAAGATTAATTCATGTTCCACAGCGCGTGCACGTATTCGAAGGGTCGGAAACGGTTTCTACGGGTGAAACTCAAAACGTTACTCGTACTCCGCGCTCACCACTTTCACCAGAACCTATACATTACTGTAACAAAATTCTCTTATCTGATTGGCTATCAGCGGGCCTGATTTTAGCACTATAGGCTAGTGCAATTGGACAGTACTTGCCAAGCCTAAGTAATTGTACTTGAATGGATTTTTTTTTTCTTACGTATGGGCAAAAATGTTAGGGCGATTTTGCCCTTTTATTTAAGGAAGTTTTTTAAACATAGCTGTAGTATGTTATAATTAAAGAATTGTTAATAGAACTTCGTGTCATCCAATTTCATATTCGTGTGATAAGACAAATCGGACACCCAGGATTTTGTTTAATCAATCGTATGATTTCAGACCGAAATCCACTCACTCCACTCAGTCCCATTACTATTATTAACTGTACTACTTCAGTTTAACAACAAACAAGAAAACTTGTTGTGTAAAAGACTACAAGTGTACAATGTGCCTTAAATGTTTATTCGTTTAAGGGGAATAATTTACACTAGGAAAATATTGAAATCACCACTTGGCGTTTTACACCGACGGACAAATCTTCGAACACT
The DNA here is from genome assembly GCA_942486035.1 of Porites lobata. NCBI lineage: Eukaryota > Metazoa > Cnidaria > Anthozoa > Scleractinia > Poritidae > Porites > Porites lobata. The sequence continues at coordinate 99,126 of CALNXK010000107.1, read as the reverse complement.
CTTTTATAATTTCAAACCTGAGCTTATCAGTGTTATGGAATTTACATGCCAAAACATGTTTAAATTATTCTATTAAATGAAACAATACAAATGTATTTCAGTGTCGCAGGCAAAGGGCTTGTTTCCAGGGCCTTCGCAACCACAAGTGCAAGAGGAAGACCTGGAAACTATATTGAACAAGGATTTTGCCTGGAATATGTACAATGCTTGGATATATATTTTTTTTCAGATTCGAATGTCAAACAATAATGCCGTGTCCTTGATCAGAGAAATCCTGCACTCCACTCTGTTATATACTTATTCGACGTGATTTTTTTTCTTCAGTTTGATCATAATTCATCCTGATCGCGTACAGCAGAAATGCTGAAAGACGAAGAAAACTGGTTCCCAGAGTCCAGTTCCTCCTGTAGCACTCGCGCACGGGATTGGAGCACAGATATCTGCTGTCTGAGCGACTCGATTGTGTCCTCAAGCTCCTGTGAATACAAACAACGGGTAAATCATCAAAACATGGGGTTACAGGGCTCGAAAAAAGTCCCGTTCGACTCCGGGACAAGTAGATTTTCTTGCTGGGCAAGTAACTGTTAAAGCTCAATTGCCCAAGAGTTAAGGGTCAAGGCAAGTCATCCTCTATTAAAAATAATCATTAACCCTTTAAGCTCCAATATCTGTATAGAGATCAGTTTGGAGAATTTGTGTGCATTTCCTTACTGAATAAGTTGGGAGAATTTGAAAAAGGATCAGAGCATCAGACCCTGAGATAAGGGGAGCCCCAGTCTCAAATTTTTTTTTTTTCGGCCCTTCGGGCCTCAATTTGGTCTGTCACTGCATGTAGCATGTAAGGGGATATCTCGCAGCGAGAATGAATATAGTTTTCGATGGACGAAAACTCTGCTGGGCAACTTACCTATTAATAAGCAAAGGCAATAAAATTTTACCTCTCTGAGGGAAGCTGGCATTAAACCTTTCATTTTCTCTTCGTACTGTAATCGCAGTCGAGATATCTGTGGAGCAAAATATATGAATAAATATTTAAAATGAATAAATAAATAAATGGATGGATCATAACCTTGAACTGCCTTGAATAATTTTAGAACCATAATTTAAAGGCGCATCTGCATGCTTTCCCTGTGGCATACTACCCTATAGTTCCCTATCGGAAAATGGTCAATATGATTCTGGAGACGGACTCCTCACCTACCCCTCCCATAGCCCAAAGATAACACTAACCCTTCACTTAGGGCAAAATGTTGGGTAAGAGGTGGGGGGAGGAGGGTAAGTGGACACTTTTGTCAAACGCAAAAACCTAATTACAACAAATCAACTAGATAGTTTAAAGAACTGACTACAGTTACTGTCAAAAGTCTTATTCATACTCTTTCTTGTGAGTCGAGCTCCGTTTGTTGGACGCGCTTCTCTAAATGTTTGACCATTGTCTTCTGCGTTTCCACATCTTGCTGCAAGGACTAAGGAGAAAAAGAAAACAAAATTCTCTTTTGAACGTTTATCATTTACATCCCTAAACAGTTCTCTTGCAACACACTATACTGGCCCTGGTTTCTTGAACGATGGTCAACTTTAATCTAGGGTTAATTAGGCTAATAAAGCCTATAAAAATTATTGGTGAGCCTTTGATTGGCGACACCCAGTCAAGTTAGCCAAAATCAGAAGAAAACGGTGTATAAAACAGAAAATCAACCGCGGTTTAACATTTAAACTCTGTGTTAGCTCTAATCGGCCTACGGGCAACTGCGTAGCAGACAAGCCTTCCATGAGCAAACTAATAATAAGTGCTGGGCCAAAACAAAAAAATATATGGGAGGGGTGGTTGAGGAGAAATTGGTAACGCAACCGCCCCCCTCCACACCACCCCTCCTTCCTTGCTTTTTAGTGATTTCTTTCAGGCTACAAAACGAATCCGGTTAGAAAATACGCGGCTTCAAAAATGTCCGGATTCGTGTGGACTTGGCGTTACTTAGCCTCCCACGGAGACGTTCTTAGGGGTTCGTCACGCGTTTCCACGTGACGAACCCTTAAGAACGTCTATGTGGGACGCTAGGAGTTACTATGTTTGTTTGCTTGTTTGTTTTTTTTTTTGGCGCCACCCAACTTTGTCTCTGTGCTTGTTCATGCACCTTTGTTACGAAAGGGAGCAACAGTGAAACATATCAAAGTTTCAAACAACAATAACACCAGGAACAAATTAATTCCACATCACAAACCTTAACAATTGTAGAATGATGCTTTTTCACCGATGTTTTCTCGTCTTCGTGTTTAGCTGTGGTTTGAGCAAGTTTCTTTTCTAAGCTTGTTTTTGTCCTGCAAGAAAGTTTAGTCCCAGTTAGTTAAAAGTAAGGTGTCTTTTAGAATGTGTTCTGATACTTAGCAATTGAATAAGCTTAAAAACATGGTCTCGAGGGATGGGAGCAGGGGTGTTCTCCTTGTCCCACACTGACCTCTTCGGAGAATCGAACTCCTAGAGGATATCCAATTTGAAAACTATGGAGTAAGAGGAGTTATAAATTCTTGGTTTAGATTATATGCTTCAGATCGTCGACAGTCGATTGAAATAGACAAATGCATATCTGATACTGAAACTATCGTATGTGGAGTGCCTCAATGCTCTGCACTTGGACCCTTGCTTTTTAATTGTATATTAATGGCATCCATAAATCTTTCAAGAAATTTACTTTTTATCTATTCGCAGTTGATACAAGTCTAGCCCATGCAAATGACAACTTAAGTACTCTCGAGTAATATTAGAGATGAAGGACTTTGTTAAATATTTGGGTATAATTATTGATGCTGAACTTTCATGGAAGCATTATACAGTCGACTCTCTCTTAACGGACACCTCTATAAGACGGACACCTCTGTAAAACGGACACCTAGAGTTGGTCCCTGCCTTTCTTTACTCCTTTTATTTGACTCTCCATAAGATGGACACCTGTAAAACGGACTCCCAGCGTTGGTCCCTGCCTTTGCTTATTCCCTTTATTTGACTCTTTATAAGGCCGACATCTCTCTAAGACGGACACTTAGTGCCGGTCCCAAAGGTGTCCGTCTTAGAGAGAGTTGACTGCAATGACTTTATCTGTCACAAAATTAGTAGATCGGTTGGAATTATTGCTAAAATGAGGTATTACATCCCACGGTATCTTCTTTTGAATTTATATCAAGCACCTTATTTAAATTATGGTATCTGCGCATGCGGGCAACTGTCCACAGATCTACCTCAATAAGTTACTTGTACTGCAAAAACGTGCACTGCGTTTGATTTATTTTGCTAAAGCCAGAGACCATGCAATTCCTTATATTTTATTGAATCAAATTGCCTTCCTCTACGGTCTTTGTTCTTTCAGAAGTTAAGTTATTTAATGTATGACGTCCTCGCTAAGACAGCTCTGACTGCGTGATAACCTACGGTCCTTTTACTAAACCTAAATAAGCTTAAACAACGATTCACTTCAGATCACGTTGAAAAACTTGAGAGCCCACGTATCTTACCGAGCAATTTCTTCTCTTAATTTCTTTATTTCGTCTTCTAGGGTTTCTATAACCTGTGATAAAAAAAAGAGGCACAAACATATCTTTTGAAACAACACATAATTTCTGTAAACTTGATAAATTGAATTCGAATTCCCCTGAGTCTACGTGATAAATAAAAGAAATAAACGTGTCTGATGAAAAACTCAAGAGGAACTGATGTTTGCGCTGAGGTTCACATGTGCCTACTGTCCATTACTAGCACATGCTCTCAGCCATTTGAAATAGCACACAAGCGACTACAATTTCCGTATTTTCAGTTGAAGTGATTTACACAGAAGAATAAATTATGCAATCTAGGGCTGTAAATTTAAAAGTATTGCTCGCCTAAACATCCCAAAATATGTCTTGATCGGACATAAAACCACTGCTCAGGTCAATGATAAATTTTGCAATCATGTTCATACTCACAGCCCACCAACCTTTCTCTGTTAACAGGAATTTTCAAACCTTCAATAGAGCACCCTCGCTTTGCTGAGAAGAATGGTATGTGGGTAAGCTGTGCTAAAAAAAGGGCAGAGCTCGCAGCTCGGAGGTTGAATCGTCGCCAGTAAAAAAGTAAAAACAAAAGTTAAGCGAGGTCTCTACTTGTCTACTTTGATATGGTGACTAAAGGTAAATGCTCTGACCTTTTGTCCTTTGCTGGATCTGCTAACGTATTCTTCTTCCATCTGTTTCATTCTGTTGTTTGTCTTAAAAGAAGGAAAAATTCCATTTATCATATCGTGCTAAGGAGGATTTATCATTATCGCAATTGAAAAAATTTGAACTACAAAGCAACCCTTTGTTACCACTCTTCAGGCGGTTCTAGAGAATACCAAGGCTTACTAAGTACGTCTAGAAAATCAATATTATTTTCCGCCTTACCTTTTCTAAAATCTGTTCCATCTCCGTGCTGTGTTCACGTTGCAACTGTAATTTTTGCTGTTCAATTTGGCTCTTGAATTTTACTTGCTGTTCAAAAAAAGAGAGTTGGTAATCATCAAAAAGTCTTATTCACATCGAACACCCAGCGGGGGATACTGGGAAATGTCAATTACAGTACACTATTTTGTTATGAAAGAAAAAAAAAGAAAAGGCCAGATCGGAATTGTAACTTTATTTTTCTTAAAGGGGGGGGGGCTTATTGGAGAGAGGGGGTTTAAATAGAGGATTTACGGTATACCTAGAATGCTATTTAGAAGAAAAACCGCTTGATAGGCTGGTGGAGAACTTGAATGAGGCCAAATAAAAATGCACAGCTCACCATGTTTTCTTCCTGTCTCTTGTAGTTTTGTTTCTCCTCTTCTCTCATCAGGCTTAGTTCCATCAACTGAGTCTTGTGGGTGGAATTCGCTTGAATAATCTGCCACCAAATATGGTCAGTAACCGTTAAAGGATACGGTGGAAACCTTGATACAACGAAAGGCCAAGGGAATGGCCAAAATTGTTCGCTATAACGAAGTTCCTTTCCATATATTCTACAATTACAGGGGTAAAGAAAATCGTTCGGGGTTCCACTGTATTTGAAATGCAAGAGTGTTTAAGTTTCACGTATACAACAAACGTCAGATTCAAGGTAAGAATTTCTCAAAATAGAAAATAAGCGGATAAAAACAGCTCAAAATAATTCTCATGGATAAAAAATTGCGTGAAACCACTAAATCATGTGTAGAAATAATGAACCGTGAACGACAAGTAATGGAGAAACTTGGTCACGTGGTGCAAATTCACGTTTGCCGTTTGACGTAAACGTGATGCTTAACCTCTCCACGTGATTCAACCTCCCTTACCCACCCACCGTGAGGACAGAGAGAGGAAAGTGGCCGTTGCGGGGACCTAGGAATAGAAACCGTTAGATTCGAGGACGTGAACGACTACGAGTACGAGATTTGATTTGAAAGTTTTTTCGCGTATTGTCAAAAAATAGATTTTCCCGGAATTCTTCATTGCACTTTTTTTCACCAGAAAAGTTAGCACTGTTATCGTTATTGAAGGAGGTTGAGCCCTCTCCAGATTGCAAAATGCTAAAACTTCTAACATTTGATAACTTGTTCCCGCCACTACGACACTCTCGCTAAAACTCGTAGTAGAATGACGACGGCTACCACGTTTTCCCGCCAAAATGACGCTGGCTCACGCTCGAGCACTACTTATTATTGAGAAAATCTCGCACTCGTAGTAGTTCTCGTCTTTTAAAATCTAAAGCTCTCTAATGTAAATGTGACAAAAAGATTAAGGGAATGGCACTCTGCCAGCAGAGCCTTTCTTTCACTTGCTCGATTTTGGCGTACTCGCGAGAAAGACTCACCTCTTCTCGTAACTCTCTCACTTGCTGCTCTAACTCGGCAATAGTCTGCCAAGAATTGAAAGCATTCAATCAGTAAAGACCCAGGTCGAACAGCAAACCACACACATCCAAGAAATCGCGCCAAAAACATCAGGTAGAATTTTGATTTCTTGAACCTCCTGATAATTTGAACCAAACCTGACGTCCCTCCCCCAGTCAACCACAGTATTTTTACATCCCCCTTCCAACAATTCGAACCAATTTCCTTCTCCCGAGGAGATTAGAAATATCAGAATTGTACTGTATACACGTAACACCGCAATTTTAAGTCCGCCTGCATCCTGGTAAAATGAGACAAAATAGAAATTTTAAAATCTTAGCCTGTGTAGATGGTGGTTTTGTTTGGTGAGCGCGCAAATGAGCTAAATGAGCGATGAAACCGCGAGATTAAAAGCTCAGTACTTATAAACTCGTTAAATACCTTGGCATCTTTTGTTGTCCTGTTTCGGGCTTGATTTTCGTGTTCTAACATTTTCTGGCGAAGCTTTTCCAGTTGCATTTCCTAAAAGAAAGGATAAAACAAAAAAGCAATGAGCCTTCTCGGTATCTTCCCTTAGAAAGAGAAGTCACTGAAAGGCAACGAAAATAAACCACCTGTTTCTCAGGCCCAAGATGCTTAAACGGTGCGTTGGATAAATCTATCCACCGGATAAATCTCTATCTGCTGGATAACGCAATTGGTTTTGCTAATACTGATCTATCCGGTGATGGCGCTATCCAACTGAGGCCATACTTTCCCTTCGTCCTTAAAAAACCGGCGCCTGCTAGTTCGAGGGAAAAATTCTGATGAAAATTAAAAATCTGCGTCAAAATGAACTACTGTGAAAAACATTCTACTGGGCTTACACTCTGTTTCAGCCGGTTTTGAAACAGAGTATAAGCCTGATGTAGTTGTTTCAACAAATACGGGGTCTTATCTGACGTCGGTGAAATGAGTATCTTTCTGCTAAACCCATGGAGTATTAGTTGCTGATGTTCTTTTATTCTACCTTTCCTTGTTCGTGTTCCTTTAACAACGAATCTCTTTCTATCTGATGAGCCCTGAGGGTCTGTGCTTTCTCCTGCTCGTGTCTAATACTTATTTCTGCAATCTGAGAGAAAAAGGAAGGATGTTAGTAAGTAAGCAAGCTAGCAAGTATGGCAGTAGATAAACTCGGTTCAGAACAGACGAGTTAAGTGTTTCCGTCACGAGCACACAATCAGCTAGAGATCAACACAAATTTTGCTACAATCCTGGACAAAACTACTTGAGAACATAGAACGCACTACCTTATACAACAAAACCATTTCCAAATCAACTGCTTTGCATAAAGAAAACCCCCTTCCCCAGTTCAACGTTGCTTACTTCGAACGCCCAGGAATGAGGGGGCAGGGGGAGCGAAGAATCGCCGCGGCTACGATGTTTAGAAAAATGCTCTCCAAGTATGCAATTTTAGCAAGAGCTTTGTCCAAGATTGTACGTATCTATGGTCCTGTATGAGTGAATTAAAATAATTGTTACCTTTTGTTTACTCCACGGTTGAGGACTACTGCAATTCTAATAATCATTACGTGCTTTTCCTTCAGAGTTCACGGTAAGGACACACGATGAATGTTTTTCACAACTTAAGGACAAAATTGACATACAAAAAGGTGTACCTCTTTTTCATGCTTGATTTTGAGGTCATCTAGTTGGCGGCTAAATTCCTTTGCCTGCTTTTCCCGAAGATTCTTGGAACGAGCCAGGTCTTCTTCAACTTTCTCCATCTGCAGAATAATAATAGGCTGATTTAGCAACAGAACGGGAACGTCAGTTGACGACGGCGCGCGCAGATCAAACAACTGGCTTGACCTTGACCAATGGCAGAGCGGCAAATTGGGCACCGGAAGTCGTGTTTAGTCCTTTCCGCGGGCTTTCCCGTCATCAACTGACGTTTTCGTCCTGTTGCTAAATCAGCCTAATAGTTCATGGAAATGAACGGGTGGTTGACTGACTGAATAGTAAATGCCCGAATGACTTTTTGACTCACTGACAATAGAGAAACTGCTTATCAACCAGCTGGCTAGCAAACATTGAAGGAATGAATGGGCGACTGAACGGGTAAATAATTGACCAACTGTTTGACTGACTGCCAGGAGACAGTCACTTGATGCTTACCATTTGCTCAAACATTCAACGATTAAATTACTCTTTGAGAAACGAAGACACGCTACAAAGTTTAGCCAAATCAGCTACAGAGACTAAAACTGAAAGTGCCTCAAACGATAGCCAATATATTCTGATGCTTCCCGAACGCAATGGCGTGAATGATTCGATCTTTCAAATCAGAGTTTCCAGTTTCCCTTTTTCCAAGGGTCTCTACGTGGGGAGCATAAATACGAGCGCTGGGCGCGAGCCAGTGATAATCGGCAGGAGACCCCCCCCACCCCCACCCACCGCGCTTACCTCAATAATAAACCAACTATCCCCAGATAAGCATGCGCGAATTTCTGAGGACGAGACACAGTCAGTGCCTAGTGTTGAATGGTGACAGCATATCGATAGTGATTGTCTGGCAGATTGACTGACCGCTAAACGCGTGAGTGACAGCGGAATAATCTTTACCTGTGCTTTCATCTCGTCAAACATTCTTCCTGAATTTCTCTCTACTTGACTTTTAAAATCCTCCAGCGCTAGTTCAGCCTGCTGAGCTTGCTGTTTTTGAACTTCAGAAAGTTTTTGTACTTGATCGTCACGTTCCCTTTAGAAAAGAATGATTATTTAGCACCATGTGAACCCGCGGGAGCTTGCTCTCAAATATTTAACCTCTTGAATATCGTGGAGCATTTTGCAGGGTGGAAATTCTGCTCCCGAGGATGAAGTATACCCATGAAATCGTTGGTACACACACAAGAGCTTTGCTCCCGGAGCTTGCCCCTGGAGCATGCTCCGGGAGCAAAATCCCTCGTGTGTATCGGCCTTTATGCACAAGATGTATCTCAGGGCATCAAAGTCACACCCTATTTCATACCTTCCTCGCCGCTCTTAAACTATTTCAGGGTTCTCATTATCGCAATACGATTTGTGTGGAGTATGGTAAGAACGAAGGCTACTTTACGCAGGTTTCACGCTCCTTAAAATAGAGAGGTGCCAAAATGTAAGTAATAATTAAGGAATCCCAAATTCCTCAAAGCAAAACAACAACAATAACGAAGATCATTTGCATTCACATGGCGAGCTTACTTCAGGGCGGCCTCCAACTTTCTAATACGCTTCTCGGACTCTTCTTCACCCTGATTTAGCTCTGCCTGAATCCCCCGAATCTGAAAAAGGAACAGAGAAATATCTAGCCTTCCACGAAACTCTCTCCATTTGTAGTTTATTCTTACTGAACAGGAACTTCACTTTTTTTCTTAGCTCATATGTTCAGCATTGTAACTAAGGTCGCTCACCTTTTTCTCGTGAAGATGCTCTAAGTTTAATTTCTCTTGTTTGTGCGCGGCTTCTAGTTCCTGTTAATGGAAAAGCATCAAAACTACTATCAAAAACTTGTTATTCAACACAAAAATTACGTTTCCTCGAAAAAATCCCGGAATGGTAGGATCCATCTTTTTGAGGACGATAATTGAAACGAAATGCGTAACTTTGTGGGAAACTAGGAAGCTGTTGTCCCTAGTAACAGGGACAGCAACAAAAATCGGCCCAGTTAACATCGTTTTCAAAGTGGCGCATGTTTAGAGATAATTAAAGATAACTAAAAAAGCTGCTGCTGGGACAGCGGTAACTTCAATTAAATCCTTACCCTAAGCTGTCTCTGGCGTTGAAACTCAGTATCTTGGAGTGCCTGTTTCAGCTGGGTAACCTGTGACTCCAATTCCGCTATCGTGTCTGTCGCCTAAATGTACACAGATCATAAAATCACTCACGAGATTTAATTTCAGAAAGAGAAGAGCAACATTGTGATTTACCTCTTGTGCAAAATCAAAAAACTTACGATGCAGAAAAATTCAAGATAAAGGGAGATACTACACATTCCAAAAGTCAGCAAAGAATGAGGCTGCCAGGGCATGAGGTGGCTCATCGTAATTGAAACTTGCCTTTCATATAGGTTAGCTGGTGGTTTTTATTCACCAAGCTTGTTAGAGTTTCTTCTTTCAATCACCCCTCTCACTCCCTTTTCTCATTGTGAAAGGTGGTGGTTTTGAAATTCAAAACCAAGTTTGTTAGGGTTTTCTTATTTTCATTCTTCAAAATGCCCACCTTTCCCCCATATCATTACAGTATGTAAGAAACTTTTTCATCGAGGTGACATGAAGTAAGGTATCTGGGAAAATGTCTCAAAATTTGCAAAATTTTTCCAAAAACATAATTATTGCCGGGACTTCTCCCCTAAACGATAAATCCAGGATAGAACCCTAGCTTGCCACAAAATGTTTGCCGTTCTCTTTCTGTTCCCGTCCTGTTGCGTAAGTTCACTAATATAAAACGGGAAGATACCTTAGCAATGGCTCCTGCATGCTGTTGTTTCATTCCTTCCATGCTAGCATCCGTCTTCTTGTTTAACTGTTTGATTACCGCTTTGTGTTCATTGATCGCGGAAGAATGGTCTCGTTCCATTTTTGCCAGGCTAAAAAGCGAATATACAGAACTCTTTTAATCGTATTTGGTAATAGATAAACTACTTCTAACCTGCCAGTAGCTGTTCTGGTATCCATGCAGCGATGAGAACAAAGCAGAAGGTTGGATTGTCACCATACTGTAGTCAGAAGTTAAAAACTCATAGCCAATTTTGAGTGTCAATGTGCCCTATGTTTACGTCTGCTACTGGGTTTTTCATTACCGTTATTATTCCGACCCAAATTTTCGCTCAACCCCTTAATGTTATTTTGGGCATCCAGCATCCCGTGCATACTTTCAATTCCGAATCCCGGCCTTCAAATAAGGGAAATTCCGGATCCCCAAAAACCGACCACGGACCCTCTTGTAGAATACCATGATTGATATCATTTTTGGCAAGAAATGTATGCAGACTAGGACTCCAAGAACATTCAACAGAAACTAGGAAATAATGTGCTAACTATTTTGATAGATACAGAAAACAAAAAACCGTATATTACGCTGTCTTGGCTTCTTGTAATTCACTGGACAGGGAGGATGCCTGTTGTTCAAGTTCTTCCTAAAAAAGGAAAGCAGCAAAGTGAAACATTAGGTTAAAACTGTCTTTCACTGAGTCAGGTTAAGGCTTCAGGACCTTTCCCCTTCTCGAAGAGTTTCTCCTGCTGAATTTTATCTTAACTTTCACGACCTTGTGTATATTTCAGTCTGTCTCTATATCAGTTTTAATACATTTAAATTTATGACTTGAGTTTATAATAGCCAGAATAAGTGTACCTATTTTAAATTTTTATTTATATATATTTTTCTTTTTCTTTCACGTAATCTTTTTTTCGAGGGCCACTGGGTCATCAGTTGTTAAAACTGTCATGTGCTACCCTTGTTAACGAAAGTCACCATCTCTCTATATCTATCTATGTAAATTTGCGTCGGCTTTTGCATGTGACCCTCACTTGATGCAAAAAGTATTGTCACTTGCTAATGAATTTTGCTACGTTCTCTGCTTCTAATTGGTGTAGACTAACCAGCTTGATTGAAAAGCTAGAAATTCAGTTTGGGTTGGCTATTTAGGAAGACGGGAGATCACCGTTGTAAGACGAAAATGCATCCCAACGGCCACGATGTCACAGGCCTCCAGTATAAATTTAAATGAATTAATTAACATTAGAATGCACCTAAAATAGGTTTCACGAGACAGGATAACCGCAACAGAGGTCCCAGTAAATACTGAGGACCCACAAGTGACAACAACAAGTGCCACAGTAATAAATTTTATTACCTTGTCCTTTCCAAGCTTAGATCGTGAGCTTTGAAGTCCTTCTGATTCTTGAGTAAGTTGTTGAACTCTTGTTTCCAACTCCTGAATTACAAGTCTCTAAAGAACAGCAATCACAATGAGTGTCAAATACTACCTTCTAGCGTTTATCAAAAATTTCATCTAGAAGAACTGGATTCCTTGAGAAAGTACTGTCACCTAATCTTCTAACACCTGGTACCTCTACAAAAGTCAGGAACAACAAATTTAAATAAACATTCCAAGAAACAAATCCCGATTACCTGGAGGCAAACCAGTTGGCTATAGGCAAGCATGGCCAAGGATTTAAACTCGCGACTACTATGAATTAATCCTGTTAGCGGTCGGGGCGGGATTGGGGCCTCTGGATTGCAACACCAGCGCTCTAACCACTCGGTCATGCTGCCTCCCCAAACCTTGTCTTCCTGGCTCCAATGGGTTTTTATATTTATTTTGCAAATATGCTTAGTACATTTACATGTTTCACTTACTGTGGCTGCATTTTGCTGATTGTATTCAGTCTCCATTTTTTGCAGTCTCTGATTTGTTTCGTCCAGTAATTCCTGGATATTCTGCGTGTGTTGCTTTTGCATCTCAAACTTCTCTTGCTCAAACTCTGCTATCTTGTCATTCAACTGAATTAAGGCCACAAGAAAACAATTTCCTTGTCATTCCCTTTGAAATGGGTGTGGGCAGTTAATAGAGATATCTTGTTAGATTTTAAGACGAGGACAACCGCGAGAATGAGATTTTCTCAATACTAAGTTGTGTGCACAGTTCTCCTTGTTCTCACCAAAACATCTAACTAAGATAATAAGTAGGCATAAAGAGGTAAGTACTGACCTTTTTTTCAAAGCCATGCTGTGCTGTTTCACCACTCTGCTCGGCCAGAGTCTTCAGTTCAGCTATTTGTTGATCTCTCTGCTCCTTCATTGTCTGTGCTTCTCTGACGAGCTGAGAAACTGAATACAAGAATCACTGTTCATTTGTAATGTGTTCATTCACCTAGAATGAATAAGGCCCTCTTGATGATAAATTAAAGAAAGTGATGGCTTTGAAATGGGAACACAAGAAACAGATACTAGTGATGAACAACTGTACTTGCAAAGAGATTTGAAAAATTTCTTTCAGCTCTCAGCATACCAGTCTGTGCACATACGTTTTTTCCTTTCCCCACCCCCGCAAAGAAATTTGGAGAGTGAGTGCAATATTTACACCCCCCCTCCCCCCCACGAAACTAGCAGTGAATATATCCCCCACGGTTTTCATTTTCATAAGTGCTCTCAACTGTATAGAGAAAATAGAGGATCTGTCAACAGCTATCAACAAGCACAACATTTTGTGTCCTCAATAATCTATTATCAATGGTATGAAAGCCTCCATAGAGAAGGAGGAAAAATTGCACTCCAGTTTGTAGCACATTTTGCACCTCTCTCTCTCTCTCTCTCATTTTAAACAAGCTTAGCCCTCCCTTATTTAGTGGGTATATGATCAAAGTCCTAACATCCTGACAAAGCAATAATTCTTATTTCACTGAATTTCATCAAGAGACTATGTAACATAGAGAATTAGGTTGTTACTTGTGCAAAACATTCCTAGTGAATGTCTTTTTGCTGTCTACTTTTCCTCCAACTTACAGTTTAACCACTGTTGGCCAAAGAGTTGCCAAGACAGACTTGTGCTACTAAATGAGGTGCTTCTCATATCTTTTGGATCTTGGAGAGAAGGGAAGTGGGTAAAACGTTTTTCTTAAATTATTGTTACCTTTTCTTTCCTGTTTCTTAGCAGCTGCTTCCATTTCAGTTATCTTGTTTCTGTAGTGCGATTTCACTTCCTCTAATTCCATGTTCTTTCTGTCTAAAATCTACAAAAAAAAAAAAACATATCCATGATATCTAAGAGTTAGAAAGAATTATTTTCTCAAAATGATGACTCACGGACACCTTACAGCAATTCTGACCCCCGCAAAATAACTGGACAAAGTATAAAGGTACAGTTCTTAAGAGGTCTCAATTTTACGGACTTACACCAACATTTTTAGTCTTGACCTATTATCAACTTTTTGCTACTTAAATTACCTTTTGGACAGCAACATCATGTTGTTGTTGAAGCTTAAGCTTATCTTCATGGTACTTTGCCTCAACCATTTTCGTTCTTAGCTCAATCTGAAGAAACAGCAGTTAAAAAAGAAGTACACTGAATAAATAAATACGAGAATGAATACTACATTAATTTAAAGGACAGGGACAGCTAAACAACTTAAACTGAAAAAACTCAAAACAAAAACTCAGAGAGGGGAGCATGCCATGCAACAGTTTCAAAAAGGTTTTAACTACTTGATCTTGAGAGGACAATATTTCGAAGGTTTAATAAATATTGGTCTCACTAGAAGGTTATGTGAAGCATCTAATATTATTTAAACTCAAACTGTGCCTACTTTAATTTCTGTCATGAGCAACATAAGAAGAGAAAAGACACTAATTTTTGTTTTGTTTCATTTCTAAATTAGAAACCAAGTTGATGGACTATTATAAAAATATTAAATTGCTTCAGTCATAATGTTGAAGTCAATTGTTAATTTATTATGTTGAAAATGTAAAGGTGCTTGTTATAGCTTGTTCATTATTGTATTTAGAACTGTGGTTGTTACATGTACCTCTCTGTCACTCGATCGACTAAAACTATGGTCATCTCTGAAAGTTCCATTGATAGATGATAGACCTTTAGAAGACAACAAAAGAGAACAATTTAAAAAAAGAGAAAAAGAGCCTGAAAACACAGGGTGCAAAAATCCCATTAATTATTAAGCTACTTATGCCACTGGGACAGGGTCCCTAACTTTATCTAGTGCAACAATGGAAGGACATGTTCTGAATGGTACAGCGAAAGATGTGAATCAAGAAAACTACCTACAGTGTAGCAATAAAGGGAGAGGTAAGTATTAGTCATGTTACATGTATTAGACATGGTTTTACAACAGACCTGTTTTTAATACTGAAAAAAGAACCCACCTTTTGTGAAGCCATTGTAGTGGTTTGTTTTTGATGGCTAGATGAAAATAGAAAAACAACAAAAAATTAATGTGGTTATCAAAAGAAAAAGTACCAAAACAAAGGTACATGTAACCATAAACTATTGGCTATAAACCTTTTTTAAAAGAGGTTAAAGGTTATGCATCTGTTTATTTTGAACTTCCAAGAATGTAACTTCAGAACAAATTTAAATCGGCTCCACTCCCATATACTCTCCTACTCATTCATACTTACAGGAGATGTAGAGGGATATCCTGAATCAGTGTGCTGGTACTCTGAAGGACTCCGACGAGATGGTGGAGAAATCCGACCACCATATCTTGACTCTAGAATATCTTCAGATGGATAACCTAGTGAATGACGTCCCTTGTACTGTTTTTCTTCGAGGACCTGATCCAAACCTGGAGCCACTTCATAGCCATTTTTCTCCTCTCTGCTTGAGGTGCTATAAGTTGTGGACCGTGGTTGAGGAATGGGATTTACGCCATTTGTGGTTGGAAGCTCCCTGAAACAGGAATACAAAAAATTGACATATCGCTCTTCTTAAAACTTACAGGATGGTATTCTTTATTTATTGTTGAATAAAATAATGAAACTCAGGGATTCAGGAAAAATAAAGTAATAAATGCACTCAACTGGCCTTGAAAATTTAGGTTTTAAAGCTAAGTGTTATATTTAGGGTTTTTTGCGTAGGGAGAAGGATGAACCTGGCAAATTGTATGCCTTGTATATACATGTGTTAATAAAATCACACCTTCTTGGATGAAGAGGAATGCTGCCAGATGTATCAGAATATATACTTCCTAAAATAAACAAGACAAACCAGGTTAAAGCTTTAATGCTGGGAAGTACTAGATTCCATAACACAGTTCTACCTCATATCATTGTGAGCAAAGAAGCTCTTAATATACATACTCTACCATCAATGAAACAGACAATAATGGAAAGATAAACTCTATACCTGATGAACTAGCAATCTCTCTGAGCCAGTCAGGGGGTTGATGACCAAACTCCTGGAAATTATGCAATTTTTTCACAAAAATCAGTACTGAAGAGTGAAGAAGGTATCCATGCCTTCTATAAACTACCACTGCCATGGAAAAAAATTAAACCTTGATAATCAGTTCTCAACTCAATGTACATGTACCAGACTTTTTTATGGTTCAAATTTTCCTTTGCTCAAAACAAAGGCATTTTCCATTCTAGGGAAACTGATTTCACAGGAAGAAAATACAAATTAACATGGTTTGAAAACCATTTACTTTTAACTAGTACGAAAATTTTGAACCACAACATATACATGTGTTGTATGTTGTATGTCCTGACAACAAGAAACAGAACAAAGTAATGTAAATAAAATAACATATTACCTCTTCAAGTTCCACAGTGGCACTTTTTCTACTTACAGGTTCATCAAGATATATGGACTGCAACAAAAAGAACGAGATTTTGTACCAATTTACTTACTCTTACATAATCAGATGAGTGGATGACCCTTTGTTCAAAACTGTCTGGCAAAAAAAGATGCACTTGGCTCCACTGGAAGCACAACTTACTGCTTTGTTACCCTTAATATAGTTTAAATTATTGAAGAGGTGAGTGGAGTCAGGCTCTCAGTGACTCCTGATCTACATGTAATCCCACATTCAGCCCTTGATTACCAAGCTTTTGATTCTCACCTCTGTCTGTCTCCTAAGGTTTACAGCATAGGAGACAAAAGAATATTGAGAATCAACCTAGAGTCCCAGGCAAAACTGCTGGGACATAAAACTGTCTTCTTACCCTCCCAATGTTGGTGTGCAAGATTTGGTGAGTTAACTGCGATACACAACATTGGGAGGACAATAAAAAAACAGCATTTGGTGGAAGTGTCCCTACTATTTTTGTCTGAGACTGTAGGTAAAAACCATTTGAACGTAAATTTCATTTCTAACTAGAACATGTACAGATGTACATGTTGTATATTTTATACCATATAAGATGGCAATGGCTGAAGTGGTCCTGCCTCTGGTCTTCTGGTAAAAGGATCTTCTAAAAGGCCACGCTTTACCATATGAAGCAACAACTGTGCATACAGGTTACGGTTTTTTCTGTGTGAGAAAGATCGAGAAATGTCAACACTCATGTTTTAGGTCATATACAGTATACAAGGCTGTGCTTTAGGAAAAAATGAAGTGAGCCAAAGGTCTGAATCTAAGAAATTTTGGGTTGGTTATTGAAACGAAGTCTAACTTAGACCGCGGTTTAGGAAATCTTTGGATCTCCAGATCTCTTCCTTAGTGGGTTGTGTTAAGAAGACAAGTGCTTTCTATTCTACGCCATAAACACAAAACATGTTACAATAAAGGAATTTGGCAAACTGAAAATGGCTTGGAACACGGTTTTGTTAAACACCAGCTAAACTCTGTTTAAATATCTGGCCCTTAGGGCCCCCATAGTAGGGAGCCTATAATAAGCAAGTAAGGCAATGAGGGCAGTAATTTGCACAATATTAGCCTGAATATTAACATAGTTGTTTTAGCTCTAGATAGAGTAGAACCTTATTAACTGAAATTCCCAAGGGCAACAAAAAGTTCAATTTAGCAGGAGTTTGAGCTGGTAAGTTAAAATTTACTGAAAATTGATTTGAAAGGAGAATTGGTTTGAGTAAACTTTTTCAAGTTTTTGGGTTTAACGTCTGCTGTGTGACTGCAAGTTATCCCTTTCCAGGGCAGTTGCATGCAGACATTAACAATCAAAGCCAGGTTTTCATATTAAGTGTTTCTGTCTACTTACCTTCCGCTTGTGCCTGGTCCAGGAGGTTCACAAAGCTTTTTGATCCATAATGCCACTCTTTGTCTCTCTGTAACAATGAATGTTTCAACTGTTATTAAGCTTTATTATACATTTTAAGAAACTCTCTGTTTTAGGACAAAGGAAGGATCTCCGTCAATGATTCTGCTGATATTAGCATGTCTCCTACACAAATCTCATCATTTCTTTAGTTGATTAAACAGTTAAACCGTCCCATACACTGTTATTGTGATACTATATGCTTGAAAGTTGATTGGACTGAAGATTAACCAATCTTTTCTTTTTTCATAATTCAATAACATATTATTATTTCCTTCATGTGTGATTACAAGTAGTACTGAGCTTCAAGAAACTAACATGGTTACAGATTGTGCACATACAAGTCCCTGTCAAGACAAACTTCTTATCTGCCCAGAGCAGACGATAACTTAAAATCAATAATTTTATTTAAGCCTAAGTCAGATTTACAGTTAGAATTAATAATGAGCTTGATTCCGCTTATCTTTTTGGAAAGCCTTTTATTAACCAGAAAGGAATTGAACTAACAATCAAATTTCTCGGTTCAAATGAAGATTGACAGTTATAAATAGACGACTCATTAGGAATAAGGCCTGGATAATTGCTGACATCAGCTATAAACAGTTCACAGGGTAAACA
Organism: Porites lobata; assembly: GCA_942486035.1. NCBI lineage: Eukaryota > Metazoa > Cnidaria > Anthozoa > Scleractinia > Poritidae > Porites > Porites lobata. The sequence goes on along the minus strand of CALNXK010000107.1, from coordinate 80,902 downwards.
CACACTGAACTGTTTGTAGTTGAAGAAATTCTCTCCGAAAATTTATTTGTCACAATGACTTTTATATAGGGAAAACATTAATAATGGGATAGATCTATAGAGTGGAGTGTGTCAAAATTAAAATAAGGCTAAAAGTACTTAACCTATGTTGATCCTCAAGGGTGCCTATTGTGTTACAGTGTGAATGCCCTGTTTTTTAGGGTGTTTCGACAAGTCACCTGCAAGAGCAGATGCCTTTTTCCGCTATAGTTGCTACCACGTTTGGAACTGAGAACCACAGGACAAGGTACAGACAACAATATTTTCATTCTTAAAGCACAAAAGTTTAATATAAGGTCAAGGTTGGCAAGGAAGTAACAATGGTGTAACAAAAAAAAACAGCTGGAAATAAAAAGAAAAAATTGTTGATAGGTGAGGTTTGCCAAATTTCTCTGAAAAAACACAACAGTGAAGTCCAAAATAATTAGCTGTGTTTCACCTTAAAGAATTAATTCAAGTTAAATGATGTAGTTAAAAAACATACACCATTTACCCAAACACCCTGGTCGAACTGAAACGTTCGAAAAAACTAGTTCACTTAAATTATGACGATTAACGCAGTTTAGGATCGTATACAAGGTTATATTAATTATGCCTTTTGTCCTGGGTGTTATCAGGTGTTATGAGATTAAAGTAAAGCTTAAGCTTTAAGCCCAATGTTTATAATGTTTTAAAACCCTGTAACATTTGCTTGTGATCTTTGTCGATGGCTTCTCTTACAAGGCTGGAGAGACCTTGTTGTGATGTTTAACAAAACATAACGACATCACTTAAAACAAAGAGAGCAAACTGCCAACGTAACAATATTCTTAAAAGCCTAGCAACTGAATTGTATATCGTGCACTTGTGTTAGGTTACCTGATTTGTGAGGCAGCCGAAGAACGAATGGCTTCATTTCCTCCAAATAGCGATCAAACATCGAGTCTTGCCTCTCACTTAATGAGCTGTTTAGTCCAGTTATTTCCCATAACGATGGGAAGTCATCTTCACGGTTGACTTTAAAACCTTTTTAAGGGTAAATGTCACTATTTGCGCCGGCACAAGATGAAAAATGTCACCATGAGTTCACGCAGTCTCTTTCCAAGAATGGCGGAATCGTTATTTCTCACACCAGGAACAAGACGCACAGCAGTTTCTTTCAGTTTTGTTTTTCTTAGAGCTGCAGGAATACCCTAAATAATGGTTCTATAAAGGAAAACATCTGTCGTCCCCGTTATAAATCATAAATGAAGTTTGTAAAAGACCGCCAACCGTTGAAGCAAACACAAAATGCAACCATGACTGATTCGACTGAGTGGAAACTGGGGACGAGCTAATCTGGGAATTGTTCTGGGGGGATCCCAGGGGTCTTCGTTGTTGGTTAACCTCTTTAGACTCTACATTGTAGGATTGTTTTGGTTTTCCCCTTTTTCCCTTCATTTTCCCGAAATTTATCAAAACAGTTGTTTTTTATTCTCTTGCAAGCAATTAGCAGCTTAGTCGAGCTTATTAGTTGGAGTACATTGAAATTCATTACTAACCTTTGATCAGGTCCAATTTGAAAATTTTAGTATCTCTCTTACATATTTCCCTCTCGCTAGTAAATGACTTTCGCCTTATTTTCCCGCCAGAATATTGTATCTTCTCAGGTTTGGGGGTGGTACCCATCTCAAAAACTTTTTAGAGCCCGCGTTATCAATGTACAGCTGTCCTTCATTATTACCTATGCGTCAACAGAACAACATGGCGGACAAGTTTGCGTCTTTTTGAAAGACTCTGCCCCTTTAAAATGGCTCAAATACGAGAGACAATTGAAGCGCTTTGCACTGTCCTCAATAATCACTGCCCTGGTAAGATTTCTGCAGAGAGTTTTCGTTTGGCCAAGTTTGACAAAAAAGAAGCGACAGACTCATTATGGATGACACTTCACACAGTTCTCACCGCAGAAAGTTTAAAACCAAGTGATCAACGCCGTCATAATGTTGCGAAGTTCTGTAAACATGTGATGTTCCGCAAGGGCTATCGAGTAAATGACTTCTTTCGGCTTCCAGAGGACATGTCCTATGGCAGCCGAGAATTAATGTTGGCCTTAGGTTGGCTGATGGCAAAAGAAGATGTTGTTACGAAATTTATAAACAAACTCAAACCTTTGATTTTTGAAGATCCTCCTGTAGACTTTTCATTGTTTGAAAAAATACCCTTGCCACTGGTACCTGATCACTTTATAGAGAAACCAACGAAAAAGGACTGTGATACTGTTGATGTTGCTGATCGTTTGATACTCGAGTACAATAGATTGAACTCTTCACTGAAAAACCTTCTGGCCTCAAGAAGTGAATACACCAAAATAGTTTGTAAGTTACACTCAATTCCCAAAGCAGCAAAATCCCACAGCTCAAGCCATTTCTCAACACAAGATGTTTATTTTATGCGGCATCCATGGGAGATGGAAAAATATCAGCAAAGGTTGGAGTGGTTTTGCAGTTATGCTAAGGCTCTTGTTTCTTGGTTGGCAAATGAGCTAACATTCTGGAAATGGATGGAAAGTGTTTTGGATGCAAAAATACAGAATGCTATTGAAATGGAACAGGGAATTGAAAACACTAACAGATTTTCAGATAATCAGCTTTTTAAGCCAAGCAGTACTTTACAAAAGGCCAAAGAGCGCCAAGTTGAACTCTCCCAAATCTTAAATGCACAAGAGCCAGTGTATAGGAAGGTTTCCAAAAGATGGAAGAAAATCAAAGCAAGTCTTCAATCTTCTGAAGAAGGACATGAGAAACTAGCAGAAATTTTATCATCACTTGATGATGAGCTTTTGGAAGAGTTTAAAGAGGTTCAGAAATCCTCAACATCTACCAGTAGTCAAGATGAATGCGAGAATTTAAAACCAAAAGATTCTTCTCTTTGTTTTAAAAAACTAACCCAAGGAGATTTGAAAACAGGACAAACATCTAAAGAGGTTATTAAAAAATCAATGGCATCTGAGGAAATTGAGAGATTGAAACGAAGGAAACAAGTTTTAGAGATGAAACTTAGGTCTCTGCAGGATTCTTACAAGGCAAAACTGTTTGAGATTTCTCAGGCTCACCCTAACCTTGTTTCTATCTCTCCTAAAATGGGAAACACTTTATGAACTTGTATTATTGCAAGAGATGTGAATCCCCAGGTAGTCCTTTACCCTACTTTTAAGCTAAAACATTCTATCTTCCTATTTTGCCATGGCTAGGAAGGTGGTTATCATCATCATCATCATCATCATCATCATCAGCATCAGCATCAATTAAAAGCCTCCCTTTCGGACCATAATGTGTCATGTGAGATTGCCGAAGGAGACTTGAAATTTTTCTTCCGAGAAGGCAAGACCAGTGGCCCTTTTGAGGGAGTCAATGTAAGTTTAACATTAATTTGTCCCCCATGTGACGCTTATCCCATGACATTTGTTCTTCCATGTCAGTTTGCCTGTGTGAACCCAGACTAATTACCTGTAGCTGTGCAAAATAGCTATTATTGTTAGACAACAGGAACAAAGATCTCTCTTCAGGCTTCTTCAAGCAACAGCACTTAGAATACAAGAGTTGTACACAATCATAATCATCCTTCAACTTCTGTCAAGGCCTGTTGAAAATGTGTCAGTAAGGTGAGGGGTTTACTCTCTCTCTCTCTGGGCGAGGTAGCCTCCAATGAAGAATGTCAGAAGTGATCTAATTTTTGTGTATAGCTACAGTAGTAACCTGGAAAGTGAGCTCTCCTCTCGTCTGTGCCATGATTTTGCAGATTTGTGGAATTTCTTCATAGATCTGATCTTGGACATGTATTAGTAACACTGTGTATGTGCCCTAAAGACATAAGCCCAACAAGAAACAGCAAAATCATTTCAGTATTATCTGGAGAAGAAGGGAAAGTAAGCTGAGAAGACTGAGATTATAGCTTGGTGAAACTGAATCACAGTGTATCATCATTGGGAGTGAGCATCATGACACAAGAGTAAGTGAGTAACAAACTAGTTAAAGATTAAGAAGAATTAATGCATCAATTTAGGTTTCTGGGAAACTGACCACCCACCCCTCCCCTAAGTCAACATCATCACTTACTTCTCACTTAGGGCAAAATGTTGGCTTAGGGGAGGGATAGGTGGGCAGTTTCTTACAAACCTAAATTGATCCAAGTTAATAATGTTATGATGTTCTGACTATTTTGCCACTCCCCAACCCCCATAATCCACTTTCTTGTGTTTTCTCTATTAAAATGAAGAAAAACCTATAAAAAGGCTTATTAAAAATCATGATTCTTGAAGATAACCTCTACTTTTATTGATGTCAATTTTCCAGGATTTGATTCTAAAAAAGCATTTTGTTTGACAATCACAGTTTAATGGGACTCTTTGAAAAGCATAAATTGTACTCTATTTAACAGGTAGGATTGTTTAAGCACCTTCTTACTGACTTAATTAGGAACAACTTCAAGTATATCTTTAATATTTTGGTGGACTGGGGGTGAAACCTTTGTCAGCAACTGCCAAAGCAAGTACAAAAGGTGCCTAGACTCTCTACTTTGAACTACATTGTACTTTAATCTTCACCTTTTGTACCTTGGGTTCCAGAGGATATTTTTTTCTTATCGATACTGATGGTTGGTGGCGAAGCCGCGTCAATGAGGCGCCGTGAGAAAACAATAACCATCCATCTCGGGATCCTTATCAAACCATAAGCACGGTTTATTTCGTTATAGGTATTTTGAGAATGGACCTCTGTTTGGGCTAGCTGACTGTTTGAAGTTTGGGTCATTAATAGAGTGTCAATTTTCGTTTGTTTCATCCTTAAATAGGGTCAGGTTTTAAGACTCTGGGCGCTACACACCTATCCAAAATTTATGGGATGACCCCAGGGAAAACACTATTGTTCTAGAACAAAATGTGGCACATTCTGCACTTTTTCAAAACTTTCCATTTCTTTCATGCTAAGACTTTTCATAACTGATTTCTGTTCAGTCTGTAAAGAATTAAACCTATTTTTACCACTATTAGGCTTGGCATTTTATTGCAAAAATACTTCACGCAATTATTTCTCAATAGCAAAGCTGTTTTTAGGAGTATTTTGCAAGAAAACCCCAGGGGGCCTGCTTCCCGGGGTGATAGTTTCTTTTCGTTCCAGACCTTTTTTTTGTCAGGTGAAGTAATTATTAGCCTGCATAACAGGCGCGTTATTAGCCAAGCGAGGCGAACGCGGCATTTTGCGCGAAGCGTGGGACGAGCGCGAATCGCGAGACGAGGGGAGGAGAAAAATAAAGCTTTATACGCCACTTGCACATCTCTTATGATGCATCTTATTTGTCCCCCAAAATTTTGCACAAGCATTGTTTTCAATTTCCCTTGGGACGGCTGTAATACCCAGGAGAAATGAAAAACAAAGTTTATGCAAAATTTTGGGGGGCAAATAAGGTGCTTTATGGGAGATGTGCAATTTTCTTCTCCCCTCGTCTCGCGCTTCGCGCACGTTTCGCGCCTCGCGTAAATGCTACGTTCACATCGTGGCTCATAAAGTGCCTGTTATGCAGGCTAAGTAACTCTTAGCCTGCGTTGCAGACACTGTTAACCTTCTGTACTATACAAATGGTCCAGACGATGCGTGGGTCGGCTGCAACGCAGTCAACGCGCGCGGGCTAAGTAATTCTCTACCGTTTACTTACAGAAACCACAAAAGCCTTGCGAAATTGTTTTGGACCCAACATTGTTGTCTGGTAAGTTTAATTCTCCTTAACACAAGTCTCATTTGTGTACTGATTTAGCCCCCCATTTGGGGGAAATCGTGGGAAGTCACCTGTGAGCTGCCAAGAAAGGAGACGTCAGCCCTCCCCCCGGCGGGGGTACTCCGTATGATGGCCTATACTGGTGGGCTCCGCCCGAAAAGGGGTATTTTTTTTGAGGATTCAGGTATATGAAAGGGTAGGGATTTCACTAGTTGAATTATATTAAAAAGGGTAGGGTCTGTGAAAGGGCAAAAAGGGCTAACACTGAGATGAATTTTATGGCTTTAGATAGTTGAAAAAACGGTTCTATTTTTGTGATTGATTCCTATATTTAAAAGACAGTGCATTTACAGCAGTTGAAAGGGATGCAAAGTACTAAACAAGGTATGTGAAAGGGGTACCATTTGTCAATAGAAGATACACGAAAGCCGAAAGAGGTACCTTTTCGTGAAAAATGGTATACAAAAGGGTAGGGGCTTGGACCGCGGGGGGGGAGCCTCCCCGTATAAACATTTGTTGAGTACCCCCGTCGGGCGTCAGCCTGGACAGAACAATTTTAAGACGTGTCTGAAGTCGTGTTTTTCTTTTTTGAAGAAGACCCATCTAACAGTGATCTAACACTGGGAAAATTTTGTCTTACGACTGAAAAAAGATAAACGTAGTTTTACCCGATGTGGTGTGAACTCAGGTGATGCCGGATTTGAGTTTCTTGTATTTTTTTCCTCCAGCTGTGATCTTGCGACTTTTTTTTAGCAAAATGGAAGATTCGCCAGTTAGGTTAAGCCATTTGACATCATGAAGACTGGTATTGGCCAGTCGAAATATTTTATACCTAGGCCTTTTTCACGTTGGTTGATCAGTCTTTGCAGTAGTCTTTTTTACTTCACTTCTATTTTTATCTTTTTCGACTGATCACGTTCTTGTTTGATCCAACGTTGAGCCACGTTGATCGTTCACGGTTTTTGCAGTGGTCTTTCAAGCCTTAGTTTACATTCCATTTAAGCCGTTCACATCTGCGTCACCTGAAATGGCCTTGTGGAGCCACAATAACTAACCACTTAGGGCAGTATCTAGACTTTAGGCATTGACGAGGCAAGATCTGCGATGGCCGAAGGTGCGAGCCATTAGGGGATGGGGGCGGGGGGCTTCCTCCTAAAAATTTAGAAAACAAGAAACTCTGAAACGTTGTTTCAAGCATTTTGTGTCTTTACACTCTTCCATTGGTTCTGTGGTTTGTTACTTGCATGTAAACGTTAAGTAAAACAGCCTTTTCGATCATATCCCTCGCTCTTTTTTTCTGCTCACATCTCTTTTTTCTACTTGTGGCAACTGAGCGTAAATTATGTTTTTGAGAATCGATTCACTCTTACGTTTTTGTATTTTCTTAAATTTTGTTTATTTGCAATTTTTAGTCCCATGTATTTTCGAGTATTATCCCTTTTTTAACAAAAACAAAACAAAACAAAAACAAAAACACTTTCGGCTGACAGTCACGCTATCCTAGTCGCAGACGTAGAAATTTGGTTCGCATGCAAATAAGTTTTGTTAACCTTGACTAAATATATTTCAACGTTCTTGTCATAATACTGTGGACCACATAACCGAAGCCATGATTGAGTACCCTTTTTTCGTGCAGTATTTGTTGATCTATATGATTTATGGTCGGAGGAAATCACGAGTGCGAGCATGCTCCGGATGCACGTGAGCAAGTGATTTCCAAAAATACATTCGCGGTGAGCAATGTTCTTTTGTTTAAATTTCCAATAATGATTTGCATAAAATCAAAACATCATATCTCGGTGATCGAGTATCATTTTGACAGTTTGCAATCGATCTGGCAAACTTAGCGGTTTCCCAAAGGGAAAGAGCGAAACCCCCGATCGTGATATTGACGTCATTAGTGAAATTTAATTCTTATTTCAAAGTGATTTCAAAAGTTTTCTTGCACAAGAACGAACAAGTAATAGGTTGCACGTCGCCTCTATCGCTACTACGTCTTGTACGTGCCGTCTGTCGGGTCTCTGTTTGTTCTTCGTCGTTTACTGCTGCTAGTTGGACAAACGTCTTCAATATGAAGGGCCGAAGACCCAGTACACGAAGTACCTCAAGCCGAGCAAGCCTTGCAGATTCGACAGGCAGAAAGATGTTGTCCGAGGTCCTTCTCGTCTGTGAACTGATGATGTTTATTACTCTGTCCGCTCTCACTGGAGGTACTCCTCAATTAGCCTCAACAGACAGTCAGAAAAAGCAACCTAAAGTATGTTTCTAAGAAGTATTTAATCTAATTGTGTATCTTTAAGTGTTACTGTGCCAGTCTTTTAGGCTTTTAGAAGAGTGTGTTTCTTTATCATGTTTAATTTCATTAAATTAATTTTTACGCCCTTCAGCAAAGAACAAAACAAGTGTTAATTAACCTTTTTATTCAACTTTGTTTATATACGCTTTCATTAGACATGCAAATATAATTCAGCTCAGAGTTATTATTTTAGTGTGCTTTTGTTGTGTCACTAAACAAACTACTGTAATTGAGGACCGAACGAAATTTCCTTTGGTACAATAACAAATCTTCGATCACGTGGACCTCATATGCCAAGAAATTTTAACAACCGACGAGGATTAGTATTTTTATTGTTACACGCGAGTTAAATACTCTCTTGGGCTATTTCACAATCATTTTAGGCATGGCTTGTTAAGTGTCTTTTAGGGGGGCATAATCCTCATTAAGCTAGTGGCTTTGAAATCGTATTTAAAAGAAGAGAACTACAATATATAGGGGCTTTCCGATAACCCTATGATACTTACGCAGCAGGGCCCAGTTGTTCGAAAGATGGATAGCGCTGTCCAATCCAGTGGATGGCGCAATTGGTGTTCCTAATACAGTGGAACCCAGTTAATACTGTGACCAATGGAAAACATTTGGCCGTATTAACAGGTGACCGTTTTAACCAGGGTTTTGTTACAAGAAAATGTATGGCCGTTTTGCCGCGCGGCCAAAGGAAGTGGCCGTATTACCGAGGTGACCGTAAGGCGGGGGTGCCACTGTACTTATCTGCTGGATAGTGATTTATTCAGTAGATAGCACTATCCAGCGTTCGAACAACCAGTGCCTACAGGTCAATAAACTTAAGCATAAGTATGCTACCTGAGTGGAGTTTCAGGTTGTCGACATGTAGATCACATATACTCAAGAGTTATTCATGGTATGGCTATGGCAGTGACATGGATAGCGGGTTAGAAGACATACTATTGGTGGGAACATGGTAATGAATGTTTGGTTTCCTCTGAATAATCCAATAAAACCTTATTCTATGTTTGAAAAAATTTGCTGATACACTGCTACAAGCAATATCAAAATCACAGATATCATACCTTTCACTGAAAAGACAAATGTGAAAAACCGAACATTTCTTGTTTCGATGGACGTTATGAGTCTTGACACAAATATACCGCAAAACGAGGGTATATTGAAATTGTCTGTCACAAAGCATATGAAAATTTCTGCAAAGACATCCCATTCCTGCCGGAAATGCTTAGAATAGTCCTCGAAGAAAATTTCTTCCACTCCAATGGAAAGCACTACCGACAAAACCATGGAACTGCAGTGGGCACAAAGACAGCAGTTTTGATTCCTTTGCCAACATTTTCATGGCATATATTGAAACAACAACTCCAAGCAAAACCGTCTTTAGAACAACAGTTTGGAAATCTTACATACACAATATCTTTTCCCTATGGGACGTGAGTAAACCAGACATCGAAGCCTTCATTGAACAAGCAAACTTACATCACCCAACTATTAAATTCACGGCCGAAACATTATTTAGGAAGGCCTGATACTCAGGCTACCGAAACATTTGACACTGAGACTGCGTTTTTAGACACGGCTGTATACAAAGGCACAAGATTCAAGGAAAAATCTATCCTTGATGCAAAGACACATTTTAAACAAATAGAAACCTTCTTGCACACACATTTCACCTCGTGTCACCCTCCAAATGTTAAAAAAGGATTTGTCAAAGGAGAAGCCTTGAGAATCCTACGAAAAAACTCCTCAGAAACAACCTTTGAGGAAAATAATTCAAATTGAAAAAAAAAATGCTTGATGGACGGAGGCTACCCACAAACTTTGATAGAAAGCCTACTATCAGAAATAAAATTCACAAAAGGGAGTCGAAACTACTAAAACAAAACAACAAGGGGGAAAAAGAAATATTGCCATTCGTGACACAATACCAACCCTCGGTGACTACTACAAAGGAAGCGTGAATGAAAAAATGGAATCTTGTACAAAACCAACCAATTACCATAACTTCAATAATTTTTTAAAGAACCACCCATCACTTCCTTACAAAAAAGGAAAATCATTAAAGGACATTTTCGTTAGAGCCGAAGAAAAAAGGTTAACAAAGGGGTTCATGCCCGTAAAGATGTGCGGCCTGTCATGAGTATTTTAGCAATAATTCCAGCTGGCTGTGTTTTACATAACAAGTGTGGTCAACTGTCTCCTCATCACCCACCCCCTCTCTGCTCCGGCCCACCCCCCCTCCCCCACATACTTTTTGGCCAGTCCCTCAGTTTGAGATATTGTGACTGGGTAGATTTGTGTAAGGATTGCCAATGTTTTAAGAAGCAGACCAGTCTGAAATGCCTTGTTTTCCTGTTTTTAATTTGAGATCTGTTGCTTAGATTCATGCCAGCATGTAGGAAAACATTCATACCTTCCACTAGAGGGTTTTTGAGCGTGGCTCCCACTTCCCCGACTTTATGCCATAACTTGTTTCTCACTACTCCTGTTTTGCGATACTAATACGGTGGAAGCTTTCTTAAGCGGACATTATCAGGACGCGCGGACACCCTCGGGACGCGAAAATGGTGCCCGTAGCTGGGGCGGGCCGCTTACGGGAATGTAAAAATACAGAATTTGTTGTTGAGGAAAACGGCTTTTTGTGAAGATGGCCGTAAGTAGAGCTTTCCGCTTACGAGAGTGTCCGTTAGGAGAGTTACCACTGTATGTGTTTTCCCTCTGCTTTGGAATAATTCTGTTAGGTTTGCTAATGACAAATCTAGCTATTAAGCAAAGTTTCTAATCTTTTCCTTCTCTCCAGCAGAATAGATAGATACAATGGTTCGGCAACTCATTGATGATATAGATGTGGCAGGCCTGGCTTGCAGGCTTCCAGTGTCAGACAATGCAGAGGAATTTTGGTCGCAGTTGATGAATAATGAAGAAGTGATGAGTGGGATGGTCATAACTGGACGCCTGGACTTCATGGCCTGCCTAAACATAGCCTACAACATTATCAAGCATTTCGATTAAACCTTCTTTGGTGCTCATGCTAACTAAGCCCATCATTAAATGGATCCCTAAATTAAGAATCTTACTTGAAGCTTTGATTTATGCCGAAGTTGTTCCCTAAAAAGGTTGTAATTCAAAGACTGGTGTCTTTGTTGACACTAATGGTCCATAAGCTGGACAACAATCAGTGGAAATACTGAAAAGATTGGAGGGGATGTTGGCGAGCATTGTTCACCGATGTCTCTTTGACGAAGCTTTGCTATAGACACCGTCAGGAGCCAATCAGGAAATTAGATCTGGAAGTTGTACTGCTGTAATTGTGGGTGGCACTTCTCTAGACTTTTTTATTACTTAACATGCTTTCCCCCGATGGTGCATGTAAATCTTTTGATGTCAGTGCTAATGGACACTGCTGTTCAGAGGGTGCCTTCGCTATTTTTCTGGAAAAAAAGGATATAGAGAATCTATTCTCATGTTGTTAACTCAAAAGCAGCTTAAGTGGACACAAGAAACAAGGTGAGGGATTTTTGTTTCCCATTTTGTTTCTCATCCTTCATCTTGCTAATTATTAGGATTTTAGAAGCATAAATAATATTTTTGGAATATTTATGCAGCAGGAGTAGGATTTAATGATGTTTACAAAATGATTCAAAATCTGTTACTTACAGTGAAACTAGGGTAGCTAGGGACGATTTAGCATTATTAACCTATTATCCTAAAGGTAGCAAACAACAAATTCAAACCAGAGGATGACATCTGAGTATCTCAAACAACTTTAATTTACTTTGTGGAATTTCATTGGTTAGTAACTTGCCCCTTTTTTGCTGTAGCCTGAGGATGTGCACATCTGAGGGGGGAAAAGTAGTAGGGAGGAAAGTGTCCTCCTCGTGTGCGAGCACATCCTATAAAAAATAACTAAAACACCTGACGCCACGCAGGTTAGCTTTACTGTACACTGCAACTTATAGAGCAAGTAGTGATGATTTGCTTTCATTTGAAAGTACATTGTTGTGCTAAGAGAAATTTCTGTCATTATAATAGAAATATACCACAAGTCAGTTACGTTACCTGCACGAGGGAGATCCTGCCTCAAGGCCCCTACTGTTTGGCTGGTTACTCATTTGGGGCACCTGTGTGGATATAGAGATGGCATTGCAACTGGAGAAAACAAACTTTGCTGTGGCAGAAGGTCTTTTTTTAAAATTCTGAAGCCAAGCCAACACTCAGCAAAGTTTATCACGTATTTTACGGCTCTACTGCGTATGATTGAAAAGTACAATGTGGCTTCCAGTCTTCGAAGAAACGTGCGTCTCATTCTTGTCAAAACCGCTAACAGGATGGACAATTTTTAGGGTACGACTTCTAGTTGTGATGCATGTGCGAGATGATCAGGTGATAGTCATACTTTTTCCAAAGCGATAGCACTGTCGAGATGGCTAACATAATCACCGGGGACATAAATAATCCAGCGTGATTGACATTGCTATAGCAAGACTAATAATACTGCTATCAAAGGGCAAACTTCAGCCCCATGCCCAGTGAATGAAATTGAAGATCGACACTTCGCAGAAGTTTTTCATAAAAAGAGTAGAAGTCTAGAAAAGATAGTTTTGATTTCACTGATTATTGTCAAGAGACGAGAAAAATTCTGATAAACTACTAGGTGCGATAAGTAATTTATGTATTTTTTTTCAAGTGTTAAGCGACTAAGAAAAGGTTTGAAGTTTAAAAAAACCTGTGGTCTTTTTGTTTAAATAGGTTAGTTCAGCGTTTTGTATATAATTTTACTTTCTGAAGTCTTTTTAAAATATGGTATTACATGGGTAAATGCGACCTCAAAATTCTAAAACAAACATTCAAACATTTAAAAAGCTTATTTAAAAGGCCCCACATGCAGTTGTTCAAAGGGTGAATAGCGCTATCCACCGGATAAATCACTATTTAGTGGATAACGCAATTGATTTCCCTACTACTTATCCACTGGATAGTGATTTATCCGGTGGATAGCGCCATCCAACTTTTAAACAACTGGGGCTAGGTGTTGTATAGAGGTTTTTGTTATTGGAATAAACACAAAGTGAAGAGGCATTTGTGGCGGTAATATTGCATTTCAGTACCAGGCAATTTACTCACCCTGTTGAAGACGAAAATAACCGTAAAGACCTCCCTGGTGAAGGACAAAGTTCACTATCCAGTCCATACACCGTCTAGGCCGTTTAGAAATCCGTGTCGTTTTTTAAATCGACTCAACTGACTTCGATGTCAGAATCCTTACTCTTAACTGGACATTGACAAAATGCAGGGCACAAACGCTTGTTAATCAAGCAAGAAACTGAACAAGTTGAATGATTGTGCTCTATTTTGCTATTTGCTAGTACATGGGGCATTTAATTCACATATCAGACAGGCCATTTATTGGAGAGAGGCGTCTAAAACAAACTTAGAATCGTAGGAGGGGGGCGGGGGCGTTTACTTGACGAGAGGCGTTAATTTGAGAGAGGGCGTCTATTAGATCATTTATGGTTCACGAAAATGAATTGATGTTACTAATAACTTCTTAAATAAATTCAGATAAAGTCCTCCGATTTGGGATTGTTCACATATCGATGCCAGTCTTGCATGCCATATCATACTCCCTCTTATCGAGTCGAGACCCTGATAAAGTTCACAGTTCAAGGCAAAGGGGCAAAAAACCATACCACATCCAGCGGCACGTCCCCGTAAGGTCATGTCTTGAAACGGCTGCCAGAGACTGCAAGCAAAAGCTGCTCGTGGCAGTCTTTGATTTGTATCCTCACAATACCCCCCCCCCACCCCCCATCCCACCCAGCACCATGTAAGTAAATCTAAGACAATCTGTGGATTCCGGATTCCAGGTACTGGATTCAAGATTCCTTGTCCGTAAAATTTGGAATCGGGATGACATTAACGGGATGTATATTTCCACAGTTACTGATCAGAAACATTTCGATCGTGTCCTTGTTCGGATGTAAAATATTTGGGACATTTGCTGTGTCCCAATCTTTGTTTATCAGAACCTGATTTTTGTGATTAGTCGAGATCTGAAAGCCTACACTAGCTGGATCTCGGTTATCTTGATAACTCCAGCTTTCTAAGTGATAGTGTGTGCGTCATTGGTGAATCTAAAGGGAAATTAATCAATTGGCCTTTGTGATCAAACCGTCGAGTTATACACTGATTTTCATAACAAAATGCCCAAGCTTTTGTTTTGTGGCAAAACTCGTGATCGAAGAACTTTACCGTTATCAGTATTTAAGCATCACTGAAGGAAATCACAATTTACCCTTAAAGAAGTGTCCCACTAATGAGTTTAAATTTTCACCTTTCGTTCGTCTGTGACAAAACATTGAGAAGAAGCGATAATGAGATTAATAAAAACGAGGAAATGCAACGGTGGATGGTCAACATTGCGCCGATTACGCGGAAAATAGGGAAAAATTTTTTTTGGAACTTGTCTAGTTTGAATTATCTTGTAGTCAATACCGTTTTAAGTCAACAGTATTGAAAGTGATGTTAATGTTTTCTCTATGCCTTGCAAATGCTGTTTGCGGATTCGAAAGTGCTATTTACATTTGTTCGTTTTTTTTTCTTTATTTTTCCAACATCCTCTTCATTGTTGGATTTGACGCAGCCTTTTGCTTAAGAAGAAAAGAGAATGGCGCAGGAAAAGACATCAGCTGCAAAATGGCAAAATTCAGGAAATGAGAGTTGCTATTGTGTTCACTAGGCAAAGATTTTTTACATCAGGTTTCATCACTAGTCATCCACCATTTCTCGCTTCTTCCAGATCTGGGAGAGAGCTTTCACCGACATAAGCGTTGAGGAAGAAGCCATTTAAGCGTCGCCCGCAAAGAAAGCCAGTCGCGTGTCCCAGCACGAAGAGAGCCATCATCATGCTTCCACGCGCCGTATCACTACCTTTCATGATCATTATTTTGGTTTTGATCGTGGTGTTCCTCTGTATGATGGGGTATTTTCATCTTTGGTTTGCCTGCCACAAGTGTTACCGTAAAAGGTACCAGGAGAAACATCCGCCTCAGTCCCATGAGGAAATTCAGATGCAAACGCTGAAAACTACCACCGATCCTGCCATTTTTCAAGGACAAAAGGCGAATGGAAAGCAGATTGAATACCACGACCTCAGCCTCATCTGAAGACAACTCATCACAAGAAACGGCGATATTTGTACATAAAAAGTGATGTTGTTCCGCCACGTAATTTTTTTAATTTTTATTTTTTTAAAAACTGAACTACATGGACTTGAATTAACCTTCTGCTAATTGGGCTTTCATGAGGAAACAAACATTGCACACAGAATTTGATATTATAAAAAAAAAAAAAACTGTGTTTACATTTGCTAATTCGTTAACCATTTTTCATTATTTCAGTTGTTTATTGAATCAACCCCACGAGGGCGAATGGATATTAATACTTAGTCGGCTGTAAATTTTTTTGTGATCAATGATGCTGGGTGACATTGATTCTCCTCGAGAACAGTGGGCGTTTATTATTTTGTGGTGCCGAAAACTTCTTAGAAACTAATATGTCACCGTTGAGAAAACATTTTGACCGGAAAATTGTCATTTTAAAGTCTAAAACCTGTTGTAACGTGGTAAGTTCTGGAAGAAGAAAACCGTTTTTTAAAGTTGTTGAAATGTTTTGATTTGGAGTTCATGTTCCTGGTCTTTGATTTTGCTTGGGCGCGACTTTCTTTTGCCAGGAGCATGTGTGTTAGTGGAGTCTCGTGCGCGGAATTAACTCCTCAGACCCTAAATGTTATCGAAAAACCCGAACTCACCTTTTCGTTGAGGTGATTTTAAAACCGAGTTGTTGTTGGTCCTAATGTAAGACTGGGGAACCGCACAAACTACCATCATCGTAATTTTGTCTACCGTAGATGATTGAATGAATTACGACATACAGAAACTAGCGAGGGGGTGTAGTCTACCATTTCCTCAGGAATAGCATACGTTTCGCGTTTTTCAGGCGAGCGAAGGCAACGCAAATGAGCGCGAGGTTGGCGTTGAGAGCGAATCACGCCTTTTCTGCAAGATGCCAAAGACTTAAGATCAGTTCTAAACGAACTCTGTTTTAAGACAATCGTTCGACCATCATATCTGTTTGTAAATAGGTTATTTGAAGCAGACAAACTATTAATCTTCTTTTCTACTCTTTATGGAATTTATGCTGTTTCGACAAAAGCATTTACGGTAAGTAGCGTTTATACGGTTCACTGACGTTAGATTTAATTAGAATGTAGTTTTATTAGGCAATGGCTAAACTCCTTTTCAGTCACCCTTAGACTTTTTTCCTCGGATAAATTCTTTTTTCCTTGGTAGATGGAAGCCCCAAAAAGCTTATCTTCTTACACATGTTACACGGTTTATTTTGTCTACTGTGTGCATACGAAAAACGAAAAACAGGAACTAGGCGGGTGAATACACCTGCAAAAAAACTATTGTATTTCATTTTTACCAAAAACAATTCCTACCTTTATTGTTCCTTTTTTTGCTTCAAGATTTTGATTTCATGACGTCATTTAAAGCTTTCCGAAATACTTTTAATATTTTTCCAAGTTCAGTCATAAGCTGGTCACAAGCCAGGCCAGACTCCAAAGGAGCTATAGCCGAAGAAAAGAAACGAAACGAAAAAAAATTAAAGGCAATTTTTAGACCCAGTCCTTGCGAGGCGGCGGGGAAAGGAGATCTGGGAATGAGATTATTTCAGCCAATGGAGTTGCGAATTTCAAAGAAGGGAAAGTTCAAAACAAGATGGCTTCGTCCTCGGGAAGTACGATCGAAGTTCTACGTTTTGAATGAAGTACGTTGATATTGTATTTAGGCTATGGATGCCAAAAATGGTCTTTTGGATTCGTCAGAAGATGAAGGTTAGTTTTAAACTTCATGTTCATATTGAAGTCGCATACAAGGGAGTCAGATTATGCTTCTGATTGGATTCAATGCACTGTAGGGAGTCAGATTATGCTTCTGATTGGATTCAATGCACTGTATTGTCAATTCGATGATGACTCGCCTATCGTCAGGCGAACTGTCGAGGTTGCCAAATATACTGTACACGTAACTCTTCAGTCCTTATTTTGAGTGACCCTCAAAAGTAAGAGGTGATACATTTAAGCTTAACTCAATATTTCTGTTGAAAAAGTGTTAAAGTGAGCTTAGTTTACGAAGCCATGCAGTCCACTGTACTGTTTTGTTTTAAGTATGAACAAAACCTTCATCATAAAAGAGTCTTTTCAAGTGTCACCTCGATCTGGATTGTATTAAATTGTGTGTCAATTGGGATGACAAAAAACAACAACACAGGACGAATTTTGGTGTTTTTGATATATTTATTATGAATAGATATGCTGCTAAATTATTCCTGCACATGTATGTCTTTCAGCATTTATTGCCATAGCAAATGAGTTGTTGGACAAATGCAATCTTCCTGGTAGAGTCTCTAGACTGGAGGAATGCAATGATAGCTTTTTTGTGGGAGTTCACAAAGGTCTACTTGGCGATGACTTGCCTGGTAAGGTTTAAAAAAAAGGCACTCAGGAGGTGCGTGTGGGTATAACTGCCCAAAATCCTCTATTGAGCCCCCTGGGGGGCTCTTTTATTTCAAACACATTTTTAGAGGGGGGCTTAATAGAGATGGGGGGCTAATTATTTGAGGAGGGGGGGGGCTTATTTAATTAGGCAAAGATGGACCGTATCAGTTCTCGATTAATTATTGAATTAGAGTGTAAAGTGGAAAAGTATTTAGTACACAAAGTTGGACGTCATGAAGTCGTGGTTCAAAAACAAATCTGAAATTCTAGCTAGTGAATAAACCATCCTGGGTCAGCCCACACGAAGTTTTACAGTCATGATTGATACGGTGTATCATTTAGTAGTGAATAATAATGAGGAGGGTGGGAGGGGGGGGCTTATTAACTTTCTTCCTCTGAAAAGGGAGGGCTTATTTGAGAGGGGGGCTAAATAAGGGTTATACGGTAATTTTAAGAAACGATGCTATTACAGTCTCACCTCCTTAGTACTAGCACCAAAGACTTACAGACACAATGGTGTCCATAATTAAAAAGTATAGAATGTAGAGCATGTAAGAAGTATAGCAATTTTGGGGCCAAGAGAACTCTCTGTCATAGAGAAATGTATTATGGAGAGGTTTGACTGTGAAATGGTTCATTTTCCACCCAAAGTTAGATTAGCTGTCACTAAAATTCATGCCAAATGGAAAGTACTTAGAGCAAGAAACAATATTCTACTATTACTGAAGAAATTATGTAAACATATCGAGTGCTAAATGTTATTCAAAAATGTTATTGCATTTAGCTGAATATTTTTTTAATACTAATTTGTGCTAATGTTGTCATCTCAGGCATAATTGAGAATCCCATAACAATTAAGCAGCACATTATTAACTGCCAAATAGTAATTGACTTGGTGGCCACAGACGTCCTTAATGTGGACCTCTCACACATTTCTGGGAAAGGCATTGTTGAAGGTGATAAAGTTTCCATCCGAAACTTCCTTGAGATTTTTGCTGGTTTACTTGAGTATTTCATGGAGTGTGTGGATGAATCAGATGCAGGTATGTCACTGAAGGAGTATGTACATCAAACATCAACGTAATAATAAAGCTTATACTCAGGCTGCAACATATATATTTCTAGATATAGGGAAAAGGAAATACATGTACTCAAACTTTTACCCAAAATATGTATAAATAACTACAAGTGTATGCACAGTTGTTGTTTCAAGACACATGAAAGTAGTCAGTAAAAAAATTTTCATCAATGATCTGGAAATTATTTCTTTACCAATGTTTATAATTTACAGGTTCTATTGATGAACAGGACTCTAATCTGTTGTCCTCTGAGCATGATGTGATTTCTGGAGTGTTAAGAGAAGAGTTTGGTCCCTCCTATCAAGCTCTCTATGAACCAAGATCTCAAACAACCAGGTTTATTTAATTTCGTACTAGAATTAATAATTTATTTTATACATGTAGTTGTGAAAGGTGGGAAGAGGAACTATAGGTTTACCCAAGGGGGGAAAGGAATGGAAATTCATTCAGGACAGAAGTAGCTACATGTGTTATTCCAAAATCAAAAATACTTGTAAAATAAATCTTTGCTGAGTGGTAAAAAACTACCTTCTTGTTTGATTGTTTGTTTTTGTAAATGTAATACTTAAAGTATGTCATTTGTCATTTTTTAAGACTCTCTTAATGTCCATTTTTATGGGTGTATATGTTGGTCAACTTATGGAAAATTCTATAATCTAGTTTTTTTTGCAGTAGCTATTAAAATTATTATATTTAATGTGATAAACAGGTTTATACCTTGAAAGCCCTTATCAAAAAGACTTTTCACTCTTCTAAATTGACTTTACTGGCAAGTAAAGTTGTAGAATCTTAATATTGAAATATTATTTCAGTCTTTGTGTGTAATACTTTTAAGTTAAAACTGTTGCTTTATTCTTTTTAAGGCCAAACCAATTCATAGATGAAGCCGGACATCCAAGTGCAGAAGGTGGTCAAAATTTCAGGGGTGACTTATTAAGAAGACCACCACATGGAGCTCCTGACCCTGCTTTGATGAGAACCGGAAATTCCACTGGCTTTGAAGCTGACACTTCAAAGGTATGCTTCTTAACATTCGTATTAAAAAGAGTGAGTAAATTTGGAACCCACTGACAGTCACTCCAGTGTAAAAAAATAGGAAACAGTTTCATTGTAAGTTGTCATGTGACCTCAAAGCAGTGTGGTTCCAGGGTCCTAGCAGCACATCCCCACCCAAAAATTCCTAAAGTACCCCCCCCCCCAGGGTTGGTTGGGTGAGTAGAAGGATGATGATGCAAACCCTATTTTATTGCCTGTCACCTTGTTGTTTCACCTTGCTGAATTTCATTGAATGTCAATAAACTATATGTAAGTTATTTGTGTACCCTTGATTTTGTACCTTCTTCACTAACCTGGGCTCCCTACAGTTTCAGAGCTCAGCCCTGTGCAATACCTTTTGAAAAACCCTAGCTAGTAGCCAAAGCAGAATTTGAGCCCAGGGTAACCAAGTGGAAAACCCCTAAACCACTTGGTGATGTTGCCTAGTCACAAAATAAAATAATGTAGTTCATACTTAACAGTATGTTGGGTGAACTTACAGGCAGCCACAGTGGTCTGAATCTTGTTACTAGTAAGCTCAGAGGGAGTATTTGGATAGTGTAGCCCTCTCCTAACTTTGCTACTTAATACTTTACCTCACCAGTTAAGCGACTCAAGGGACACTGTGAGTGATTCAACAGGGGAACTGATCAGGCTTGGGGAAACAATCTCAGACAGAGTTTCATCTATGGGAACTGCAAGAAAAGAGACCAGGAACCCTCTTCCAGACTCAACATCTAGCAGTTCTGCTTCATCTCCTGTTGCTTCTCAGGAGCGGCACAAGTTTTTTCAAAGCGGTGATGGTGAGGGCAGAAGCTCTGAGAATGCTTCTCGAAGGCTGGCAACACTTAGGGATAGTTCCCATTCTCAGGGGACAGGAGCATTAGGCAGTAGATCTAGGTGGGATTACAGGATTATTGATTAAGTCTACAGTAATAGTCACTGGGAAAAGGTTACTACTAAATTTTTTAATCTGAAGAAGCGAACTCTTTGTGAAGAGAGAATATGAGGGGGTGCCATTTATAGTTATAGTTTAGTGGCTCATATGAATTTGAGAATTACTTTAAGGAGCTGGGGCCCGTTCCTCGAAAGTCCCGCTAACTTTTCGGGCCCAAAATCAAATATTCAAATCGAAATATAAGAATAAGGGCGCGGGTCCTGGCTAGCAAACTACTCCATTTTGTTTCATTAGCTGATAGTTTTATCATGTTAGATGCAAGACTATTGAAACCTGGATCTTTAATGTAAACAGAGACAGCTTACCGTGCCTGTTAACTATCAGGACTTTCGAGAAACGGGCCCCAGGTTCTCTTGGACAATTAGCCTGCATAACAGGCATTATTGGGGGCACTCAGGCAGGTTTTGGTCATGAGTGTAAAGTATGAGATAAAGAAGAGGATCAGGGAAAAAGAGGTAAATAATAACATGGTATAATATACCGGTAATAATTATTATTTTCTCTTTCTCTTCTTCTGACATGTTTCACGCTTTGTACCCTTGTCCCAAAACTAACCTGACTGCCTCCAATAACACCTGTTATACAGGCTATCAGAGAGTAATTTATTGCTCAGTTTGCTTACACGTTGTCAGACCTCTCTCTTCACTGAAATATGAAAATAATATATTGTTCTTTCGTGTAATATGTTAGTTTATTGGGAGCAACCTTTTGGTGGACCACCAACACATCCTGGATATGAGGGTTTCGATACTTAACCTTGGCTCCTGACCCACTTGGCTTACACTTTATCTCCCTCTCTCCATGTTTGCATTTAGCTACACTGTACAAGTCAGTTTACTTGGACAATTTTTGTAAAGAATAATCCCATAACCTCAAATCAATCCATCAAAAGGGATTGTCAGTATTTCATGATGTACAAGTACAAACTGTATGCTTGAAGGCTGCTAAACTAACTACTAAAAATAGTTTATAATGATCATAGTGTGTTATTTTTAGGAGGCCTGAACCATCTTTGCTCAGCCGAGATGGCACATCTATGGAAGATGAGCTGACACAATACACTCTAACCCCTACAGTGATTGGGGATTCCTCGGGTGCTAAAGATAAGGTAAAAACTGCAATGAAATTTATAAATTAAGTCTTTTGAAATTCTTTTGTAACATTGATCATGTTTAAATAAAGGATATTCATTCAATCATTCAGCAATGAAGATAACAATATTGTAATTGTACAGTTCATAGAATTATACAAGTATCACGCTTGACCCTAGTTCTCAATGAAGTTTGTGGAGTCACCTCTTAAATGTAATTAATACAATGACTAAACTTGATAAAATAATTATTACTTTTTTGTCATAATTATGATGTTTTTAGTCAGATCATCGTTCACCCGAAAACCAAGACAAGCCTTTATCCAGCTTTCTGTCTGCATCCTCGTCATCTGCAGCATGGCCTGAACAGATATCCCCTTTAGAACCCACAAAAGACTCTTCTAGTGGAGCAGCAGGTGGGTTTGATGCACTGGGTCTCCG
Organism: Porites lobata; assembly: GCA_942486035.1. NCBI lineage: Eukaryota > Metazoa > Cnidaria > Anthozoa > Scleractinia > Poritidae > Porites > Porites lobata. The sequence continues at coordinate 58,666 of CALNXK010000107.1, read as the reverse complement.
TCCAAGAGAGCGACCAGCCAAGACTGTAGTCACAGACAGTGGGTCGCAGGATGGCAGTGATCAATCAGCTCCTGTGTATCATCATTATCATCATCATTTTCACCACACACAGCCTCATGGTAGAGTGCCGTCAGGTAATACTGAAAATAATACTGTAATAGTAATACTGCAAGTCAAGGAAAAGAATGTTTCTCATCCCCGCCAGCCTCATTTTGGGCGGCCGCCTCTCTTATTTTTTTATTTGTTATTGGAAAAGTTGGAACGAGAAAAAACCTACAGGCATTAATTACTTTAAACATCAACAATTTTACAATCCTGTGTAAAAGGCCTTTCTTTCCAAAAAACGAAGCATAAATATTAAATACTGAGTCCTACTGACGTTTTTTATGAACCCTACCTCTTGAAATATATCATATGACTTACCACATTGTTTAAAACATGCATCAACCAAATTTGTGTTGAATCAATAACTGACGTTTCATTTATTAATATTTGACCGAAGAACTCTTACTTTTCCATGGGGTAGGGTAATAATTTGAAAAAAAAGCATTGAATTGGCAATAATAAAAATGTTGAAAATAACAAAAAAGCGCCCACCCACTATTATTTTTATGGAAATCCGGACGAGAAACATTTGCTTTTTTTACTTGGCGTAATAGTAAATGTACTAGGTCAAAATGAAGTTTGTGGTCATAGATAAGCGTAATTAGGGCTAGGAAACAAAGGAAAGTGAGAAACAAGCAAGATTGAAATCATTTTTTCCCTGAATTTCATTTTGACCTACAACAGTCAGGGATGTCTGTAAGGCCGGGTACTAGGGATTTCCTCTGGTTACTATGTCGGAGCATTTCTCTCGGCTACTTCAGCTACTTTTATAACCTAAAGAAATCATCAGTCTAATGAAAAAGAAAGAAAACGCTGACTCATAATCTTATAGAACAAAACTTCTCTGAGCCAATGTAAACTAAATGCTAGGCAGACAATTTTTTCAATGACCGATAACCGTAATACTTCTAGTGGGGCGCTTAAAAAGAGTTAGAAAACATAAAAGCACGTTTAATAAGCTTCAGTAAAAATGACTCCTCTTTTTTGCGAAAAAGATAGTGTCTTGAGATAAAATTTTTTCTCCGTAATTATATTTATACAACTTCGTTTTTGCTTTTTTGTTGTCTTTGGTTTCGTTATTTTCTTAGTTTTCTAAAACGCCGTAAAGGTGACGTTACACGAGACGATTCGCAACGACAATTTTTAGCGCAACACAGCGTTGCAACGTTGTTGCCACATTGTTTCGAATGGTTACAACATTGTTCCAACATTGCAACGCTGTGTTGCACTTAAAATCGTCGTTGCGAATCGTCCCTTGTAACATCACCTTAAGGCATGCGGTTTCTTGCCGAAAAAACGCTCACAATGCGTTTTCCCGCCAAAAACGCAGCATGCACATGTGACATTTCACATTTGATTACATGTAGGATGTTCCCAGTTTCAAAAACCCTCGCTTCCAAAATGAGGCTTTCCACGGGGTCCAAAACTTTTATGTCAATGTTACTGATTTGCATAAAAATGCCTTCAAAGATTTGGCATTCACCCTTGTTTTAAGGTGATCTTAATACACAGAACGATTCGCAAGGACGAGTTTTAGCGCAACACAGTTTTACGACAACTGTTTCGAATGGTTGCAACATTGCTCCAACATTGTAACGATGTGTTGCGCTAAATATTGTCGTTGCGAATCACGTTTCGTGTGTTAAACATCACCTTTAAGAAAGAGGCTTGCGGTAACTCATGCTGTTTGCGAAGTCTAGGCGTCCATACAAACGGGACCCTTGGATAAATATAGCTAAATTATTAAATGTCTCCAATGAGCAGGCAAAGAGGTTTACAGAAGGTAAGAGTGGTTTCGCTGCGCTGGTCGACTGTGTAGTCGCGAGTGCAACTCCATGGTAACAGTTGTACCGTCTGGAGGATTTTAACTGTACTATACTGTACTCTGTCGTTCAAATTTGTTGCTCAACAAACAGTGTGAGATGTTGGAGCTTGTTGGAAGAGTAAAAATGAAAACCGGCAACGTCGATGATGAGTAATACCCAAACATGTCCAACGGAATAGCACCTTGCTCAACAAGTGACTTGATCTTCACAGATTTCTTGCGAAAATGAGTGTTGAAAGCAAAACGTGATTTTCCATTTAAAGATGTCACATGTACTCTCGTTTTGAGAACGAGGCTTGGAGCAACTCGGAACTCGCTCACATTTTCGGGCACGGAAAGTGTTTCTGTCGTCCATTGTTTTGCGTTCCTTGGGAGTTTTAGTACAAAATAGGCCGACATACTTCAAATTTTTCCATTTGAAATTTATGAAAAGTCACACTTTTGCAAATGAACTTGGTGCGCTTAAAAATAGTTTTTTTTTTGATGTACCAAAATGCTTTTGAGAGTTTTGAGAAACGCTCTCCAGGCCTTTTTAGCACTTAATTACTAGAAGTACGCAGCCAGCAAATCTGATGGGGAAGAAAAGGGTCATATTAAAAATGATTTACTGTTTTTATTACCTGTATTGAATAGAATTTCAGTCTTCGGCTGAGGTAAGCGCAGCAGCCACATTTGGTGTGGCAGTTCCAACAAGTCATCTATCAAGGTCAGAACCAATAGCAACAAGACCTTTAGGTGGAGTTACTTCTGCACAGGCCGACGACCTGATCCGGACTGCTCCCGCGGATCTTGCCAACCAACACACAGGTAGAGTTATTTGTTGATATATTAGATATGAGTCAAGGTTGAACTCCAAGAAATTGGGTGTCCTGTCTTCATATGCCTGTGCTACATTACCTGTGAAGAGAGATTTCATAGTGTGCTAGAAAGGGGGAAGGTATAGCGTGTATAGATTTGAATTTAAGTGTAAGCTATTAACTCTAATGGAGGAAGCCTATTGAGTAAAAAGCCTAGTGGTTTCTATCGGGCTTCCTCACCACTAGGTTTTTGAAGACGTGCTGTATATAACTTAACTCAATAAACTTGAAACTACATTGTGCTCAACCAGATATGACGCCACCGTTACTTCTTGCTGTACAGATTTAATGAGGCCAGGATTTTTAAAGAAGGCTAATAGTTCGTTTTCTCTGTAGAAGCTGCATATCCAAGAAGCACTGCTGTGTCAAGGACCGACTTTACTCACCCTTCCCCTGCTGTAGTTACTGCATCAAGTACTGGGGTGACTGTTTCAAGTACAGACCTTACTCGCCCCACCACTGCTGGGTTGTCTGTGTCAAGGGCAGAAATTGCTCGCCCTCCCCATGCCGGGTTGGCTGTGTCAAGCACAGACTTTACTCGACCTCCTCCTGCTGGGGTGACAGGAACCACGTCAACCTTGACTGATTCAGTGTTTTTATCAGAGTCTGGATCATCACGTAAGGCCTTTGACCGCATTCTTTTAGTGATCTAGATTGTATTTAGTGATCGCAAAAGAAAAACATACACAATCAAATTTCTGTTATCGACTACTCTCGTAAGCGACCAGCTCTAGTTAGGACCACCTTTGTGAAACCCAATTTGAACTGACTTAAACTTTGTAATGAAAGATCTCGTAAGCGACCGCGACCACTTTTGGGATTACCTAACTTGACTTTTCCTTTGTTTTTATGCTCTCGTAAGCGACCACTCAGAGTCTTATTCATATATAAATCAACACGTTAATGAAACTGCGCACTGCGCTAATGGTTCGTTGATAAAGATCTTGTACAGTGCAGCATGGTATTTGTAAAAGTTTAAGGTCATTTCTGTATCGAGCACTTTAGCCTGCGTAGCAACGACCTCTCACAGAATTATTAATGAGTTTCTGAAGCTCTCGCAAGCGACCACCCTCTATTATTTTGCCATACGGTCACCTCGTAAGCGACCAGCTCTAGTTACGACAACTTTTTCGAATCTCCGAGGTGGTCGCTTACGAGGGCTTCGACTGTATCTAAATAAATAAAGAAGGTCTTTATAATTTTCATTGAAAGAGGAAAGAAAATGGGTATTAAATTTCTGATATATCTTTTAGGTCCTCCTTTTGTCAGACCAGCCACGGCTGGGATGACTAGTGAAAGCTTTGTTGGCACAGATTCGTTAAGAGACAGACTAGGAAGGTCACTGATAACAACAACAGCTCCCTCTATTGCAGGTGAAAAACGATATTTCTAGTTACTGCAACAGCGCTGTCTATTACAGGTAAACTACAGTGGAACCTCTATACAACCAAGTCCTCTGTACAACGAACGGTATTTTTCGCCCCAGTAATGGTAAACTACTTGGAAAAGTACCTCGATATGACGAAACCTCGTTTTAGCGAACGTATTTTTCCAGTCCCTTGGCCCCTCTTTATATCGAGGTTCTATTGTACAACGATAATCTTAGAAAATATTAAGTTTAAGATTTTAATACTCGGCGGAAATTTGGGAATCTATTGCAAATAGAGTCAAATGCAAACTTTCAAGTCGCAATTTCAGTAGACTGCAAAACAGTCGGTTTTTTTCTCAAAATCAGTAAAGAAATCGGTAAAGCGTGGCGTAAGAGTCTTACGCGCGCGAAGCGCGCGAGCCTCACACGCCCGTCGGGTGTGTGAGGCGAGAGAAAATTGAAAAACTGAAAAACGAATTGAACGAATTGAAAAATTGAAAAACTGCAAAACGTCTCTCCCCAGTCTCGCTCTCTGTTTTCAGCCTCATTCCAGACCTTTTGTTTGACTGCTCGCGCGTACTTGAATACGCAAAAATACGGACTGTTTTGCAGTCTACAATTTCAGCTCTATGATTTTTTTTGCCAAAATCCTTTTATCTCGTATCCCGAATTAGGAATCGTATCTCGAAGCGAGGGGCATCCTTGCATATAAAAACTTGCACCTTGTAAAGTAGCCTTTTAATCTTACCTGTTACCATCGTCCCCGAACAACCCCTATTCTGAGGAAAAATTACTTGAAGTTTTGACTGACTGGCTGGAGAAGAATACTCTCTCGAAACACGCGAAAAGTGGTTGAAAAAATTGTGGTTTCGGTAAATTAAAGAAGAAATGATACCTATACATTTCCGCTAAGTAACTTATTTGACGCGACGAGGTAGAGTCCGTGGGGGGAGGGGAATTGTCTCTGTGCTCCGTGAGTAGTGGGGGGGATAGACCACCAAGTAAGAAACCAGTTGTAAATCGGGGAGGGGGTGGTTTGTGCCCAGGGTTACATTAACAGCTTAAATTGAACTATGAATTATAAGGAGCAATTTAATAGCATCTCTCTATTGGAACTTAAGTGTTGAAATTCTTATTTACAATACAATACAATACAATGTTCTTTATTTTGAGAGGGTAGATACATGATTAACCCAGTAAAGAGTTTTCTAACACATGGCCCTCTGTAATACAGAAAGAAACATATACAAATAAATTTCAAAAATACACACATACAATAATTAATTGAATGTAACATTTACAATGAAATTAAAATTTACACAATATAAAAGTTTAATTAACATTATTTAGGTTCTTCTTTGCCCGTGTCCTCGACAATGCCATCCACAAGTTACAGACCTCGCGGTACACTTGAGAGGAGTTTAGACGCGCGAGCAGCAGTACTGCAGCAAGCTGACAAGTTAGTGGACAGGCTGAACAATATAAGGAGAGGACAGGTATGTTTAGTTCATGTCTGCAAGACGGCCTTCATTGGGTATCCGGTCACCTCGTCACCAAATCATCTCGCCACCAAGAAATACGTATCTCATTGACAAGAGGAGCCCGCAAACCTAATCCCCAGGGTGTTATTACGCATGCGTCGCATTTATGTAGCCAGCGTTCATTTGGACTTCCGTTAAGAATGAATGGAATGCATATAACGCAATTTGATCACGCGCGTTTGGACCTTCTATTACTCGTAATCTGATCACGCGTGTTTTTGATCATCTGTCACGTGAAACATACGCAAAGTACAGCATTGGAGCAAAAGCGTTTTGACCTTCGATCGTTGTGGCCTGCACTCCTTAAAAGAAGATTCCTTCCCTTCAATTTTATTATGAAATTTAAGAGCTGGTCAGGAAAGTAAGGATCCTTAGGTAATCTGGGAACGACCGCATCGTAATCCCTGGTAAATGCGCGAGTCTCGCGTTCATCGAACCTATTCTCACTATTTAGAGTAGTAAGAGCTTGAGAAGTTCTTGCCTGGTCCCTAGGCCTCATTATTGCGCGCGGCCGATGCGTTTCGGGTCACGTGGTCCGAGCGAGTTGTTCGTCTCGGATACGTCACCGAAATGCATTGACCGAGAAGGCCTGGGAAGGCGCCGTACAGAGACTAGGAAAGAGAAGTTCGACGTAAAGATCGTCAATTACGATCGACAGATTATATTTGTATTTGGGCTTGACGAATAAGTAAAAATTCTAGGTAAGTAAACTGTGTCAATTATTGCAGAATTATTACGTGGTGGCGAGTAGACTTCTTGAAGGCGATTTCGTTCAGTGGTGGGGAGGTGACCGTAAACCCCTTCACTGTGTTCTCGACCGTTAACCTTATAGCCACACTTTCTGCAACCAAACAAAATACGCCAAAGAGGATCATGATACGTTTCTGGGAAACTGCCCACCTACCCCTCCCCTAAGCTAACATTAACACTTGCTTCTCACTTAGGGCAAAATGTTGCCTAGGGGAGCCGTAGGTGAGCAGTTTCCCAGAAACGTATTCTTCGCCTCATTTGTGAAAAAGTAGGCTCATTTAGCAACAGAACGGGAACGTCATTTGACGACGGGAAAGCGCGCGGTAAGGACTAAACTCGACTTCCGGTGCCTAATTTGCCGCTCTGCCATTGGTCAAGCCAGTTGTTTGATTTACGCGCTCCGTCGTCAACTTACGTTCCCCTTCTGTTGCTAAATCAGCCTAGTGTATGACAAAGGACCCGACAAAACGTACGCCCAGTTTTCGAACACACTTTGTCAGTCCCTCGACGCTTCTTTATATCTGTTTTGTGTTCAAACTGTGACATAAACGTTGATATATTATATTACTATGTTCCGAGCTTGATTTTGACGTACGTGTGACGTAGGAAGACACGTAGATTGTTATCTACTCCCAGTTACCTTGTTTCATCGTTCTTAGTACCAACGTTACCAAACCGATAATGGTCTTTTTACAGCCATTAGCATCAACTTACCCAGGCAGAGCGACAGCTGATTCTGTGCAGGCAAGGATCACAGATCTTGAGCCTTCAGATGTAACCCGTAGTTCAGCAGCTGAAGGACGCCTTGCAAAGTTCCCCAGACCGGAAGCGGATGACAGCGGAAGTGAAAGTGACAGGGAACTCGATGATGAGGAGCTAGCCCAGAACAGTGACAGTGCAGTTGGTAAGCTAGCCTTAGAAAACAGCCCAAATTTCGCGACGCTACCACTGGTTTCCCAGCGAAATGACGTCTGCGAAACGACTGCAGAAATTCCATACTGATGACGTATCACTACCCAGTTCTGGGTACTGCTTCTGATTGGTCGTGCCGCGAGGAAATTTAGTTCAACCTGCAAGCCAAAAAAATACATCCAATTATTAGCCCCTTGGATACCCCCCCTCCCCTCCCCCGCTTCTGAATTCGATTTATTGTGACGTTTTTAAGCTTAATTAAAAAAAAAACAGTTATAACCAAACGTATTTAAATCAACACTGCTATAACTTGTTTCGAAGCGCTTTTTTTATTTCGGTTATAAGCCACCTCGGATATAAGCTCCTCGGTTTATATGCCCTACTAAAACCCCTTACGAAGATTATAAGCAGCAGTTCACCATACTCAACCTATTAAATCAAGATGGAAGACAATAGTAATTGCAAACGCAAGTGTCTTGATCTTCACAGATTATGGAAGAAGAGCACCTAGTGCCGCTGCAGGGGTGACAAAAAAGATGTCCACATCTCGGCCAGGACGTCGCAGTGGAAGAAGCAGGAAGTCTCCAAGGATACCGTCACCTCGAGGATACAAAGGTATAAGGCTTGTTACGCGAGATGACGTAGTCAGGCAGCGTCATAAATTCGGAAGCGCATTCCTTTCGCATTTTTCTTGGGAGTCAAAAATTACCTTTTTTTTTTTTAACTTTCCCGTATCCGGTGCCCGTCACAAAAAATGTGTGATTTTTATTTTAACTTCGAATCACGTGCAAGTGTGGTTGGATTGCACAAGCACAAAAAAGATACTGCGTCAGCAAAGGAGGGAAAAGTAAGCTTACTGCGTAGAGGAGGACAAAGCCAAGGCTGTGCTCTAACTTTTTAATATTGTGCAGGTCACCGACCCGGGCGACATGCTGGTGTTGGTTTCTTGATTTAAAGTCAAAAACCTATAATTTATTACTTACGACTTCGTAGCTCGCTCGGCCGCTTTGCGACCTAAAAAGAACGTTCCGCTCGCTAAGAAACTCTTGAGGTCAGCTTGTATGCAGCACGTCTATCAAAAAGCTTTTTAAAAGAAAATGTTGTTACATGTAAGCGCGCGATGAACGTGACAAGCTGCACATTTTTCGATTTTAACAGCTTTCCAAAATAGCATTAAAATTTTTTATTCAAATTAGGATGGCTCACTAGTTAGTTTTTCAAAAGAAATTGTTACTTCTGCACTGACAGGCGCAAAATACGGTCGGCGACGCGAAGCAAAAGTTTTGTTTTTTAAAAAATCTCTGAATAAACACGGGAGTCGCCTCAGTTTCACGATAATCAAATATTTTTGCCTCTTTTTTACTGCTGAGCCTGCGAGGCTAAAACAAATTTTTATTTAGATTTTTATTCCAGGAAAATACGATGTACAAAAAAAGAAAAGATACTAGTATTATTGTGATTGTTTTAGAAAAAGGTGTGTAAATCTATAAAGTCCCGTATGTCTTTGGTGTCGTGTCGTTACTTATCACGTACTAAAAATAAAAACGTAAAAGCTAAATTTAGCACTCAAATAGAGCTAGCAGGCTATCGAATCCACAAAAAGCTCATTTCTCTTGAAAATTTCGCCGATAATCTAAAACTGCGACTTTCCAACAAGATGATCTATTCAAAAGAGAGAATAATTGGGGCAGCCGAGGTTTCGTTGAAATTTATAGCACCTTTCCCGTAAAGCTTCACGGGATCTTGGTCATTTCTCTTAAGCGAATTTTCTTTTCAACCTAAATGATTAGTAAAAAGAACAGTGTCCTTATTTTTGACCCAAAAATTTTTATAAAAATTACATAAACAGACAACAATCTTGTGTCCCAAGTGTTCAATGTGTTCCCTGTGCCCCTTTCTGTTCGTTTTGTCCCCTGAGGTTCCAAGGTGTTCCCTGTGTCCCTTTGTGTCCCCTGTACCCCTGTGTGCCCCTGTTACTCTGTGTTAACTTTTATTAGCCTGTCTTCCCCTATGTTACTCTGTGTTACCCTTTGTCACCCTGTGTTACCCTTTCTTCCCCTTTCTTCCCCTGTCTTCCCTGTGTTACCCTTTGTTACCCTTTCTTCCCCTGTGTTACCCTTTGTTCCCCTGTAATACCCTTTGTTCCCCTTTGTTACCCTTCTTTACCCTGTGTTACCCTTTGCTACCCTGTGTTACCCTTTGTTACCCTTTGTTACCCTGTGTTACCCTTTGTTATCCTTTGTTACCCATTGTTCCCTGTGTTCCCCTGTTTTACCGTCTGTTACCATTTGTTACCCTTTGTTTCCCTGTTACCCCGTCTTACCCTTTGTTACCCTGTGTTACCCTTTGTTACCCTGTGTTACCCTTTGTTACCCTTTGTTACCCTGTGTTCCCCTTTGTTGCCCTGTGTTACCCTGTGTTATCCTCTGTTCCCCTTTGTTATCCTGTTACCCTTTGTTACCCTGTGTTATCCTCTGTTCCCCTTTGTTATCCTATTACCCTTTGTTGCCCTGTGTTACCCTTTGTTACCCTGTGTTACCTTGTGTTCCCCTTTGTTGTCCTGTGTTACCCTGTGTTATCCTTTGTTCCCCTTTGTTATCCTGTTGCCCTGTGTTATCCTCTGTTACCCTTTGTTATCCTGTTACCCTTTGTTGCCCTGTGTTACCCTTTGTTGCCCTGTGTTACGCTTTGTTACCCTTTGTTACCCTTTGTTACCCTGTGTTACCCTGTGTTACCCTTTGTTACCCTCTGTTACCCTGTGTTACCCTCTGTTCCCCTTTGTTATCCTGTTACCCTGTGTTACCCTTGGTTACTTGGTATTACCCTTTGTTACCCTGTGTTCCCTTTTGTTACCCTGTGTTACCTTTTGTTACGCTCTGTTACCCTTTGTTACCCTTTGTTACCGTGTATTGCCCTGTGTTCCCCTTTGATACCCTTTGTTACCCTGTGTTACCCTGTGTTACCCTTTGTTACCCTGTGTTGCCCTTTGTTACTTGGTATTACCCTTTGTTACCCTGTGTTACCTTTTGTTACCCTCTCTTACCTTCTGTTACCCTTTGTTCCCCTTTGTTACCCTCTGTTACCCTTTGTTTTAATACCCTGTGTTACCCTGTGTTACCCTCTGTTACCTTTTGTTACCCTCTGTTACCTTTTGTTACCCTCTCTTACCTTCTGTTACCCTTTGTTCCCCTTTGTTACCCTCTGTTACCCTTTGTTACCCTGTGTTACCTTGTGTTACCCTTTGTTACCCTCTGTTCCCCTTTCTTACCGTATGTTACCCTGTGTTACCCTGTATTACCCTGTGTTCCCCTCTGTTACTCTTTCTTACCCTGTGTTACCCTTTGTTCCCCTTTTGTTACCCTGTGTTACCCTCTGTTACCCTTTGTTACCTTGTGTTACCCTTTGTTACCTTGTGTTACCCTTTGCTACCCTGTGTTACCCTTTCTTACCTTCTTTTACCCTCTGTTACCCTTTGTTACCCTGTGTTACCATTTGTTCCCCTTTGATACCCTTTTGTTACCGTCTGTTACCCTGTGTTACCCTTTGTTACCTTGTGTTACCCTTTGTTACCCTGTGTTTCCCTTTCTTACCTTCTGTTACCCTCTGTTATTCTTTGTTACCCTGTGTTACCCTCTGTTACCTTCTGTTACCCTTTGTTACTCTCTGTTACCCTTTTTTACCCTTTGTTACTTGGTATTACCCTTTGTTACCCTGTGTTACCCTTTCTTCCCCTGTGTTACCCTGTGTTAGCCTGAGTTACCCTTTGTTACCCTGTGTTACTCTGTGTTCCCTTTTTTTTACCCTTTGTTACTCTGTGTTACTCTTTGTTAGCCTGTGTTCCGCTGTGTTACTCTGTTTTTCCTTGGGTACCCGTGTGTTACCGTTTGTTACCCTGTGTTACCCTTTGTTACCCTGTGTTAGTCTCTGGTATCTTCTGTGACCCTTGTGTTACCCTTTGTTACCCTGTGTTATCCATTGTTCCCCTGTGTTAACCTTTTGTTACCCTTTGTTACCCTCTGTTACCGTTTGTTACCCTTAGTTACCTTGTGTTACCCTTTGTTACCCTGGGTTAGTCCATGTTTGCCTGGTTACCCTGTTTTATACTTTGTTACCCTTTGTTGCCTGGTGTTACCCTATGTTACCCCGTGTTTCCCTGTGGGACCCTTTGTTACCATTTGTTACCCTGTGTTACCCTTGGTTACTCTGTGTTCCCCTGTGTTACCTGGCTATTTCCTGTTTTTCCCTTTTTTATCGTTTGTTACCCTGTGTTATCCTGCGTTACCCTCTGTTACCCCTTGTTACCCTGTGTTACCCTTGTTTACCCTGTGTTACGCTGTGCCTCATTTTGTTACTGTGTGTTATTCCGTGTTCTCCTTTGTTTCCTTGTTTCCTCTTCTGTCCCTTTGTCCCCTTGTGTCCTCTGTGTCCCCTGGTGTCCCGTATGTCCTTTGTGTTTCTTTTGTCCCCCAGTGTTTCCTGTGTTTCTTGTATTCCCTGTGTCCCCCTGTGTTCCACTTTGTGCCGTGTGTCCTTTTGTGTCCCCTGTTTCCCCTTTTGTCCCCCTGTGTCCCTTATGTCCCTTGTGTTTTCTTTGTCCCGTATGTCACCTGTGTTCCCTCTGTCCGTTATGTTCCCCTGTGTTCCATTTGTTTCCTTGTGTTCCCTGTGTCCCTCTGTTTTTTGTGTCCTCTTGTGTCTTCCTTTGTCATTTTGATTAAAGAATTTCAAGGGATGGTGTATGGAATATTGTTCTAATTTGGACTAATTATGTGAAGATGTACACCTGATAAAGTTGAGTTTCAACATTCCTTTTTTTTTGGAAAACGGCCATTATGTTTCATATACGAGTTGGTAACGATTCACTCCTGGTAGATTGCAAGCAGTTTTTCAAGAATCTTAACCAGTGATCTTTCCTTGCATTTGGTACCCATTATTTTATTCCTACTCCCCAATATCTCACCTTTTTTTATTTCAATCAGATTCTGAATCAAAAGACGAGGATTCTTCTCCCGAACGCCCCGCCCGCCGCGGCGTAACGTTTCGTGACACGGTAGAAACCTTTCCTGTTTCTGGAAGAATGGATCGTCTGAGACGCCTGCTGTATGAGGAAGCTGAGGAACAGCGGAAACAACACACTAAAGTCATGCGCCAGACGTACCGTGACCAGTTAAAAGAAATACAACAGGAACAAGAAAGAGAGAAGGCTCTCCAGCAAAAACGAAAAATGGCGGTGAGTACCATACACTTAATTTGATAGGCTGTTCACAGACGTTTTTCTTTCTTTTCTTTTTTTGGCAACCTTTTCCCACCCCCACCCCCATGCTCTTATGTTAAGTCATTAACATTCTACACTAACACGTCCTTTTCACTTTTGGCAAATTGTTGGCTTAGGGGAGGGGTAGGTGGGCAGTTTCCCAGAAATCTTAATAGATAATTATCTTCTATAGCTGCCTTCCAATGTCCCAAAGAAAAGGCCAAAGAAGAAGAGTCCAGTGAAAAAACGGGGCAGGCTGGAGGCTGTTTATCGGTCCCAGGTCAGGAAATCCCGGCCGGTGAGAAGGCCTGAAGTTACAGCCAGAGGAAGAAAGAGAAGTGCCTCGGCCAGTCCCGTCTTAACGAGAGGAAGAAGTGGCAGTCCAGGTTAGTGGAGTAAGTTGGTTGTCAGACTTAGGACTTTAATTTGAATGGTAGTTTAATATTACATCGTTGAAAACTGGCTGTTCAGCCCAATCATACTGTACGTTTGGCAGTGTTTTGGTAGGAATCAAAATTTTTACGGCAAACGTTTAGCATCCTGTTTGAACGTTTCTTAATTCTTCTTCTTCTTCTTCTTCTTCTTCTTCTTCTTCTTATTATTATTATTATTATTATTATTATTATTACTATTGAAACATTAAGTCGAGCTTTCCACCGACTTTTAACAAACATCAGGATAACAATATGCAATTTAAGCATTTAGCTATTTAAAAATAGCTGAATGCTTTTAGCTATTTTTACATACGATGAGATGACATTAAGCATATTTAAAAATGCTTAATGTTATAGTTTTGTTTCTAGATCACCCAGATTTATTACTCCCTGCCATGTTAGAGGAGTTTCCCTTCCTACACGTGTCGCCCCAGACCGCACACAGCATGTGGCAGAAACAGACGCGGCATCTAAGCTCTGCTCTTAAATCTGGCACCGAAGCGAGGCGAACTAAGACTCAAAGAATGATCGAGGAAGCTGAACGGCGACAGGAGGCCCTCGTGGGAATACTAAAGAAAGATCTGGAGCATAATCTTAGAATGGTGAGCTTTTACTGTGTAGTTTACACATATCATTGCGCAATATCTTTGAACGGGCGAAATTTAACTAGAATATTACGCAAGTACCAGAATCAGAATCAGAAACTTTTTGCATTGCTCCTATTTTAGATAGCTTTAAAACGAATTTAACATTATTTTTTTTAAAGTTATGTTTGCATTTTTGCATTACTAAACCCCCCCCCCACCCCCACCACCAACACACAACTTACACACTCCCAGATCCGTCGGACGTTTGCGCGTTTTGTGTACATATTTTCCCATTTTAATTTGAAAATGGTTTCACTTTACCTTTCTTTTGTCGCACGTTAGTGCCAGACTTGATGCACTACGTTTGGCGCTTTTTTTTCATTTTACAAGGCGCCAACTCCCTGTATTTTGCTGGTGCTTAGAATTCCCCATAACTACCCCTTATTCTCGCACGAAGGTTTTCTATCATTAAATTCCTGTCTAGTTTTATAGCGCAACCTTTTGTGCTAAGTATAGAAAGGAACAGGGTGTGACGTCAGGTTACCATGGTAGCAAGACGGCCGTTTGCATTGTCGAACGATAGTATGGGCTACCGTTCTGTTTCTGGAGTACAATCATGCACAGGAAAGACACGTGTCAATTTTTTCGTTTTTCTGCCATATTTGCAAGACCACGGTTTGTTAAGATGCATAAATTTCGCTACCATGGCAACGTGACGTAACAATTTTTCCTCTCTATTGTTACTGCGTGTCACTCCGTTATTCTCCTCCATTTTTTTTCAGCGAGAAAAGCAGGAGAGGCAGCAACAGCAGCGCACAGTCAAAAGCAAACTGAGAGAAAAACGACAAATCTCTGCGCGTGCGCGACGCTACTATGATGAATACGAAGTACGCATGCGCGCTAGGATGTTGAAAAGACGCACACGGGAGGAGCAGGTCAGGAAAATTAAAATTTTCGCTTTTCACCTGCTGAAATGAAACTAAAGGTGGATTTGGAAGTAATTTTGCGGATTTTATTCTTCTCAGATCTTCAAGAAGTTGTTCGATGATGGTTTGGATATTCAGAAACAGCGTATAAGGGAACTGAGAGAATACGCTAAGGAAAAGAGAGAAGCTCTCGCTCAAAGGCAGCAAAATGAAATTGAATCCCTGGAAAACTTGTATCCTTTAAACTATGACCTATGTAATAACCAAAATATTTAACAGGCTAGTAGGCTCCATTTCTGCTGCTCTCTGGGGTCCGGTCTAGTTGCACAGGCTCATTTCCCAAACAGGAGCCGAAAGGTATGGTCAAACGGGTAACAAAAACTTTCAACTTGTTTTGCTACGAAATGAGTTGAAAAATAATTTTTGTGCAAGTTACATGAATACAGACTTTTAAATTGGATAAAAATTCGCGGTAGTCACACCATACGCGAAATTTACGTCTCTTGCTGCAAAACAAGTTTGCCTTGGGCAGGTGAAAAGCGCAACATGTTTCCTTTTCCCTACTGCGCGCGTGGCCTCTCATGTGGAGAGCTATATCACAGGCTATATCTGTTTTGGGTATCCGTGCATATCACTTAACGGAGACTGCGCTTTCTCCATCTTTGTGACTGTCGTTTTATCCTTGATGTACCCTAGTTATCGTGACCAATTCGCCATGCTATCTGAAGGTATCGCTCGTGAGAGGTTCGAGATGGAAGTACGCGAAAAAGCGCAGGAAAAGGTGAGTTATTTTTCAGTTTTGTTGCTTTTGTTCACATCAGCTAATCCTTGAAAATGAGAATTACTGGAATTAGAGACGTTAAAGCCCATTTCCGAGCTACCCTGTCCCTAGTGTACAACCACAAATATGAAGCAAAGCGAATGAAAAGGGCATTTGGACTCATTTTGAAACATAAAGAGGACGTCGTAATCCGTAAACGACCTGTTTTTCGTTGTTGTTGCGTTAAATTGAACGCCCACGTGGTGTTTGGGAGGTCATAGGTTCGAATCCTGTCGGTGACTCAGATCGTGACATGCTGATTATTTCATTTTCACATTTGTTTCACCGAGCTTAAAATTTACCATCTTTCATTCTTTCATTGAACGATATTGTTCAGTTACAAAGAGTACAAACTGAACACCACGATTAGTGTGTGGTGAAATGTACCGGGAGCCAATCTCTTTTCTTCTCGCTCCAGCGGGGAGGGAAGAAGAGAGACCCTGGGGACCAACTTGGCCGAAAGCATGTGTAATAAACTTTTTATAACCGTGCATCATTGCATTTTAGGTGTTACGTCAAATGCGGAAAGAGTTACGTCACAAGCTGGAGCGTGACGTCAAGGAATTCCAGGACAACCTACAGCGTGACGAGGATTCTGCCTACTTCAGACAACTGGAGGCCGATAGATTGCGAGGAAAATTTCAACTTGCAACTCGCAGCGCATTCTACTAGAAACTTTTCTCATTTCTCATAATATAAACAGATACAAAAAGAAGGCATTCATATAAATATAACTTCCAAAATGAGCGGACGTTTTCAAAAAGTGGAGACTGATAAATATGCTGCTTCTGCAGGAAACACGAGAATTCCTCACTTCAGAACTCTAGGAAGAATGGGTACAAGCGTTGGGTACAGGGGGACAAGCGTTAGCTATGAATGGTCGGTGGTATCCAAGACAACCATTAATCAATCATAAATAACGCCTGTCCACCCAAACGATCCCAGAAATCGTTGCGCCGAAAGCTTGTACCCATTCCCTTTATAGTTCTGGAATGGGGAATTGGGAGAAGTCCCTCGTCCCTGGGATCTTAGTTCTGTCTTTGCCCAGTCCTTACAGCTTATTACGATTCCATGCTTTCCCAATCATCGATAAATTGACATTAAGAGATCATTTTGAGTGGCGGAAAGAAAAAAAAAACAATTTATTGTATATAAGTGAATTGCAAGCTCCACTGCGCTCTGATTTCGTTATCGACAATTTCCTGGTTGCTACGATATTTTTTTTCTTCTAGTGTTCCCTCATAGTGTATAGTATGGCGTTATTGTGAGAGCCGCGGAAGCTAAAAAGGCTCTGTTTATTAAATCTCCTTGTCAAAGATCTTATAGCGAGATAGCAAGTTCTATACTGCTATGTACCCTTCTTGGATAACCAAAATGGCATTTATAGTCCTTCAGTTACCGCCGTAATGCGTTGCTTCTCTGTTATCATTTTTTGCGAGGGGCGGGTCTCCTGTCAGATAAAATAAAGAAAACGGAACACAACAAATACAGAGTTTTGATGCTTTGTACTTGCTTGATACGAGGGTTAAGACGACATAGAGCACGTAATAATTATAGTCCTTCAGCTACCGCAGTAATGCGTGGCTTCTCTGTTCTCATTTCTTGTGAGGGGCGGGTCTCCTGTCAGATAAAATAAAGAAAACAAGACACAAAAAATACAGAGTTTTGATGCTTTTTACTTAAAAGCGATTGGAGTACTGAAGCTTCCTCGAGACGAAGGGAAAACGCTCTTGAATTTTCGTTGAGTTGATGTCATCAACTTACCCCAGTCAGCTGATGGTGAATATAGCACGTACGCACGTGATTGTTTAAGAATAGCCCACGTTCGATATATTAAAATTCTAACATGACTCCGAGGCTTTCTGGTCATTTTTCTATATTTGGTTTGGTTTTCTTTGTGCCCAAGTCTCTTCTGGGAATTGCGAGACAATGGAGTCGTGAGACATTTGCAATTTTGCCTCTAAAGTCTAAAACGTGGGCTAATCATATACTTCGTCACACGCTGACTATTTGCACAAACTCCGATGAAAGTACCTGAAGGAAGTCTTGCAAAATGTCTGGACGAGGAAAATCAGCTAATGGCGGAAAGAGCACAAGCAGAAGCAGGTCTATGCGAGCCGGTTTGCAGTTTCCTGTTGGACGCATCCACCGCCTTCTTAGAAAGGGTTTGTAATGAATTGGTTCAAGTTTTATATTTTTTATTATCATGTGGTCGTTTGTTGTAGCTAAGTTTTATTTCGACGTACATAATCAGCACATTTGTTTGAACTAAGCTACTTTCAGTTGTGCTTTTGTGAATAAAGACCCTGGTGAAACGTAAATCGAGGTTAAGACTATGACATGTTATACGACTGTTAAAACTTCTCTGACTTTGAAGTGTACCGCAATTGACCACTCCAGAAAATACCATAACATACCATAATGCTCTTTGTTTGTCACCGCAACATTTGGCATAAGCCTTTTTTTTAGTTTCTCTTGGGGCCATTTTAACTCCCAAGAGAAACTGAAGACAATGCTTATGCAAAATTTTGGGGTGACAAACAAAGAGCATTATGGTATGTCATGGTATTTTCTGGAGT
Organism: Porites lobata; assembly: GCA_942486035.1. Lineage (NCBI taxonomy): Eukaryota > Metazoa > Cnidaria > Anthozoa > Scleractinia > Poritidae > Porites > Porites lobata. The sequence continues at coordinate 40,707 of CALNXK010000107.1, read as the reverse complement.
GGTCAATACTGTGATACTGCCGAATCAATTCTTTTGGGTGATATTCATATAAAACTCAGTTGGGATTAACCTTGTTGGTACAAGTTTTTCTTTTCTAATTCGGGGTAAGAATCGTGCTGCGCCACGAAAAATCACTGTACGGTTTATTTCATCTGAGTATTTTGACCCAATGAGTTTATTACATGCTGTTCTTAAACTCATTAATAATTCATAAAGAAAATACAAAGGAAATTAATGTTTGATGAGTGTTTGGAAATAAGATGAAAAACTGCTCATCTTTTCATCCTTAATTTCTCCTTCTAAAATCGTTTTGTTTGAGAAGTAATACCAAGCATTCGACCCAGTGTTTCATGAAACACCTGGAAGTTTGTCAAAAATACTCCACTGCGCGTCGTCTTTTCAACTCTCTTCAGTGTTTCATCTGGTGATGGAACACTGCGTCTCATGCTTAATATATTACATAAAAATGCTCTCTGCTTTTCAGTTGTCTGAAGCGCTTTCTTAAAATTTCTTTAAAGGAAATTATTCAGACCGTGTTGGCAATGGTGCCCCCGTATATCTGGCAGCAGTGTTGGAATACCTAACAGCCGAGGTGCTAGAACTGGCTGGAAACGCTGCTCGGGACAACAAGAAATCCCGTATCATCCCGCGCCATTTACAGTTAGCTGTGCGAAACGACGAAGAGCTTAATCAACTTTTATCTCACGTGACCTTCGCAGAAGGTGGTGTACTGCCCAACATTCAAGCCGTGCTACTTCCTAAGAAGACTGGATCCAAGTCAGGAAACTCGAAAATGGCACATTCTAGTCAAGAATACTGAGACGATGTGACAACGCTAGAGATCAGGAATTTTTCCTACTTTGCAAGATAACGAAAAAAAATTGTATAAAAACAGCGAAATAAAGAGACTGGATAAAAATTCCTTGTATTTCAGAATGTATGGCCTGGCACACGAGCCCCAGTACGCCAAGAATGAACCCCATCGCTCCCTCTCAAGACCCCACAAATGGTTGCTGTACATCTAACCACTTTGAGGTTGCGGGAGACCGGGTCGAGATGGTTTCAAAGTGCATTGTGGGACTGTTTTGGGGGACAAATTTGCCACCATGTTGGAAATTCGTTCCCCCATAACAGTCCCACAATACACTTTGAAACCATGGCTGGGTCTGACATTCATCAGGGAAGGTATTATTTTTCATGACGATTAAGTTTTGTTTGAGGTCGAAGCTGGGTGGGGAATTACGAAGGGAAGAAGTCACTTTTCAGAAGCTTCGTTCCTTTTCACCCCATTCCAAACGGTCTTTATTCCTAGAAGAATGTCAAGAATTAATATATCTATGATCGTACTGCCCGATTAGTTAAACCGGATCAATCAGTTTTTGGCAGCATCAACAGGCCACATAGTAAAAATCAGCTCATCCGCTCGTTAGCGAGTCTTGGAGGGCGCAAACAGGGAAATCGAATAAACATGTCATTGTCCATTTTCTTTAATTGTGTCCTCCAGGACTCGCTATTCCAAGGGTCCTTTTATAGCGGAGCTCTCTCGCGCGCGAAGCGCACGCCAGCGGAGCACTATGGGTAAGTAAATCTACCCATCCAAGAAAATTCGGTAATCACGTGACCGTACACCCGACCGCCCGAACGAACGACCGTCCGTCCGCACCACAGGCATACCAATGTAAAATAACTCAATCAACCGGTATGGCAACCTAAATGCAACTCGAGATTATTTTGGCGGGAAATCGCATAGCCACCCGCGACTTGTGAAGCAGAGACAACTAAAGAGTCAATAAATACGAAAACGGGAAGCGGAAATTGTTTCTGTATCCGTGAAGCTTAGATTAATTGTCATGTCCACAAATTTGGAATATAGAGAAAGAGAAAGACATAGAAAAAGAGAAAGTAGGCGGCAGGGCAGTGAAGCTCAACGAGCAAAAGGGCGACAGAGGTCTAGAGCGAGAGATAAAAAAACAAAGGTGACATATTTTTGTCGGAAGAACAACATGAAAATTTAGTAGCGGCGGTCATAAAATCAGAAATGCTAGCGGCCACCAATGCTAGGTGAAAATGAGCGGCAGTGAAAAAAAAACTGAACGAGAACACGTGCGACTTTTTCTCCAAAAAAACGTGTAACTAAGAAGTTTCTGGAAGTTTCACATTGTAGTTGTGCAAAACAACGGCAAAGACATGTACAAAAAGTTTGCTGCACGTGCAAAGTTGCTTTTTTGCTAATTAGACCTATTGTTGTTTTTCACCGTTCTCCGGCGTTGCCTTCGCCGCTTAGGATTATTTTATATTTTGTTTGAAGAAACTTTAAATATTATCGAGAGCTTCGTTTTTAGCCCTGGCTAAATCTTTATATTAGGCTTATTGTTCGCGCTTTGTGGTTAGACGAGCATTGTTTGAAAGCGCCCAATAAAGACCAAAACTATTCAAAATGTACAATTTGTAATTACAGTTGGCTTTGCTTCATTGATTTTCAATAACAATGATGGTATAATTTTTCTAATTTGTGAGAAGACTGTCATTTTTTTGCGCATACTTTTAGGGAAATGTACAAGTTTTTTCAACTTCAACAAGTTGGACCAATCAGATGAAGTTAAATTGGCATTCACGTGATTTCTGAGTCACGTGCACACGTACTCATTATACTGTAGCTATATAAACCGCTGCACTCTTTTGGTATTTGCATACGCTCTCCAGCAACATCTAACAACACCTCTCAGTTTAGCGAACGAAGAAGAACGAAATTGTTGCATAATGTCTGGTCGAGGAAAAGCAGCTAAGAGTGGAAAGAGCACAAGCAAAAGCAGGTCTGTGCGAGCCGGTTTGCAGTTTCCTGTTGGGCGCATACACCGCTTTCTTCGAAAAGGTTTGCTCTGAATTTCTGTTATAAAAGGTCTTGTAACGTCCCAATGGTCGCTTGTTGTAGAAGTGTGAATTATAGTTATCACAAATTCATTTTATTACAAAAGAACTGTTCTCTACTCCCACACTGTTGAATGTCTCCCCTCGTAGCATTTTCCTCTTTGAGTACAATTTTGAAAATACGTTTTGTCCGTCAAATTCTCTCAGTAGAAGAGCTTCTTTAAAAACTGACCTTTCTCTCCGCTTTATCTTAGCACGTGTTCTCAGTTTTTAAAAGGAGACATTCCAATTGAAAATAGTTGACTATTTCTCTACTGCAGGACAGTACGCCCAGCGTGTTGGTAATGGAGCGCCCGTTTACCTCGCAGCAGTGCTGGAATACCTCTCGGCGGAAGTCCTAGAACTGGCTGGAAACGCAGCTCGGGACAACAAGAAATCCCGTATCATCCCGCGCCATTTGCAGCTGGCTGTGCGAAACGACGAGGAGCTTAATCAGCTTTTGTCCCACGTGACCATAGCAGATGGCGGCGTACTGCCAAATATTCAAGCTGTGCTACTTCCTAAGAAGACAGCCTCCAAATCTGGAGGTTCAAAGATAGGAAACTCGAGCCAAAGCCAAGAATACTGAGACGCTGGTAAAACAAGCACTCGGCCCTACTGATCAGCATTTCATTTGTTCTGTGTGACTGTTCGCAAGTCTTACGAAAAAAGGAGCTCGAGAGCTGACTGTTGAGTGAATTATTGACTATTATTTCCATACTTGTTTTGAGATTCAATATCGCAACTTCATATTTTATAATCAGAGTGTATTTCAAGCTTTCTTTGTTTTATAGTTACTTTTTCGAGTGATATTTTTCGTAGTTATTTTTTCCGTTTCGTTCTCATGGGTGATTTCACAGACGCATGATCAAAGGTGCAGGAGTCCGTCCCAATTTGTCAGTGATTTAATTTTAAAGTCTGTGAACCCCACCTTTAGTCATAACCTACTGTAAATATTGAACGTGTTGTAAATAAAGTTCGATTTGCTATGTTGCCAATGTTTATAGATTTGCTTCTTCTGGTATGTTTATCTCGACTCTTGTGAAAAATATTTTTGCAAATAGTTATTCCAAAGTGCGTGGATAAAAAAATGGCGTTTGGCAAAGGAAACGAATCTGCTTGAGGAAAATTTGTAATGAAGACTTGAGAATTCACAACTTCGGCCTTGAGCTTTTTTTAAAAAAATCTTTTCTTGCTTTTTACGCGTTCAAAAGCCTATAGTGTACTGAAAAAGGCCATTGAAACAAGAGAACTTTAGCTGCCCACCGTTATTAAACCGTTTATCTTGCAATATGAATAACAAATAATTTCGGGTATGAAGCTTACTTTTGTTATTTCGTTTTAGTTTTTGCATTTAAATTTTCTTTTACACCCTTCTGTTATGTGAGTCCTCGCTTTCATGCACAGCCGAGCGAAGTCTAGGAACTAGCGAATAACGAGAGGCGGTTTCGCGGTTTTTCGCGGGATGCTTGCCATCTTTACTTGTCATCTGTTTAACATAACATAACATTCTAACTTTATTCAAGATGTAAACAAGCTTATTTGCAGGAAAACATAATGTTAAAAGACATCTTGAAAAGGGAGTTGAGAGGTTAGCCCCACATTAGAACTCCCAAACAGGAATAGAAAATGCTAAATAAAAAATCAAATACAATACAGGTATTCAAAAATCAAGGCCTTAATTAAAGCACGATTCTAGTTTAAAATCTATTAAATAGATAACGATGAAGCTTATGTTTAAAATGATGAAAGCTTTCAGCTTTTTCTGTGCCGACTCTTGGTAAATCAGTCCGTTTTGAAAGTATTCTAATAAAGAAAGAACAATTGTAGCAATCGAGTCTTGCGCTTTTAACATAAAATTTGAAGGGGTGATTCGCTCTTGTTAACTGAACTTTGGAGGATTAAAAATTCAAATGATAGTATCCAAAGACGAACTTATAGCACTCAATTGAAGATAAATAATTTTTACGGTCAGATAGCGAAGGCCATTTCAACAATTTACAACGATCAACATAAGGCATTTCTCCTTGTGTTGATTAAGTGCTAATCTCTATACTTTTCTCTGTATACTCTCCAAGGCGCGGATGTCTTTGACGAGGTAAGGGCACCAAACGGGTACAGTATAGAAGTAACAGAGATTGGGCGGTAATTTTCTCCGAGAGATTTAGGGCCTGTTTACATGGAGGTGGGGAACCCCAGGTAGGTGAGGTAACCTGCTTTTGTGAGGTAAAAAAATAACCCTCCTTTACATGCAGTCTTACAACCCCGCCATCCCGGGGTGCACTTTCTCAAAACTATTGAGTGGTCGCCAAGCACGCAAACAAGAAAAATGGTGACAAACCGCGTGTTTTGGCGATTAATGCACTTCTACACTCCCTTGTTGCTCTTGCTGCAACCTTCAGTTCTGTGGCTTTCTATTGTTAACTTTAATAATAATGCAAAGCAACCGCCAAAGTGAATTTTGCGCGAATTTGATGTATCACGAATCCGACCCCGGCCAGGCGGGTCACACCACCTTGAAACGTTTACATGGCAAAATTTGACCCCGGCTGAGAGGGTAACGCGGTCTGGTAGACCGGGCTACCCGCCTTGGTGGGTCACCCCACCTATCATGTAAACGTGATCAAATTAAAATGAGAGATTATATGGACAGGTGGGTTACCCCACCTAAGCGAGTTACCTCACCTACCTGGGGTCCCCCACCTCCATGTAAACAGGCCCTTAGAGCCCTTCTTCAGCACATTTCCAAACATTAGGTAATAAAACGGAGGGGAATGATTTGTTTAATATATGCGTCAATGAAGGTGCTGGTTCCGATGCATATTCTCTCAAAACGCAAGGTGCGATATGGTCAGGCTCAGGGGACTTGCTAGGCTTGAGTTTCAGAAGGAGGTGTCTTACTTCATTAGCACTACAACTGATATTTTCGAGTTTCTTGTTTAAAATTTCGCACACTATTTTCAGTGCATTTCTATGCTTGCAATCCTTTATCAAAGTACTCATCTATCGATAAGTTTCGTAGATTATTTCATAAATGTCTTGAAGGTACGACGCCTCGTCTTCAGTAAACAATTTTCAGGAAAAGCATGGCGTCTCAAGCTGAGCTTATCATGGCATATCATCCAGGTTGTGCAGTTGCTTAAGACCTTTCAAGGTTTGCATTTAGATTGTTTCTTGGCTAATGTGATGTTTTTGCAAATAATATTAGTGCAAGCAGTTAACATTTACATCAAATTCTGTTGTATTTTTCTATGCAACACAGGTAGCCCAAACTCTATCCCAAACTCATGCTCAAATTAAGACATACTTAGTAGAGAATGGTTTTTAAGGAAACCCGGCAAACATCAAAGTTGAAAACAATGGTGCTGTAGGTTATGTTGGAAGCTCCCTGACCGTGCACAATTCTTTATTTTCTGTTCAGAAATTATAACTGAATAAATTAATGCAATGTCTCTATCGGTCAATAACTTCAAAATGATAGGAATGCTATTGAACGTTGTGCACAGTCAGGTCCAAAAAAGCTAACGAAAATCTATAACAAAGGGTTTCACAATCATTCCACTTTAATTAACTATGATTCATTGAATGAAAAACCTTTCAATAGCGCGCGCATTTGCAAGCAGGGAGAAAGAAAATGCTAATGTGAAGAAAGGAAGGAATTATTGAGAGGTGGGTGAAGTTCGGCTTTGATCACTTTAGTGCACTGGAGAGGTTTGTTTTACAGGTAACATTCCACAGGTCGCGATTACAGGTCACTGTTATATTGACAGTTATGTAAACTAAGTAATCTCCCCTCGATCAAAAACAACATTTATGTTAAGGATTAGCGCTAGGAGACGCTTCCGGTCTTGTTTAATTATCTGTAGCATGGTGACTCGTATTCTGACCAGTGGAATGTGACTTGGAAAAAATAACTGAATGAACATGTTATAGGCTTGCTTCAGGGGTAGGGCACCAGGACAACCAGAGGAATGTGTCAGGGAATACAAGAAGGAGGATTGGATTCTCTTTCTTGGGAGAATGAAAAGTTCATGAATTATTTTAAGGTCTGAACCAAAAGGGTGGGGGAATTGTAGAGATTCTAAATTTGGTAAAAATCACAGACGGCAACCACAGGGAAGTCACGCTGGGATTTGTCATTTACTGCTTTTCCTAACCTATAGTTATCTGGAATATGAAGTTGCAAATGGGAAATTTTGTATTTTCGAGTTGCTGAGATTGTAACAGAGGCTTGGATCGGGGATGGGGGGGGGGGGGGGGTGGGGTACCTCCCATAAATTGCGGATAGATATGTGCTGTCCATCTCACGAATTGCTCTTAGCCGATTGGGCACAATAATACAAAGCATCTTTTGTGCCCAATTAGGAGTCAGCATTCGCTTGACCCTTTGGAAATGGTCCGGTGAGAGTTGGTACCCAGGGGCTCTTCCGCCTATGATGGGAATAAATGTGGTCCAAGTATCGAGTCCCGAGGAACCCCACAACATATATAACATGTTTCTGAAGTTTCATTGCCTGTCAGTGTAACCTGTGTTCTATTAGATTGATAGTTTCTAGAAAGGTTGAGGCTGGCATCCCTTAACCCATATAACTCTAATTTGGTTGATAGGATCTCATCAAAATGTCTTTGTTAGATTGATAACAAGGATTTACATGGAGAAAAAGAGATCCGTTCTTATAGGGAGAACAAACCGGAAAACCGATAAAATGGCCATAAATTTGCTCGGGACCCGACAGAAAAGAAGGATACAACTAGAATGAGTTAAACCAATTTTTATTAAAAATCCTTTCTTAATCGTATGTTACAGAAACGATCGTTTCCCCCCTCTCAAATCGTGATATTTCGAAGGTTACAACGTCGATGTTTATTTCTCAAGCCTGGGCTACCTGTTTATTGTTTATTGTTTTGTTTGCCAAAAAATTTTACAAATCAAATAAAATCTAATTACTTAAACTCTCATGGAGAGGAAGCCCAAGAGAAGCCACCGGGCTCATAAGGAATGGGCTCCCTCAGTTAGATAATTAGAACAAAATATTATCATAATTACACATGGGAAAATCAATGGCAGAGCTACAGTAAATCTTAAAATAAGTATATTAGATAGTCGTACTAATCATAGTTCTAGGCTAAAAAAAGCGAAATGACAAAAAAAAAAACAAACAAAAAAACAAAACAAAACAAACCAAAAGAAAACAAAAGAGCAAGGGAAGAAAAAAAAATACATATATATATATATAAATTACTATTTATGATAAGAGGAATGCTTTCACCTTACAGCAAAAGGAAGCGGTACTTGTTGCATTTCGAATTTCAAAACTAAGAGAGTTAAAAAATTTAGGACCTTGGAAACTGATGGAGAACTTTCTTATATTAGTACTGCATTGTGGTAAATAAAAATGCTCCGAACTTCTAGTGCCATAAGAATGCACCTGGCGTGTCACCAGAAACATGTTATTGAAGCTATAAGGAAGTAAGCCAGATCTGTATTGATACATAAATTTTCCTATTTGAAGTTTGTAGATACTCTCAAGATTCAGAATTTTTAAATTTTTAAATAAGGGGTCAGTGTGAGCATCGAAAGCACTCCTCGACATTATTTTTACGACCCGTTTTTGAAGTGTGATTAATCTTCTGAGGTTTGATAGGTAGGTCGATGCCCAGACGCTCACGCAGTAGAATAAGTGATATAAGTGATTGAATAATATTAGCCGACAGGCTTGGCAGGAGTCCGGTTTGTTTAGTGATGAGTATGATTAGTTCAGTGATTTTGTTACCTCTGCTTCCTGCGTCCCTGACGCATACAAATCCCCAAAGACGCAAAATAAATTATGACATGCGTCCCGTAGGACGCAAAGATCGATCGACCGATCGATCGATCTGAACATGTGTACTTGTAGAAATATTCTCGTTAGTGTGATTTCTGTGGCAGTTATTATTTAACTATGCATATTTCTTTTAGCCTTTGTTGTGCTTTAAAATAGAAAGACTATATTTTAATTTCAGTATACGGTAATGCAGAGGTTTGGAGTCTCTCTTCAGATTAACTGTCTGGTTATATAAAGGCCCAAGCATTTTTAATTTGCGACTCGGTTTGTTTAACTGGGACTGGTGATTTTTCACAAGATGAGTCCCAGGACTCACCATAACTATTTGCAACAACATCACTGGATTGCAGACAACTGATCACCCGGTCTTTGCTTGATATTCACTGTTTATACCGAAACTAGTGGATAGGTGTTAGGGGAATTAATTGCGCTATCAGTTGGATAGTTATTTATCCTATGGATAGAACTATCCTCCTACTGGACAACTAGGGCTAACTATAATTAATTATATTTAAATGAATAAAAACAAATTTGAGAGAAACACAAAGTAAGAGTCGCAGCCTAATAAAAGTACAAGAATTGTTTTGACCTACGCGAAAGTAAGAAAGAAGCCGATAGTTGCAGCTGTCTCATTACATAGCAGGTAATTCTGTGACTAATTACACTTATTCATGCAAAAATCAAGGTCGGTTATAGGTAATTAGGTAGGGGCATTCTTTCAGCTTTGATTTGAACGGAAATGGAAGTAGTGAGAGAGGAAGTCTCATATCTCCTCTTCGTAGGGGGTTCCTTTTCAAATTTCGTTACATTGGTAAACTTTTTGCGAAATTAGTTTTTTTTTTGTGAACGCCTGGAAGTATAGACAAAGCTTTCACCAACCAATAAACCTAACTGAAACCTATAGAAACCTGTAGAACCTTTGCCAACTTACTCGACATTATTCATGCTCTCGCCTCCATGTATTTTCATTGTATGGCAGGAAAAACTGAGACAATGTGTAAGAACTAAAGTAAACGCGTATACTTACTTTTATTTAAGCATTACTTTTCATTCCAAAAGTACTGAGTACAGACAAATTTAGAATAAAATATGCTGAGTTATAGCTGTACCAGTAAACATGAAAAATGCTTTAATGGCAGGGTCATTTCATAAATAAAATGAGCAGATACAGTAGAGGGTTTAAAACCTGTTTAATTCGACAAACAGCGAGCAAGAGCGGAACGAATTACTGTCTTAGTGCATCCTTGACTGCTTCTCTTATTTCTCTGATCTTCCAGCAGTACAGCAACGGGTTTAATGACGAATTGACGTAAATTAAAGTATAGGCATATTGTCTAGCAAGGTAAAAAGACAATGGAAAACCACTTTGGGGCGTTGAAAATATAATGATACAATACGGTAGATAACAAACAGCTAACACTATCTGTACCCAGAGTGCACTAGACACTGCCTTTCTGTGTCGAGCATTGCTCATTGAAATTGCTTGACTTGGCTGTCCTTGAAAAAGGTGACCCAGTGCATGAATTTGGTTATGGCGCAGAATTAAGAAAATTTTTGTGTAAGAGAAAACTGAGGTAGCTATACAGAGTATTACAATGATATTGATATACCAGAAAACTATGCGAGGATTAACAAAATACATCGTTGCCCCTACTATAGACACAACCCAAAATGCGAATACAGCCACATATGTTCTCTTTAAAGTTACAACTTGTCTATATCTGAGTCCCAGAGAGAGGGCAAGGAGTCTGTCCACGCTTATCGAAGTTACTGTTAATAGAGAGACTGTACACAAAGTACTACCAGTTGTAACAAATTTGGCCAAGATGATTCGACAGAGACTCCACCGTTCCATCACCAGAGACATCCAATATATAACAGACACAGGTTCTACGATGACGCCAACACAAAAATCGGTTATCGCTAGGTTACGATACAGGAGTTTGGATGGCGGATGAAGCGAAGATTCTTTGCGAAGAGCAACTAGAATAAGAGTGTTCCCAAGAAATGCAGTAAAAGACAGAAAAATGTTCAGCGCTGCGAGAAGTATGAGATACTTGTAGTCTTCTCCTGTGAATTCGTCCGGGCAATCGAATTCGTGAAATCTTTTCTGCTTTTCCTCTCCGGTATAGTTCTGTGTTAACATTTTGCTCGTTGCAGTTCGAACTGATTATGCTGCACCGCTTCCTTTTAAGTCTAACATCGTGAACAGCTGCCGATGAACAAATAAGCTGAAAGCATTTGCATTATTGTCTTCATGACTTTTAGTAATCAGCAGCTTGCTGTTTAATTGGCATGAAAATGTCATTTGGAAATAGGCTAATTTTAATTTTCATTGAAAGGGAAAACGTATCCAAAAACCTAAGTTTACTTAGATATTCAAGTGGCCGTCAAGGTCAAAAGAATTGTTAACTGCTTTTTGCAGTCGACGCAGGAGAGCGCACTACCAATCTCGTGGCTTTTATTGGGGCTTCTACACTTCCAAGCCCAAAGCCTACAGTGAGCGCTGTAACAGTGTGTATCATAATCAAACTCAGAACAGTTCACGCTATAACGTGGTTATTGTCACAATCAAACATGGAACAGTGTGCGCTTATAAAAATATTTAACGTAACAATCAAACACAGAACATTGAGGTAGACTGTGTAAGTATAATTTTACTGCAGTTTTCTTTGTCAACCGAATAGTCTTGCATAGTTAACAATTACTTCATGTAACTAGGGATAAACGTGTTAAGCAATGTCAAATCTAAGCTCTGTAACTTGTTATCGGAAGCCCTTCTATCAGAAATCGGGGTAACAAAATTATTATAAATTATTAACTCAGCTGACTTCGTTTAAGTTGGGTAAATCTATCTTGTTGATCACTGTGTTTTATTGTTATGATAGACACTGTTGTAGCGAGCACTGTTTTTTGTTAAATATTTAAGGAAAACACTGTTGTAAGCGTACTCTTCTCTGTAGCGCACACTGTTCTGTGTACGATAGACATTGTCTCAACACTTACTATTCTGTGTTTGATTGTTACGATAGACCGTGTCATAGCGTGCACTGTTATGTGTTTAATTGTTACAATATAACTGGTCATAGCGGAGACTGTCCTGTGTTTGACTGTTAAGATAGACACTGCCATAGAGGGCACCGTTTTGTGCTTGATTCTTACGACAAACCTTATGATAGCGCTTTTTTCTCTGCCTCATTATTATAACAGACCTTCTCAAGGCGAGTACTTTTCTGTGTTTGATTCCTACGATAGACCTTTTCATAACGTGCACTGTCCTGTGTTTCATTCGTACCATAGAACTGGTCATAGCGGACACTGTCCTGTGTTTGATTGTTAGGATAGACACTGTCATAGAGGGCACTGTCCTGTGTTAGATTGTTATGATAGACACTGTTGTAGCGCGCACTGGTCTGTGTTTTGATTGTTATGATAGACACTGTTGTAGCGCGCACTGTTCTGTGTTTGATTGTTACGATAGACACTGTTGTAGCGCGCACTGGTCTGTGTTTTGATTGTTATGATAGACACTGTTGTAGCGCGCACTGTTCTGTGTTTGATTGTTACGATAGACACTGTTGTAGCGCGCACTGTTTTGTGTTTGATTGTTACAATAGACACTGTTGTAAAGCACACTGTTTTGTTTTTGATTGTTACGATAGACACTGTTGTAGCGCACTCTGTTCTGTGTTTGATTGTTATGATAGACACTGTTGTAGCGCACACTGTTCTGTGTTTGATTGTTACGATAGACACTGTTGTAGCGCGCACTGTTCTGTGTTTGATTGTTACGATAGACACTGTTGTAGCGCGCACTGTTCTGTGTTTGATTGTTACGATAGACACTGTTGTAGCGCGCACTGTTCTGTGTTTGATTGTTACGATAGACACTGTTGTAGCGCGCACTGTTTTGTGTTTGATTGTTACAATAGACACTGTTGTAAAGCACACTGTTTTGTTTTTGATTGTTACGATAGACACTGTTGTAGCGCATTCTGTTCTGTGTTTGATTGTTACGATAGACACTGTTGTAGTGTGCACTGTTCTGTGTTTGATTGTTATGATAGACACTGTTGTAGGGCATTCTGTTCTGTGTTTGATTGTTACGATAGACACTGTTGTAGCGCCCACTGTTCTGTGTTTGATTGTTATGATAGACACTGTTGTAGCGTACACTGTTCTGTGTTTGATTGTTACGATAGACACTGTTGTAGCGCGCACTGTTTTGTGTTTGATTGTTACAATAGACACTGTTGTAAAGCACACTGTTTGTTTTTGATTGTTACGATAGACACTGTTGTAGCGCACTCTGTTCTGTGTTTGATTGTTACGATAGACACTGTTGCAGCGCGCACTGTTCTGTTTTTGATTGTTACGATAGACACTGTTGCAGCGCGCACTGTTCTGTTTTTGATTGTTACGATAGACACTGTTGCAGCGCGCACTGTTCTGTGTTTGATTTTTACGATAGACACTGTTGTAACGCGCACTGTTCTGTGTTTGATTGTTACGATAGACACTGTTGCAGCGCGCACTGTTCTGTGTTTGATTGTTACGATAGACACTGTTGCAGCGCACTCTGTTCTGTGTTTGATTGTTACGATAGACACTGTTGCAACGCGCACTGTTCTGTGTTTGATTGTTACGATAGACACTGTTGTAAAGCACACTGTTTTGTTTTTGATTGTTACGATAGACACTGTTGTAACGCGCACTGTTCTGTGTTTGATTGTTATGATAGACACTGTTGTAGTGTGCACTGTTCTGTGTTTGATTGTTATGATAGACACTGTTGTAGGGCATTCTGTTCTGTGTTTGATTGTTACGATAGACACTGTTGTAGCGCCCACTGTTCTGTGTTTGATTGTTATGATAGACACTGTTGTAGCGTACACTGTTCTGTGTTTGATTGTTACGATAGACACTGTTGTAGCGCGCACTATTTTGTGTTTGATTGTTACAATAGACACTGTTGTAAAGCACACTGTTTTGTTTTTGATTGTTACGATAGACACTGTTGTAGCACACTCTGTTCTGTGTTTGATTGTTACGATAGACACTGTTGTAGCACGCACTGGTCTGTGTTTTGATTGTTATGATAGACACTGTTGTAGCGCGCACTGTTCTGTGTTTGATTGTTACGATAGACACTGTTGTAGCGCGCACTGTTTTGTGTTTGATTGTTACAATAGACACTGTTGTAAAGCACACTGTTTTGTTTTTGATTGTTACGATAGACACTGTTGTAGCGCACTCTGTTCTGTGTTTGATTGTTATGATAGACACTGTTGTAGCGCACACTGTTCTGTGTTTGATTGTTACGATAGACACTGTTGTAGCGCGCACTGTTCTGTGTTTGATTGTTACGATAGACACTGTTGTAGCGCGCACTGTTCTGTGTTTGATTGTTACGATAGACACTGTTGTAGCGCGCACTGGTCTGTGTTTTGATTGTTATGATAGACACTGTTGTAGCGCGCACTGTTCTGTGTTTGATTGTTACGATAGACACTGTTGTAGCGCGCACTGTTTTGTGTTTGATTGTTACAATAGACACTGTTGTAAAGCACACTGTTTTGTTTTTGATTGTTACGATAGACACTGTTGTAGCGCACTCTGTTCTGTGTTTGATTGTTATGATAGACACTGTTGTAGCGCACACTGTTCTGTGTTTGATTGTTACGATAGACACTGTTGTAGCGCGCACTGTTCTGTGTTTGATTGTTACGATAGACACTGTTGTAGCGCGCACTGTTCTGTGTTTGATTGTTACGATAGACACTGTTGTAGCGCGCACTGTTCTGTGTTTGATTGTTACGATAGACACTGTTGTAGCGCGCACTGTTTTGTGTTTGATTGTTACAATAGACACTGTTGTAAAGCACACTGTTTTGTTTTTGATTGTTACGATAGACACTGTTGTAGCGCATTCTGTTCTGTGTTTGATTGTTACGATAGACACTGTTGTAGTGTGCACTGTTCTGTGTTTGATTGTTATGATAGACACTGTTGTAGGGCATTCTGTTCTGTGTTTGATTGTTACGATAGACACTGTTGTAGCGCCCACTGTTCTGTGTTTGATTGTTATGATAGACACTGTTGTAGCGTACACTGTTCTGTGTTTGATTGTTACGATAGACACTGTTGTAGCGCGCACTGTTTTGTGTTTGATTGTTACAATAGACACTGTTGTAAAGCACACTGTTTGTTTTTGATTGTTACGATAGACACTGTTGTAGCGCACTCTGTTCTGTGTTTGATTGTTACGATAGACACTGTTGCAGCGCGCACTGTTCTGTTTTTGATTGTTACGATAGACACTGTTGCAGCGCGCACTGTTCTGTTTTTGATTGTTACGATAGACACTGTTGCAGCGCGCACTGTTCTGTGTTTGATTGTTACGATAGACACTGTTGCAGCGCACTCTGTTCTGTGTTTGATTGTTACGATAGACACTGTTGCTACGCGCACTGTTCTGTGTTTGATTGTTACGATAGACACTGTTGTAAAGCACACTGTTTTGTTTTTGATTGTTACGATAGACACTGTTGTAACGCGCACTGTTCTGTGTTTGATTGTTATGATAGACACTGTTGTAGTGTGCACTGTTCTGTGTTTGATTGTTATGATAGATGCTGTTGTAGGGCATTCTGTTCTGTGTTTGATTGTTACGATAGACACTGTTGTAGCGCCCACTGTTCTGTGTTTGATTGTTATGATAGACACTGTTGTAGCGTACACTGTTCTGTGTTTGATTGTTACGATAGACACTGTTGTAGCGCGCACTATTTTGTGTTTGATTGTTACAATAGACACTGTTGTAAAGCACACTGTTTTGTTTTTGATTGTTACGATAGACACTGTTGTAGCGCACTCTGTTCTGTGTTTGATTGTTACGATAGACACTGTTGTAGCACGCACTGGTCTGTGTTTGATTGTTATGATAGACACTGTTGTAGCGCGCACTGTTCTGTGTTTGATTGTTACGATAGACACTGTTGTAGCGCGCACTGTTTTGTGTTTGATTGTTACAATAGACACTGTTGTAAAGCACACTGTTTTGTTTTTGATTGTTACGATAGACACTGTTGTAGCGCACTCTGTTCTGTGTTTGATTGTTATGATAGACACTGTTGTAGCGCACACTGTTCTGTGTTTGATTGTTACGATAGACACTGTTGTAGCGCGCACTGTTCTGTGTTTGATTGTTACGATAGACACTGTTGTAGCGCGCACTGTTCTGTGTTTGATTGTTACGATAGACACTGTTGTAGCGCGCACTGTTCTGTGTTTGATTGTTACGATAGACACTGTTGTAGCGCGCACTGTTTTGTGTTTGATTGTTACAATAGACACTGTTGTAAAGCACACTGTTTTGTTTTTGATTGTTACGATAGACACTGTTGTAGCGCATTCTGTTCTGTGTTTGATTGTTACGATAGACACTGTTGTAGTGTGCACTGTTCTGTGTTTGATTGTTATGATAGACACTGTTGTAGCGCCCACTGTTCTGTGTTTGATTGTTATGATAGACACTGTTGTAGCGTACACTGTTCTGTGTTTGATTGTTACGATAGACACTGTTGTAGCGCGCACTGTTTTGTGTTTGATTGTTACAATAGACACTGTTGTAAAGCACACTGTTTTGTTTTTGATTGTTACGATAGACACTGTTGTAGCGCACTCTGTTCTGTGTTTGATTGTTACGATAGACACAGTTGTAGTGTGCACTGTTCTGTGTTTGATTGTTACGATAGACACTGTTGTAGTGTGCACTGTTCTGTGTTTGATTGTTATGATAGACACTGTTGTAGGGCATTCTGTTCTGTGTTTGATTGTTACGATAGACACTATTGTAGCGCCCACTGTTCTGTGTTTGATTGTTATGATAGACACTGTTGTAGCGTACACTGTTCTGTGTTTGATTGTTACGATAGACACTGTTGTAGCGCGCACTGTTTTGTGTTTGATTGTTACAATAGACACTGTTGTAAAGCACACTGTTTTGTTTTTGATTGTTACGATAGACACTGTTGTAGCGCACTCTGTTCTGTGTTTGATTGTTACGATAGACACTGTTGTAGTGTGCACTGTTCTGTGTTTAATTGTACCGTGATTGTTGCCAAAGACTACCGTTATATAGCTGGACATACGTCTCAAGCAAAGCTAAGCCAATGGACGATGGCGTACAATAGCGTTGCAGGGACACACGCATCGTACAACGAGACATGATAGAGATATTTATTGAATTTAGCCGTACAGAACGAATGTTACAAACGTTAGAAGTGTTGCAACATTTGACCTCGGTACCTGTCTGTACCATTGTACTATGATACGACATCGATATTATGCTATCGTTACTGGTTAGTAAAGTAGAAAATTAACGTTTTCCTTGCAGCAAAACCTTGGCGAACGAACCGGACAAGTACAATATACTACGAAGAGACAAAGCAGTCTTGTACGAACACACGAAAGGAATTCAGGTGATGCTGTTCGCCGATTGGGCACAATAATACAAAGCATTTTTGTGCCCAGTGAAGAGCCAGGATTCGCTTGACCGTTTGGAAATGCTCCGCTAAGAGTCGGTACCCAGGGGCTTTTCCGCCCGAGTTTGAAACTTTCGTCGCGCCTTTTCTTCCGACCCGACTGACTGCCCCTGGGTCTCTGGGGATAGGCTTTACAGACATCCGCTATATTGCAGGTGCGGTAAGGATGGGTGAATATCAGGGCGGATAAACTTTATCCGCCCTGGGGAATATGATGAAAACCGCGATCTTCGTATTGGCTTTTCAGGCCGGATATTCTAACTGTTCAGAACTCGAGAATCAGAACACCGTGACCAGCCGTCCATTCTCGCTGATATAGAAATGCTTCATCGAGTGGGGTTTTTCATCTGTTTAATTCCTATGGTCGCAGGTGAGTGTCCAGAGTTTGGTGTTTGCTTAGTAAATAGCCTAAACGTCGTTCGTTTGTTGTTGTTGTATGATAAATGCCGATCGGTGTTTTTCGGTATTCATATTCAACCCCGTATTCAAGAGACATACAAAAAAGTATATGAGGTACAGCTTAAAAAATTGATTCGCAGTAGTTTATTACCAAGGTTCCACTAAATTCTCATGTATCCCCGAGAAATTGGGTCTTTTCCCTTTGAGCTGTCTTTAGATGCTAATGTGTAACAGCGATTTAGATTTGATTTGCAGATTTAGTATTCATACTTTCTTGTTCTTTGTCGAGTAATTTTCTCTTTTTATTGGATTGGTACGCTTAAAGGTCATATCAGATGCATAAAAGATGTACAAAGTTGGTTCTTCTCTTACTCTTGCTCGGCTTAAAAGTAATTTCAAATCATTTTCGAAACTTTGGTTCTGTTCATTGAATGATATCGTACTATTAATTTTGTGGGATGATTTCGGTAATGACGACTTAGAGCAACAATACAGAACTCTAACTCTGTTAAAAATAACAACAACAAGATCAAGTGACTAGGTTTTGCTCAACTCGAAAATGTAAAAGACATTCTTAATGTTCATATTGGATCAATAATGCAACCTAATACTATATAAATGCGTTCCTTAATTTCATCAAGATGTATCGCTAGTTAATCCTGGTTCATGGTTTTTGATGGGGGTTTTCGTGAGTATTAATTCAATTTCAACTCGAATCAGTTTTGAAAAATCAAGTCATAATTCTACCAGCCTTAACCAACTCGTTTCGAATGTTATCACAATAGTAATCTTACCTTGTTTAAAATTTTATATTAGATCTATGGTACTGAGAGAGAAAACAGGCAAATTCAAGCCCGATGCAACACTGAGCTAAATAGAAAATTGAAATCAGTCAATATCAAGCTTACCCTCATGTTGCATTTATTAACATCTTAAGTGGTAGTGTCAACAAGATTAAGTTCTGTGTGGCAATTCAACTGACGTGTTATCCACACCCCTATTCTGCTAAACGTTTTGATACTTCTACGTAAGAACTATCAGAGGGTACTACTCAAGTAGATTAAGGCGTGGTTCTTTACAAATTCCTCAGAATTTTAAAGGGGGGTGGTCTAATGTAAAGTTTTTTTTTATAGATATTCCAGGTCTAATAAATTTAGGCTAATGATAACTACGAAATCTGCAACTTTCATTTTAAAAATTGTTTATAACTGCATCACGTGACCAGCCACGCCCTGTTTTATCGAGAAATCCTTTGGGTCGAAATGCCCACTATGTAGAAAGCAAATTGTTTTCCTTTTGTCGATCCAAATAGTGGCTACTGATAGTCTTCTTGTAAAAACGTGTGGAATGAGACGAAGTCATTTAACGTCTTTCTCCTAACGAAAATTTTAGTAAGAGGAGGACTGGCACTAGTCAATGAACACCAATTGCACCTACAAATTGTAAAGATTCCAACCATTCCAGGCTGATTTCGCAGACACTTTTTAGGGTCAAAGTTTTGATACAGAGAAACTGGGGTTACACGTTTAGGAAGTGGTGGGCATCGTTAATTGCAATTTTTGAACAGAGGAGGGCGTGGTCGATCACGTGACGAGTTAATTTGGATTTTTCCTCAAGTTTTTTTAAGGTTAGTTTACTTTACCATCTGTTATTCCTGGAGGATGTCTTTAACAATAGTTTTTGGAAAATCTGCATAAAAACCCCAAATTACGTAGAACCATGCCTTAATCTACGTGAGTAACTAAAGACGGGAAGAAAGGAACTTGATTGAAACTTGAAAAAGTCGGACGGACCTCGTCTATCTTCGAGAATAAATTGAAGTCTTTTCTTTTCTGACTCTTGTCTCGTTCTTCAGGGGTCATGTTATACATTAGAGAGTGTACCTCTGTTAAATAATTTCGTGGTTTACGAAAAAGCGTGACGGTAGTCTTGTTTTACTAACCAAGTAGTGATCTTGTTATTGAAATGATCATATTAGTAATAAATGATCTACCATTGATCTTACGAGGTGTGCGTTGTGTTATCCGATAGATTTCGTGCCCTTTCCGCGCGCGTCATGCTCTCTATAAGTGCATAAAGACGAGGCAGTTGCCTGCTAACTTTTATTTCCCACAGGCGACTGTCTTGATTTGGACCTTGGAATGGAGAGTGGAAGCATACCTGACAACCGGATAACTGCCTCATCTCAGATCTCCCAAGCCAAGAACGGGCGATTAAACAGAAAAGGATCTTGGTGTGCGTCTACGAGTGATAACAATCCCTACCTGGAAATTGATTTACAGACATTTCATATCATATGCGCTGTGTCTACCCAGGGGGATTCCCTAGCAGACAATTGGGTAAAGACATACAGTCTACAGATATCAACCGATGGAACTTTTTGGACAAATTACAACGAGTCTGGAAAAGTTAAGGTAAACTGCATACCTTTATTTTCTGTTGGCAGCTCACTTTTCAGGGAAGTACCTTAACCTCTTTCATTCCCAAAACTGAAGTCTAAGTCAAAAGATTTTTTGAAAAAAGATTTTGTAAACTGCTGAAAAACAAATAGTACAATGTGAAAGCGCTGTCAAAGAGGTCTCATTTCAACGATCGCGCCATTATTCTGTCTTTATATTGGTTTTAGATCTTTTCGGGGAATGACGACAGAGACACAGAGAAAACGAACATTATCAATGAAGGCTTGTTGACGAGATGGCTACGATTTGTAGCAAAAAGAAGTCATAACAAGTTTTGTATGAGAATCGAGCTGTACGGAGTGAGGCAAAAGCCAGGTAAATCAGTTTTGACTTTAAAGTGAAACCGTATCTCTGTTTCCTTGTACTTGGTTATGTTGAAATATGGAAAACGATGGTAAAGCGCAATCTCGTTTCAAGGGTTCTCTCCTACTCGTTTTCCAGGGGACAAGTAGTCGTTTTCCAGGGGGCAAGTAATCGTTTTCCAGGGGACAAGTAGTCGTTTTCCAGGGGACAAGTAGTCGTTTTCCAGGGGACAAGTAGTCGTTTTCCAGGGGGCAAGTAGTCATTTTCCAGGGGCAAGTACTCGTTTTCCAAGGGGCGAGTAGAAGGTCGAGAAACCTGTGAACAAGTTTGGCTTAAGCGACGAGAACGCGACGTCATAAATAGCAACCGTGAACTTTGATGTTTCGCTTGATGGAACTTCTTCCTGTCGAAACGAAAACCTTGTTTTAGCTACTATAGTATGACGTCATCTGCTCAGAGTACAGTAAGAAAGAGAAGATCCGCTTTCGGTTTGAAGTCGACGTCATCCTCGTTCAAGGTCATTACTGGAACATTATGGTCAATTTTCTAAATAACACTCAACAGTTTTCTTTTCTTTTGGACACAGATAACCTTGCGACTGGCAAAAACGCATACCCGCACTTAGCTTGCTTTAGTACTTCGGAAAACACGTCGTATTGGCATCACAACTGCTCTCAAACTGCAGCTAACAACTCCAACTGGTGGCGTGTTGATCTGGGGTCGGATCATGTTTCAGTATCAGAAGTCCTTGTTTTTGACGGGCGTTCACAGGCTTTGGGGCATAGAAGTAAAAACTTTATACTAACACTAGGTGAGTGATTTGATAAACGTCACGAGTGAAGGCGCGATATCTGCCGCTTAATCAGGTCCAGATTCCCCGCTTAAAATGAACACGTGACGTTATCTTCATGACATTATCCCCCTTTTTTATGAAACAAAGTCAATGACGTCATCGTCGTTTTATTGTATCTGGACTAAATTAATGATATTCCTGCGAAGAAGTGAGCAAAAACTCCCTTCTATAATGCTCTTTTATATTTAAAGATCTATTCTTTACAAGGTCTGAGGGAACTCAGTAGTTGTCTGTCAATAAAAGTCAAGCACGTTAAATAACTCCCGGTGTGAATGGCTCCTGGTATATTAAAGCTCTGTATCTGACATAGTCGGATAGAACTCAACAGGTGTCAAACAATTGTAAACCCTAGTGTGAACAGTACTTTATACATTTTTTATTTTCATAATGGTTGTTGCTGCTGTTGTTGTTTTTTAATTATTGTAAAGAGACATTTTAATCGCAAGAGAAATTGTACTTGTAATTGTTTTGAATTTTAATCTTGGTATTTGTACTGTTGTAAAGCGCCATCAGATGTTAGGACATATTGCGCTATATAAATACATTATTGTTATTATTATTGATATTATTATTAAGGTTTGCCTTTTTCGTGGTCAGAAGGAGCTCAGTAGGTTTCAAGCACGTTTAAACCCGGATTTAAACTGCGCCTGATGTATTAATTAACGCCCTTCTTGTTTTATATGGTAGGAAGGAATTCTTCAGTCTCAAGTAATCCTGCGTGTGTTGGACGGTACAGTTTTGCTCAGTTTAAATCTTCAGCTGTTTGTTACACCAATCCTCTTCATACTGGTAGATATCTCGGTATCGTCGCCACAGATAAACAGGGTCTTAGTCTGTGCAAAGTGGAAGTTTACTCACGAGGTAACGTCATGAACAGAGAGTTTAAGCTTCACGTATACGGCAAACGGCAAACGCCAAATTAAATTTGATATTTCTCAGAACCGAAGATGAACAGATAAAAACAGCTCCAGACAATTCTTATGGTTTAAAAAATTGCGTGAAACTACTAATTTATGTGTAGAATTAATGAACAGTAAACGACAAGTAAAGGGGGAACTTGGTCACGTGGTACAAATTTGCGTTTTGTCGTTTGACGTAAACGTGATGCAGTAGTTTCGACGGAAAATCCGACTTGACGTGGTTATTTCTTATTTTTCAGTTCTAAAAGCGCTTCTCATTTGTCGGAACTGGTCGGTCAGACCATTTCCGTTTTCATCCGGCGGGCCAGCTCTGACTTTTGAAAAGCACCCTAATATAGTAAGCCAGCTGTCTAGTGAGTCGTTGATAGTATTTTTTAGAACAAGTGTGGTTCCAGGAAATTTTATGTTTCGTCTGTTTTAGTGTTCAGTAATGTGATTGTTGACCTCACCATTTCTGGTCGTTCATTTGTCTTCAGTCAGTGGATGGCCTTCGTTGCAGACATAATTTTACCTCAGTTAGGTTATCATTGTAATTTTAAAAGTTGCTAAAATACTTTTGGGAATCTTTCTTTCGAGGCGTTGAATTGATTAGTGTTGAAACCATGTGGTCACGTGAAACGTGATGTCATAACGATATTCAAAAGAAAATTCCAAATGGGGTAGGAATGGTGAATGCTTGGTTACAATTAAGTCTGAACCATATATCATCATATATCATTAACAGTAATAAATTCATTAGGATTATCATTATTTTCCCTAATTGAAGGAAACCTGGCTTATGGTAAGCAAACAGATCAGATGAGCACGTACACTGTCGGCTCCAGTGGCAGAGCGGTGGACGGGGACAGTAGTACAAATAATTTTTATACTGACTTGACTTGTGCAAGCACACGAAGAGGAACTCCCAACCCCTGGTGGAGGGTGGACCTTGGACGAGTGGAGCCTGTAACCGAAGTGTACATAGTCAACAGAGGTGACTGCTTTGGAGCAAGATTAAGCTCATTTGAAATACGAGTGGGTAAGTCACAAATAATTTAAGGGGAGGAGAAGCCCAGTCCTTCCCTTTTGTTCCCCTCTCCGCTCCCTCATGCCTTTCGATAATTGCCACACGCTCGAAAGCGTGATTATAACCGACATTACCTCAGGATAATAATTAATTATGGTGCCTCATGCCTCCGGCGTGCATACTCTACGCATTCGGTACCAACTTGTTAGTAAGGGCTTTCTTGTTCGGTACAAGTTTGAACGGAAACTGAAGTGCGCTCGTACACGACGAATAGAGTCTATTTGGGAGGGGCGGGGGCGGGGGGGGGGACGAAAGTGCGTCGAAATAATAAAGGCAAATAGGTATATTTTGAGTTCGAATATTTAAGGATGAACACTAAAAGAACAGAACTGAGTGCCCATTTGTAAAAGTATCAATATCCTGTCCCTTAATCTTAATGTTATATGAAAAGAAAGCGGAGAATGGAAAGAACACAAATCAAAAATCATTTTGCTATAAACAGAAACTTTCATACACCGCATTAGTTAGCTCTCTTTCGTTGCCTCGTATTAGGGTAGCCTAATTTACTTAAAAATGATTTAACAATTCCTAGCGTGAATAACAATGGCTGTAAAGATGGCTAGATCTTCCCCATTTTACCCAAAAAGTGGGATCTCCTCGTCTACGGTTTTTAAATATCTTTTTCCATTTACTTATTTTTCTTATTTAATTACCTTAAAATTTGTGTGAAACATAGCTCTCTTACCTTTGACACCTGCAGCTAATTCCTTAAGAACTGATATTTTTTCCCAGTCACTCTGAAACAAGATTAGTTAGTGTACTTCTACTTATATTATACCCCGACTCTTTTACCTTAAACGATAATTGAAAAATCACTTTCTTATTTTTTTTGTTTTTTGTTTTGTCTTTATTTCTTTATTTTTTCTTTCACTCTGTGTTGTAATAAATTCTTGGGACAAACGAAAGATTTTCGAGGTTGATAAAGTAGCAGTAGTGCAACCGAAGGATGATAAGACCTCGACAAAGAAAAATCTAAGCATATCATTTATTGACTTTATTTGTAGGCAAAAGTACTGTCAATGGAGGTGTGAATAATCCCACCTGTGGTCGCAGTAACTATAGTGTTCCCCAAGGGAAAGGCGCATCCTTCTTCTGTCACCCGAGTTTACCCGGAAGATATGTAACTATAAGAAGTACGTTGGAAGGTACTGAGCCACTTACACTCTGTGAAGTTGAAGTATATTCAGCACGAAGAGGTATGCTTACTGAACTCTTACTGATACTAAAGCCTCATATACACGATCCTCATTAGTTTTAATTGGTCTAGATATCATTACGTCACCCAGTCAGAGATAACCCAATTTTGTCCCAAGGGCCTTTGTTACCCT
Organism: Porites lobata; assembly: GCA_942486035.1. Taxonomy (NCBI): domain Eukaryota; kingdom Metazoa; phylum Cnidaria; class Anthozoa; order Scleractinia; family Poritidae; genus Porites; species Porites lobata. The sequence goes on along the minus strand of CALNXK010000107.1, from coordinate 16,101 downwards.
TGTTCCTTGGTGCTGACCAAACGTATCGCAGCCTCTGGGAAGGAGATTAGAGATAACTGCGTATTGATAATGCCTGTTCATGCGGAGTAGAGAAGAAAGTTAATTTGCTCCTGTTAATGCTCTGCTCGCGTGCAGTTTGTTCGCGTTCTTCGGGATTCAATACAAAACGAAACAAATATACCGTTTTGATGATAAATCCCGGCATTATTTAAGTCAATCAATCTGCTCTCCAAAGGATATTTTATTCATTGATGACTTAAAGTTTGTAAAACTCTTTTCTTTCAATGAAGTTTTGATTGGTCTAGATATTATTACGTCACCCACAGATAACTGCGTACGGTCGCGCGCTCTCCTATATATTTCGCTCGACTCTTCCAAGTATTGCTCGAAGTGTATCTGGGAGACCACGAAATAACCTTAGATTGTTTTAAATACCGCGAAAAGGTCTTTAAATTTCATCACTAAATGAAAGGTTATTTTTAGCTTGTCAAATTCAAGCACTTGGTGTGACCAGCAGAGATGCCTTTCCAGACAGCAGCTTGTCAGCCTCGACATCACGTGCTAGACACGAGCCCTTTAAGGCTCGACTATTAAATGAAAATGGTGCTTGGTCACCCAGCAGCGACCTTCACACTGATGACTACTTACAAATTAACTTGCATTACGAGTTCTTCATCTGTGCTGTTGCGACTCAAGGAAATCCAGTCACTGACCAATGGACAACAAAATATAAGTTGCGTTTTTCACTGGACAGCATCAACTGGCACAGCTACCAAGAGAACAACACAGATAAGGTTTGTTAAACACAAGGATATATGCAATACTGGGCGCAGTACTTGACAAGTTCTGTATAGGAATATATTATAATTACTATAGCTCTAACTTGACTTTTTGGATTAGACTCATAATTTTTAGGGATCAGAGCTTTTTCACACGCAGCTCCTAACATATGGAATTCCATGCCAGTCAGTTTACGCATATGTTATAAGCTGAGCGCTTTCAAATAAAAGAACACCACATTTCTTTTTAAGTATGCTTTTCCGTTGTCATTTCATGTGTTTTTTTTTTAACAAATAAGTCATTGTAATATTTTATTAGGATTATTACTATTAGTATTGTAAAGTGCTTTGGATCACTAAGAACAAGGTGCCAAATAAGTGTTTAGTATACCTGTATACACACTCAGTGCTGTTGGTGATTCGAGCCATCTGATTGGTTCGCTCGGGACTGTCTCCTCGGATTATGACGTTATATTCAACGTGCTAACGCGCTAGGCGGTGAATATAAAGAGACAATATCGCTGTCGTAAACTGAGTATTTTGCCAAAGTTTCAAAGTAGGAACTCTTTGAAAATACAAGAATATTCTAGTATTGACGATTCTGAAGATAAGAAAAGATTGTTTGAACAGTGTGATTTATTATGAAGTAATTTCACTGTGGCTAACCTTTTATTTCGCGTTGTTTAGTTTTACTTTCGCTTGAAGCAATGTTTACCACTACCGAGCAAAATGAACGAGACTGCTTTGTCACTGTTTTGTGCACCCAGGATTTCCTCGTAAGACCAATTTTGCCTATAGAGTGTTTTCACATGACGTCACGGCGGCCATATTGGTGTCCCAAAACAATGAAACGGCAGCCATGTTGGTGTCTTAAACCAGTCCTGTGTGTGGGATTTAATCTCTTCTCTTATGTAAATGCTTTCTTTTGTTCCAATAAATTTGCATAGATGATGACCACGTGAGTGAAAACGCTCTATAAATAGAAGTTTATTTATGGGAAAAAACTAGGGCAAATATTCTCCAAAATTGAACGTGCCAGCAAGTAAACAACACACAGCAAGTAACCAACACAAAGAACACTGCAGATAAACAACATTCACTTCGATCGTAGCCGCTGTTTACATCCTTGTTACCCCTGTTCTCCGAAATCCCCATGTTCCCCTTGTTCCCCCTGTTCCTCCTTGTTCCCCTTCTTTCCCCTGTTCCCTGTGTTCTCCCTGTTACCCCGTTCCCCCTTCTTTCCGCGTTCCCCCTTGTTCCCCTTGTTCCCCCGTTCCCCCTTTTTTTCTCTTGTTCCTCTTGCTCCTCTTGTTACCCCGTTCCCTTTTGTTCCCTTGTTTCCCCTATTCTCTCTTGTTCCCCCTGTTTCCCCGTTCCCCCTTGTTCTCCTTTCCCCCTTGTTTTCCTTGTTCCCCCTGTTTCCCCGTTCCCCCTTGCTCTCCTTCCCCGCCTTGTTTTCCTTGTTCCCCCTTTCCTCACTAAATTTAGGAAATATATATCGTTTACTTACTGCAAGATTTTAATATTTGCATTTATTATGTCCAAACTGGACTACTGCAACTCTTTATTATCCGGACCTCGATAGGATCGTATTTACAAACTTCAGCTTGTGCAAACTTCTGCCGCACGAACTTACCCATTTTAAGGTCTCTTCATCGGTTGCCTCCTCCGGAAAGAATTGATTTTAAATTTTTACTGCTTGCATTTAAATCACTTAACGATCTGGCCCCGCCTTTTATGGAAGAAATGTTAGTTCGTTATTGACCAACTAGAACACTGCGTTGTGCAGATAAGCCGCCACTAGATTGGTCATCTTGAGGGTTTTGTAGTTTCTATTGTCCCAGTTTGGGTCATAAACGGAGAATGATTATAATGGCAATAACGATGATGATAAAGGTAATGATGGTAATGAAGTTGATGACGATAATGATGACGATAAAAATAACGTTTATGTTCATGTTCATGATGATGGAGATGCTAACGATGATGACGTCATAATTGTTCTCTAACCTCATTTTGCAGTAGTACTTAGAAGGCAAGAGTTACTAAGCCGTTCTGCTTCTTTAACGTCTATTACTTCTATCTATTTCAGATATTTCACGGTAATAATGGAAGAAACGACATAGTTAAGAATAATCTAGTCGAACTCACTAGAGCGAGGTATATCCGGTTCCAGCCAGTTGCTTACTCAACACATAAGGCTTTGAGGGTTGAAGTATATGGAGTACTGAAACCTACAGGTGAGTAGCCTTTTTACCTCACTCGTGTTTATAATTAACAGCATTCGTCTATGAGTAACTGTTAGGTATTAAGGCTTTAAGTAACGTTATGTAACTAGCTAACTAAAAACCGCGCATAAGAAGGGTAAAACAAGAGTCAGTAAACACATATGGGCCTGTTATGGAGAGATGGACGTTGTGTGGCCGAACAAAGGAGAAATTCTATTGTAGTTAAAATTTTAGACCAGGGGAAATAATATTTACACTAGCAGCGTCTTGACGCTAATCCCTCTCACGAGTGCCAATTATAAGACTATTTTTTTAAAGCATATTTCTCCGTAAGGATACTTTCATCTGTACCTTTGGCTTTTATGGGAACAATCATTCGTAATCTCAACTAACTGACTAAAAAAGAAACAAACTATCTGAGAGTAAAGTATGGACAAAACAAGTAGTGTAAAAGATTTTCACGCGAACGTCCATATCGATGTCAAAGAAAAGTGTAGATTAGGGGACGACTATTACTTAATCTCAAAACTCATGAAGGCAAATAATGCTCAGTGAAATAACTGTTGTATTTTAGTTCCAAACCAATCCCCAGGCAGCTTTGTCGTGGTTCCGCTGACCTCCACAGGCATTCGTGCAGCATGGAAACTACCTCCATCAGCATCCTGGCTTGTGGGCTCAATCACTGGATTTAAATTGCTGTACAAAAGAAAGAGCTCTGTTGTAGACCCACTTCGCGTCGTGACCATTGAAAGTAATTCCACCCTTACCATAGACGTCACAGGGCTTGGTAAATATACAGAATATGAATTCCAAGTGTTGGCCTTTTCATCTGCGGGTGATGGACCAAGAAGCCCCATCATATTAATAAGGACTTTTGAAGATGGTAAGGAGTGATGAAAGCAAAGTACAAGTAAAACACGTATAGTCAAACCTATAATGGCGCCTTACATTTTTAATTACTTGGCAACACATTAGTTTAGTAAGAGTCAGAGTTGCACATTGTCCAGCCAAAAGGTTAGAGTTGTGCTTCTTAATTACCGTCGTCTAATATTAAAAATGCATCGATAAATTGAACAACAAAGAGTGCAGAATAAGTGCCTGTTTACACGGAGTGGGGGACCCCGGTCTAGTGGGGTTGGTTTCTTTTGTTTTCACGCTCTTGGGGACACAAAACAAAAGAAACCTACCCCACTAGACCGGGGTCCCCCACTCCATGTAAACAGGGTCTAAGTGTGGAGATAGTAATGAGATGATTATGGCGAGGTCATGATCACGACAGTGGCTGAGGAGAATGAGATCATGCCGCTGATGTTGACGATGTTGATGATAATGACGATTTTAATTATCATTATGATCAGTAATCGCTCGTGATTCGATCACTGGCAGGAAACATTGTGAATCGAAATATACAGACGCTTAATAATCTTAATAAAACAAATGATAGTGTGTTATGGTCATCGATGCTAAACCGGATGCAGACGAATGATGCCTAGAAACACAAAACGCGCCGTGACCTGGTGACATCACACTGTGGATGACGTCAGGGCGGCTACCAACGGATATATTCATAGAAATATAGAAATATATATAGGTCAGCCGAGTTTGCAGGCCGCTAAGACCATGCGCGGTCCACGCGTTGTGCGTGCGCTTCGCGCGCAACGAGATTATAACTCTCACCGCGAGGCCTTTTGCCTCACTTTGCGAGGAATTGAAAGGAAAATGCCTTTTGGTTGACGTGCGTCGCTCAAAAATGACTCTGCTTAAGTTCCCTATTATGTTATTGTTATTGAATTCGTAGAAACGTCCTCTGTATAGGTACAAGTTTTTCTGACCTCTCTTAAAGCTCACAATATTTCACAGAATAATAGAAAAATACTAGAGTTAAAAGTATTTCTTATCTTATTTGTTCTTTGCTCTTTAATTCATTGTATTTCAGTGCCTTCGCAAGCTCCTATTAGCTTCACTTTGAATGCAGTTTCCTCCACCAGTATAACAGCTAGCTGGCAGCTTCCTCCGGCTCATTCCAGAAATGGTAACATTACAGGATTCAAACTATTTTACAAAAAGGAAGACCCAGAGGGGTCACCAGTTTCCACAGTTATTATGAACGATGGAGCAATTCGTGTTAAGACTGTAACAAGGCTTGATAAACATACAGAATTTGAATTTAAAATATTGGCATTTACTTCCGTTGGAGATGGTCCTAACACCACTGTGAGAACTATGAGGACAAAAGAAGACGCTGGTAAGAGAAGTTAATTCTTAAGCTCTGTCCACACTTATGCGTTCTCGCTTGACAACGCCGCATTCATGTCAATCCATTTAGGCCTTCCGTCCACACTAGCACGTTGAACGCTTTCATCGAAAACGCATCGATTTAAAAACGCTCTTGAAAGTCGATCAAAACAAAAACGAATACATATCCTATAAGTGTGAAAACGGTCGAAAACGCATCAAAATGAAAACGATGACCGAAAATATGGCAGACGTGCGTCATTGTAGCATGCGTATAGAGTTTAACTTGCGTTGCAATAGGGAGCTTAAGCAACGAGTGACACACATCAACCGGAAGAAGGCTTTTTACATTCTTGGGCCGTCGTTTTGACCATATTTTTAGGAACATCGTCTTTATGAAGGTAAAAGACACTCAACAGTAACGCCTAATGTCAATACTGGCAACAACGTCGTTCCCCGGGATCTCTCGTACTTGTTCTTCTGAGTGAGAGTCAAGGAGGAGACTCCCTGGGAACCAGATTGTACTAACATCAGTAACGTTTGCCTTGACTTAGCAACAGAACGGGATCGTCAGTTGAAGACGGCGCGCGCAAATAAAACAGCTGGCTTGACCAATGGCAGACTGCTAAATTGGGCACCGAAAATCGCGTTCAGTCCTTTTCGCGCGCTTTCCCGTCGTCAACTAACGTTCCCGTTCTGTTGCTAAGCCTAATAAAACTTAAGGCGCTCGCTAAGACGTTTGCACGCGCGCAAGAAAACTCAAAAGTGCTGTTGAATCCCGAGCGGAGAAAGTGTTTTGAATTTGAAGGCGTGCTTCATCGCCTCGCGCTTTCAGACGTCCTTCCTTTGCTTGGACAAGAATAAAAGTAACTGAGGATAAATCCCTACTTCAGAAAAGCGGGAGGGGGTCCTTTGATGACAGTTTTCACCGTTTTAGCCAATATAAAAAAATGCTACCACATAATATAGTTTTACAACTCTATAGTAAAAGTAGATCAATCCAAAAAACGACTATTACTTAACTACTGTTGGGACGAATTTTCTCAGTAATATATCAATTATTTTCCCAGGTAAACAAAGTGTATTCCGCATCGTTGGCCTTGCTTTGTCCTTTGTTGCTGTCATATTGCTTATCATTATTGGCTTTTTGCTGTGGCAAAAGAGACGACCATCTACCAACAAGAACAGTTCCTCAGACAAAGACACCTCTAATGCAATAGGTCAAGATGATTCATCACGTGAACACCACGTGTCAGAGCCATATATGGAGCTCAGCCCTGAACCATTTGAAGAGCAATTGCGTGCAGCGCCTGAGTACCAGTCATTACAAGGCTCCACTGCAACTCCCGAGTATGACAATGTTAGCGGGCATTACAATACACTGGAGTATTACAACATCCCCGAGCGTTATACTTGTCCCGTGTATTACAATGTCGGTTTTGTCAGAGAAACAACGGCGCAGACTAGAGAAGAAGACTACGAAATAGGAAATTCTCAAGCCTAAACCCTTCACCATCCTCTCTTGTTCGCAATTAACTTATATAACTTATATAAACTCTTTCCAAAGTGTGAAGTAAAGGAAATGCAACCAACTCTAATTCCGTCACGACGTTGAGGGTAAAACATGAAATGTGCTAATACTGTTCCTGTCGTTTTCTGTAATAGCTAAAAAAAGATTGTTATTCATTCAAAACATTTCCCCGATTCTGAAGGCTAAAAGCACACGCATAATTCACCATAACCAGCTACTGATGACCAAATTTGGAAGAATTTTGCGTTTAATGAAGCGATGACGTCAAAAGTGCAGCTTTTTTGCAGGTTAATGCACCGTTAACCAAAAAGACCTGGGGACGAGGTTGAGTTGTTTTGGTTGTGAAAACAAAAATGGCGGACATTTCACTCGTTTCAAGAGTAAGAACTAGGCAAAATAATAGCTAAAAACATGGCAAGAACAGCAAAAAGACAACTCGAAGAGCGATATCTGCTATCTGGAGAATATTTGCGGAGCTGAACAAACCCTAAACGTGCACTATCGAAGATGAACTTAACATCGATGGATCGATGGAGGTAAGCATGTTTTAGCCATGTTTTTAAACTAGGAATTATTTCGAACGAATAATAAAACAATTATTGAATTCGGCTTTCGTATCATATGAAGAATTATGGAGATCTGGGAGGGTGTTATCCTTCGAGGCCGTAGGCCGAGGCAGATAACACCCTCCCAGATCTCCATAATTCTTCATATGATACGAAAGCCATAATTCAATAATTCTTCATAAGATACTCAGCCTCATTCATTAATTGTTAATTAAGATAAAATGATGTAAATGAACTTTATGGAGGAACTGACACTTATTGCTCTATTAATTAGCGACAAACCAAGAAATATTTTAGATATTAGTTCATGTATTTTCATGAGGAAGTCTAATAAAATAACATTCATTAGTAAATAGTGTCAGACGATTGTTGTTGATCGAAATTGCCTTTTGTACAGAGCGGACGATCGAGAGAGGGATTAGCGCACTAAACCCCAGCTTTTTAAGCTATCGACTGGGTCAATAACAGTTTTCTTAAAATTCTGCGGATTGCCTTGTAAATGTCTGTTACTTTCTCTTTTTTGTCTGTTACTTTCTCTTTTTTTTTTTTTTTTTTTTTTTTTTTGGCATCTTTAAGTAATGTAATTGTGTGGCAAATAAATAAAAAAAAAAAAAAAAAAATACTTCATTGACTTTGGCAAAGTTAGTGCACCCGAAAATCCAGGAATTCTTCGATCCATTTTTTCATACACTGCCTCCAACTTTCGCTTCTAAGGTGCCACAAGAAGTCTGGGGAGAGTCGAAAAGGGGTTGGGGTGGTTAGGGAACGCGTGCTGTTGGTCCATGTGAGTCAAAAAAGAAAAATAAGAGACTGTTCGCTGCCCAACAACGCCAACATGAAAAGAGAGAAAGGTGAATGGATGTTTCTTTTTGTAGCCAGATTATAGTAGTCAAAGTGTGTGCTCCATGAAACTAATAGTGTGCTAGGAACACTGTTAACATTAAACTTTTTTTAAGCAAAAATTCGGAATGTCCTTCATCAAGAATATTCTCCTCTGTTTATTCGCCATTTTCACATCTCCCATAATACACCTTGTTTAAACTCCAAAATGTTGTACAAGCATTGTCTTTTATTTCTTTTGGGACTACTGTAATACCCAGGAGAAATTGGAACAAAGGTTATGGTAAGATGTGTTATGGGAGATGTGCAAATGGCGAATTCACAGATAACCGTTAATTAAAAACATTATGGATTAAGCGCAGCCGGAAAAACGGTGCAGCGCCTTGTCAATCAGTTACTTCAAAGCAGTTATTTTCAATTTCTAAGCACAAAGCCTTTTGCAGCTTGTTGGTAATGTAGGTATCGCTCCTATTCCATGCCGTTTAAGTTGTCAAATATTGGTGAATTTTTTCTGGATTTGCTTTCCGAATGACTGCATTTAAGAATAAAAAAATTCCGTAGTTGTCTTATGTTCAGAAACTATTTTATGTATTTTAAGAGGCCCTCTGTCTGGAGATACTCGGCCATTAGACCATTGTATTTTGGATTTTTATATTTTTTAAAACGGAGAGCAGTTTAAAGCCTCATTTGAAGATTTTAAATTTTTTATTACATTATGCCGCTGAAGGACAACATGAACAGTTTTATAAAAGTTGCTTATTGATTTTCGGTGATTACAGGTGTGCTAATGAAACAAAAAGTTTGAACCTCACTTGCTGTCGCTGGAACCTGGTTTAATTAAACGTGTTTTGAATGAGGCATTTAGATCCCTGATAGCTTAAAACAACATTAACGGTCAATTTATCGACGCTATAAAAAATTGACGGTATTGCCTAATATTTAGGTTTTCTTTAAACTATTGGAAATTTTTCTAGGTTGTTTGGTTTTGCATAAAGGAAACATATATAGCAGCAATTGTTTGAAAGGAAAACAACTAACAAACTATTTATAATGACAGGCAATACGGGTCTGTCATCTGTTCTGGTAATCAATGGTAAGACGCTTTGTAAACGTAAATGGAGCAACATTGTTTTTGTTATTGATTCAACAGAAGAGAATTCGTTTCAAACGATCACAGAGGACATGAAATATAAAGATTCATTACACTGGCTCCCACTCAAAGAGGAGAGATTTCCGATGTAAAAATTTAAGTAATTGCTGTAGAAATGCACTTACCCTATTTGATTGCCTGCTTTTCTTCTCTTTTCTTTTAATGTGTACAATATGTCAAGGCCACGAACCATCAACTACGAACCGTCAAAGCAGGTGAAATTTTCTTTACAACTTAAGTAGTTTTTTTTATGATGTAACAATGGAGAATGAATGCACGAGCTGATAATAGCCAGTCAGATGCAGTTTCCAATAAATCGTCCGGAGGAAAAGTAACTTTCTGCGCGCGCGCGCGCGCAAAAAAAACGATTATTAGCAGGTACAGTAAGAAACGTGAAATTTAGTCAAGAAGTTGATTTCATTTTTAACTGGTCACCAAACTTTAAACCAAGTGTCTGTTGTGCTTCATGAGAAAACCCCACATTTTCTCTCTACAGGTGGTGAATATCTCTGCAAGATTGGAAACAATATCGACAACAAATTGATCAGTGATGCCATTACGATTCATCTATTTCTTCCGATCAACTAGTGTAAAGTTTCGACCCTTCAGTGACAGGTGTAAGTTACAGTTAAGGAACGCAGTGAGGACTAAAATTCACTCGGTTTTCGGACTACGAACTAGCGTATTTCCTAAAATAAGCGCTCTTCCCCAAATAAGCGCCAACATCCAAGGCCATATTATCAAATAAGATCCCCCTCGGATAAGTGCGCTGCGTTACCTCTTTTTTTAATGTTTTTCCCATTGCCTCACTCTTGGTAAACGCCGTAAATTTCCCAGGAACGTTACGTCGAGGAAAGCGTAATAAGCGCTCGCCTCGATTAAGTGCCCGCCTTCCAATAAACGCCCATTTTTGTGCTGAAATTTGAAATATGCGTCCAAGCACTTTGTCAAGGAAATACGGTATACGCCTGCGTGCAATGAGCGCAGGCTCGCAAAAAGAGTAGTACGAATGACATTCAGAGTAAATTATAAATTGCAACTTTGAAAAGTACAAACTCGGACAATTTCACCCAACCAAAATTAAAATGTCGTATTTACTCGAACAAGCACCCCGATTAAGCGCGGTCTTCGAACAAGCGCCGCACCTGAATAAGCCACGCTGTCCGGACCTTTTTTTAAAATTCTGTAAGTTTAATATGGAAAATAATAGTGTCTAGTGAAAACAATCATTTTTCCCGTCAGTCTTCAGTTTAGCCTGTGTACAGAGCCCCCCTTCTCTCGGTAAAAGTGAGAAGGAATTAGGGGGAAGAATGAGCGTAAGAATGAGGGGAGGGGGAGGGGGAGGGGCGGACACTGGCTATCTTCAGCCGCCCTCCAATAAGCGACGCATTTAAGGGGTGAAAAATACGATTGGTCGTATTTATGCTAGAAGACGTCTTAGACGTCCAGGCGCATTAAACGTCTGACTGTTAAATGCGTCGTTAAGCGCGTCCCGTATTTATACAGACGTCTTAAACGTCTGAGACGACTAATTCATCTGTTAAGGGCGTCGATCGGACGCACTTAACTTCAGTCGTTTTATTCGTCTGACGTTTAATACGTCTTCCTTATTCTCCGTATTTATACTAGACGTCTAAGACGTCTTAGACGTCCTCTAGTATAAATACGGCCATTAGCGATAGGGCGCTTATTCGAGTTCATTACGGTAGAGCAAAAGGTAAAAAGCAAAAGAAAAACAGACTGAAATGACAGAATCTCTAAAGATATGAATTTGAGGGTTCAATCACAAGTTTAACAGCGGCATCTATAACTGAGATGCCAAGTCAAAATATGACCAAAAAATTAAAGGTTTTTTATCTTCATTGACGCTGCTAATTCGCAAATCTAACTAAATCCAGCCAAAAAAAAAGGAAAAAAAACATCAGAGCGAACAAGCGCTCACTATTTCCTGCTTTTTCTGCTATTACAGTCCATGGATTTAGTCTATTCTGTCAAACCAACCCCCTAAAAGTTTATCCCTATTTATTAAAGGACTTCTTTTTCAAATTTGAACTACGAAGTCGCGAAAAAGATAGAAAATCTATTTTGTTTTTTAGCAGCAAACACATGCACCTTCTGGGGCCCTATTTTTCCGCAAAGAGCAAGGAGGCCGCGCATTGTGGACGTTTTTGGGGCACTGGGAACTAACACTCATTCCAAGATGGCGCGCGGAAGGCATGTTTGTTTTTCTCCCGTTTTTCATCTACTTTGTAAGGTTAGTAGCGATTATAGATGGATCAAACAGTAAGAACTATATTATTTATCTTTTAAAACAGTTTTAGAAGTGCTTGTGGTAATGTTTAACTCTGCATTTGGTAAGATCTTGACTCTCACCCTCGAAGCTCATGTGCTTAATATTGCTTATCAGGTTTAAGCACAACTCTTCTGCCCTTTCAGAGAATTTTCAACGATTTGATTTTTAAAGGCAAATCGGTGCGTTTCCAACAGTGTATGAACGGTTTATTTGCGAATCGGTCTTTTTTTAAAAGTCTTAATAACAGTGCAATGTACATTGTAGCAAACTTGTTTATTTGTATGATTAGTAGCCAGGGGGGTGGGGGTGGGTGAAATTTTGAGATTTTGGGAGATGAAGTTGATCATAAGAACTAGAAGGGAGATCCGTTTTCTGATTTCATGTTCGATTGTAAAATCCGAAATTCAGATTTCATAATCTGAATCCGGATTGATTGTAACGCTAGAGATCGTCCCAGAAGAAGTAAGATTGCTGATTGCTGATTTTTAAAGGCAAATCGGTGCGTTTCCAACAGTGTATGAAGGGTTTATTTGCAAATTGGTCTTTTTTTTAAAGTCTTAATAACAGTGCAATGTACATTGTAGCAAACTTGTTTATTTGTACGATTAGTAGCCAGGGGGGTGGGGGTGGGTGAAATTTTGAGATTTTGGGAGATGAAGTTGATCATAAGAACTAGAATGGAGTTCCGTTTTCTGATTTCATGTTCGATTGTAAAATCCGAAATTCAGATTTCATAATCTAAATCCGGATCGATTGTAATCCTAGAGATCGTCCCTGAAGAAGTAAGATTTGCTGATTGCTGATGAAGATGATCAATTTTTTTTCAGATCAGATGGGTCCTGCAGATGTGTCAAGACTTCAACAGCCGGAATTTTGAGCTTATTATCTTCGGCATTGTAAGTGCTGTATGTATTCAAGCTCCTGAGCATAGTTAATTAAAGTGGAATGGTAGGGAAACCCTTTGTTATAGATGTTTGTTAGGTTTTTGGAACCTGACCGTGCAGAACGTTTAATAGCATTCCTATCAGTATGAAGTTATTGACCAACAGAAACATTGCATTAATTTATTCAGTCATAATTTGTGAACAGAAGACAAAGGATTGTGCATGGTCAGGGAGCTTCTATCATAACCTACAGCACCATTGTTTTCAACTTTGACGTTTGATGTTTGCCGGGTTTCCTTAAAAACCAGTCTCCTCTACTAACTATGCCCTGAGTGAACAGCTAAACTAAACTGCTGGTACAGCTTTTTCAAAGTAAGATTGAGGCATGGCTTCCTGAGATTTTTTGGGGATGTACCTGACCTAATTTAACATAAAACTCAAAACTTTTTCAAATTCAATGTATCTGTAAAATAAAAGATACGCTAGTGAAGGAAAAGTGTTTTTGAGGGACTTGGCTTCTTCTTGATTTCTGTCAATATGTGGCAGGCTGTTTCTTGTTTACAACTGAGAATTAAGACAGAGATTCAACAACATTTCAGACTCAAAGGAAGAATATAAAACGTTTTTGTTAATTGCTCATTTTTTTGTGTATATGTCTAGTTAAATGAATATTTCTTTTGATCTTTTCATGCAAGACAGCTAAAATCTCTAGGACTGTTTTAGGCCAAAGAGTACATTTGTTTCAAATTTAGTATGGAATTAATTCTTCATTGATGGCATGAAGTTCATTAAGGTTTTTTAAATTTTTCTATATATTTAGGTTCAAATGATAATATGCTGATAAAATTAAGTCTTAAAAGTTTTTTCGACAAATAGCAATTTGTCCTGGAGTAGTAGACACAATCTGCTTTGAACAAGCTGTACCACGTTATTATTAAATAACAAGTATATACTACTAGGTTCTGGTTTAGTATAGTTTGGAAATCTACATATTTTTTGTGTGGACTGATTTATTGACTAACTGACAATTTTCAGAGTGGTCAGTTCAGTTCATTTAACTGATTGACCAACTGACAAGCTGACTAACTGGTTGACTGTCTGGCTGATTTTCTGACCTACTACTGACTGATCGACTGACTCCCTAACTGTCTAACTAAGTGACTGTCTGACTGTCTGACTGTCTCATTGACTGACTGATTGACTCATTGTTCTCTCTAGGAGGCTAGCTGTAAGTAAACAAAGCTTTTTAAATCTCCTGAGACAAAATGGCTGCCATATGACAAAGATCTATAAAACAGAAAAATTAAAAATGAAATGTTTGGTAAATAAAATGCAAATTAAAAGATAATAATTCCAAAATAAATAAAACAAACCTGTAATTCCCAGTAACCCCTGTAACTACTTGTAGGCCCCTTTAACCAGCTGTAACCCCCTGTAACCTCTTGTATTCCCTTGTGACCCCCTGTAACCCCTCATAACTCTCTTTAATGAAACAGAAGAGTCAGACTGGTTTATAAATTGCAAAAACAAATTTAAAAAAATAATATGATCTTAATGCTGAACTAAGTAAGTGACTGATGGACCAAGAAACTGACCAACTGACTGACTAAAAAGCTATAATTTATTACCTGCGACTTCGTAGCTCACTCGACCTCTTCGTGGCCTAAAAAGAATGTTTGTGTCCCCTGTGTCCCCTTGTGTCCCCTTGTGTCTCGTTGTGTCCCCTGTGTCCCTTGCCCGCTATGTCCCTTGTGTTCCCTTGTGTCCCCTTGTGTCCCCTGTGTCCCTTGTCCCCTGTGTCCCTTGTGTCCCCTATGTCCCCTTATGTCCCCTTTGTTCCCTTGTGTCCCCTTGTGTCTCCTGTGTCCCTTGTGTCCCCTTGTGTCCCTTCTGTCCCCTTGTTTCCCCTGTGTCCCCCGTGTTCCTTGTGTCCCCTATGTCCCTTGTGTTCCCTTGTGTCCCTTTTTGTCTGTATGTGTCCCCTGTGTCCCCTTGTGTCCCCTGTGTCTCTTGTGTCCCTTATGTCCCCTGTGTCCCCTTCTGTCCCCTGTGTCCCTTGTGTCCCGTGTGTCCCCTTATCCCCTGTGTCCCTTTCCCCCTGTGTCCCTTGTGTACCTTGTGTCCCCTGTGTCCTAGACTGTTCACAGTCCTCTATTTTCCCGTAAGATCATCGAGATCGAGCGCTTTGCATTACGGGCTGCCATCTTGCATGAGTTCCAAAACTACTTAGGGGGCGGGGGCGGTTTGGGAGGAGGCGAGAAAAATAGAGGGACTGTAATAACATCACTGCGGTTCGCGTTCAGGAGGCGTGACAGCAATTTCACGCCTTTTACCATTCATTAATTAAGAAACTCCGCTGGTGATAAAAAACATACCAGACACATTTAGCATTACCACTGTTTACAAATATCTCCTTTCGAAACAGTGATTTTATAATGTTTCTGGGCCATTCCTCAAAATAAAATCGGCAAACGCACAAAAAATGATTTTCCTAATCAAAATACCAAAAATCCTTCGTGTGTTTGTGCAACATGTGCCTTATGGTATGAAAGCGTACGTTGTATGGAAAAGTCGACTTGTCAACGAGTTGTCAATGTCGTCAACTTAAACTAAACCCGTTGTCAACCCAAATTAACATCTATTGTCTAATGACCAATCAAATGCGTGCGTTGCTGTTACAACGCGCTCCGTGAACGTGAGCTGCAGTGATGTTATTACAGTCCCTCTATTTTTCTCGCCCCCCCCTCCCCCGAGCTATAATCCCCTACGCCCGCCCCCTCGGTACATTTGAAAATCAAAATACCCGTGATGGTAAGACGCGGTATATCTAAACGATCTCACGAAAAAGTAGGGGACTGTGAACAGTCTACCTGTGTCCCCTGTGTCCCTTGTGTCCTCTTGTGTCCCCTGTGTCCCCTTGTGTCCCTTGTGTCCCTTGTGTCCCCTGTGTCCCAATGTGTCCCCTCTGTCCCTTGTGTCCGCTGTGTCCCCTCATTACCCCATGTTCCTCCTGTTCCGCTTTATTACCCCTGTTCCCCTTGTTACCCCTTGTTACCCCTTGTTTCCCCTTGAACCCCTTGTTACCCCTTGTTACCCTTTTTTCCCCCTTGCTTTCCCCATTACCCATTGTTACCCCTGTTACCCCTTATTACCTCTGTTCCCCTTGTTAACCCATGTTCCCCCTAGTACCCTTTGTTACCCCTGTTCCCCTTGTTCCCCCTTGTTCCCCCTTGTTCCCCTTGTTACCCCCTGTTACCCCTTGTTACCCCTTGTTACCTCTTGGTACCCCCGGCTTGTTACCACTTGTTACCTCTTGTTACCCCTGTTACCCATTGTTACCCCTTGTTACCCCTGTTACCCCTGTTACCCCTTGTTACCCCTGTTACCCCTTGTTACCCCTGTTAACCCCTTGTTACCCCTGTTACCCCTTGTTACCCCTTGTTACCCCTATTACCCCTGTTACCCCTTGTTACCCCTGTTTAACCCCTGTTACCCCTGTTACCCCTTGTTACCCCTGTTACCCCTTGTTACCCCTGTTACCCCTTTTTACCCCTTGTTACCCCTGTTACCCCTTGTTACCCCTTGTTACCCTGTT